>OW119930.1:5531741-5991741 GCA_933210815.1 Meta bourneti | reverse complement strand
CAGTGGGGGCTGGTGCATGTCAAATCTTTGGTGACCTCAAATGTCCTCACGTTGACGTGGTGTGGAAGTTTGGAGAGTAGTGTTCCAGCTCAAATGTTGACCTCGTTATCTGATCGTGATTCAAAATGACGAGGTGTTGTTCTCGGATTTTTCCCTTCGGAATGGATCCCGGACCATAGCCAATAGCCTATTGATGTTGATCTAGTGCGATGTTAATTCAACTACCCACCAACCTACATTGTACTTATGTAACCAAACTCAAATGAGACTTAACCCTTCTGGTGGTTGTCTCGACGAGGCATCTCGTCATTAGCAAAACCGACCAAATCTTGAGCGAAAAATCTTTTATAGAAATCGGCAATATCTTGAAGTTGATATATCTCATCATCAGCAAATTTGTTCAGATCTTGATGAACGAGATATCTGGACGAAAACATTTGGAGGTTATTAAGAGATTTGGATGTTAAATACATACCTGTAAGTAATCAAATCGACAATCAGGGTGCTCTTCTATTTCTAGACTATAGAACGTGACATTAATCAGATATCCGAGTTCCAAGCGTATGTCGTATAAACATTGAGCACGCGCTGGGTAGTTCTCTGGGTAATACGGACTGCTCAAAACACCACTCCGTTCTGTATACACACCGCCGCAGACTAAATAAAAGAAATGCAATTCTTAATACAGGGAAACCATACTTACACCTGGGGATATCAAGATTGAATTTGTTCCAATATGCATAAGTAAATGGGGTGGCTCGATTTTTTCCCGCAGATTCACGTCGCCACCCAACGAAAACTCTCATGCTGATAGAAATGTCAACACGTGGTTTTACCTACTACTTTGAAGGATTGCGAAGAGGGCATTTAGCGCTCCTGGTGGTTATCTCGACGTGGTATCTCGTCTCTGTTAAAACTGACAAGATCTTGTTGGACGAGCTATTTCACCACTAGAATAAAGTTGACCAGATGTTGATGGACGAGATAGCTCGCCACTAGAAGAAAACTGACCAGATCTTGTTGGACGAGCTACTTCACCACTAGAAGGAAACTGACCAGATGTTGGTAGACGAGATAGCTCGCCACTAGAAGAAAACTGACCAGATCTTGGTGGACGAGATATCTCGCCACTAGAAGAAAACTGACCAGATGTTGGACGAGATATTTCACCACTAGAGAAAACTGACCAGATCTTGGTGGACGAGATATCTCGCCACTAGAAGAAAACTGACCAGATGTTGGACGAGATATTTCGCCACTAGAAGAAAACTGACCAGATCTTGGTGGACGAGATATCTCACCACTAGAAGAAAACTGACCAGATCTTGGTGGACGAGATATCTCACCACTAGAAGAAAACTCACCAGATGTTTGACGAGATATTTCGCCACTAGAAGAAAACTGACCAGATGTTGGACGAGATATTTCGCCACTAGAAGAAAACTGACCAGATCTTGGTGGACGAGATATCTCGCCACTAGAAGAAAACTGACAGATGTTGGACGAGATATTTCGCCACTAGAAGAAAACTGACCAAATCTTGGTGAACGAGATATCTCGCCCCTAGAAGAAAACTGACCAGATGTTGGACGAGATATTTCGCCACTAGAAGAAAACTGACCAGATCTTGTTGGACGAGCTACTTCACCACTAGAAGAAAATTGACCAGATCTTGTTGGACGAGCTACTTCACCACTAGAAGAAAATTGACCAGATGTTGGTGGACGAGATTGCTCGCCAATAGAAGAAAACTGACCAGATCTTGGTGGACGAGATATCTCGCCACTAGAAGAAAACTGACCAGATGTTGGACGAGATATTTCGCCACTAGAAGAAAACTGACCAGGTGTTTGACGAGATATCTCGCCACTAGAAGAAAACTGACCAGGTGTTTGACGAGATATCTCGCCACTAGAAGAAAACTGACCAGATGTTGGACGAGATATTTCGCCACTAGAAGAAAACTGACCAGATCTTGGTGGACGAGATATCTCGCCACTAGAAGAAAACTGACCAGATGTTGGACGAGATATTTCGCCACTAGAATAAAACTGACAAGATCTTGGTGGACGAAATATCTCGCCACTAGAATAAAACTGACCAGATGTTGTACGAGGTATTTCGCCACTAGAAGAAAACTTACCAGATCTTGGTGGACGAGATATCTCGCCACTAGAAGAAAACTGACCAGGTGTTTGACGAGATATCTCGCCACTAGAAGAAAACTGACCAGATGTTGGACGAGATATTTCGCCACTAGAAGAAAACTTACCAGATCTTGGTGGACGAGATATCTCGCCAATAGAAGAAAACTGGCCAGATGTTGGACGAGATATTTCGCCACTAGAAGAAAATTGACCAGATCTTGGTGGCTAAGATATCTCGCCACTAGAAGAAAATTGACCAGATCTTGGTGGCTAAGATATCTCGCCACTAGAAGAAAACTGACCAGATGTTGGTGGACGAGATAGCTTGCCACTAGAAGAAAACTGACCAGATCATGTTGGAAGAGATATCTCGCCACTAGAAGAAAACTGCCCAGATCTTGGTGGACGAGATATATCGCCACTAGAAGAAAACTGCTCAGATCTTGATCTCGTCATCATGAAAAATATCTGGAATATCTTGATGAAGAGATATCTCGTCATTAGCGAAATTGATCCGATCTTGATGGACGAGATATCTCGTCAAAACCACTTGGATAATTAATGAAGGTCTATTGATCTGACTTGGCTGTGGGGCCCATTGCCTATCCAGGTACTAGAGCCCAGAGTGCTGATGGTGGTTGGTTTTGTTTACTGTTTTGTTATGGCACAAGGGCCATATTTGGCCATGCTGTACCAAGCACAAGATAAACGATGCCAAGTAATGGACATGCATACATCAAGATCTGGTCACATTCTAATGACGAGATATCTCGTCACTATCAAAATCGGTCAGATTTTGTTGAACGAGAAACCAATTGGAAGGTTTTAAACCTTTGTGTTTCGGAACATATAATGTTAATTCGCACGTGTAAATATTCATTATAAAAGGCAGCCATGCTATGTATCCGGAAAGAAAAATAAGCTTTTAAGTCTCAAAAGTGATGTATAATACAAAATTTCTGAATATTTTTACAAAAATATAGGATGATTCTACACATCTGATTTAAATTCAATCTTAAGAATTTAGAAATACACATTTTTCTTTCGCACAAAATGTAAAATGAAACTAATTTTTGTTTCGAGAATTGGCGCAACCACCAGAAATCAAGTCTTGTAAGTCTACGGTCCTCATTTCCCTCTGGCTTATGATGCCACTTGCTATTAAAGTTGAAGCAAAGTAATAAAGATGCTTCTGAAAGCAGTTGGTCATCAAATGTTGAAGACGTTAATTTATAAGATTAAAAATTATTAAATTAAAAATAATAAATTTTAAAAATTGAAATTTTTGAAAAATTTTGAAAATATTAAGTAGTTTTTCCAAAAACTTTTTAAATCACTTAACGGTTGACTTACAGTTACCACCTGTTAAAACTAACTGTTAACATCACCTTCGAACAGTTAATAAACATTGAATAGCTGTAAACTTGCTGTTAGCTACTTACTGTGATAAATCTGTTAAAAAAACAGTTGAAAACAACAGTACAAATTAGAAATAACGGTTAACACTGTTAATGCGAAATAACAGTTTTACCCATCTCTAGAGTCTAGCATCCGCGGAAGAGAGGGGCTAGGAGCACCTACTCTGCATGACATCACCACTATCCAATCAGATAAATCACCAAACGACAAGGCAATCGAGCATCACCCGGTGACAAGTCAGCCACTTAGAGTGCGGGAGAAAGTGCACATTTCAAATCGAAGTTGATGTCCACTAAGAATTGAGTAAGAAATAACGTGTTTTTAACATCCTTCTTTTTAGGATTCAGTCGATGGCTATTTTTTTCAATAGGACTCTAACAATATTAAATTAAATACTCTAAAAATTAGATACAGAAGAGGTTACATATGGATTATATCAGTCTACACGCTGGCATATAATTTTGTGAGTTGTTTTGAGTTCACCTGCGCGTGGAAGCGACTCGTTCACAACTGCAATCTCAACTCAACTGATTTTAAAACAAATCAAGTTACTCTTTACAGTTCTGCTCCGCTCGACCTCTGGTGGCAGTATGGGTCGAATCTTACATTTGAGCAGATATCTATAGCCCACGGGTTCCTAAACTTTTATGGTACATGATACCCTTAGTGTATCATGATTTTTCCATGGCACCCAAAGTCAATATAAGCCTACTTAGCCAGTTGGTGCAGTTAGGTTGGTGAAGTTGAAAAATAAATGGAACCCGTTTTTCAAATTCACAATTTATGTAAAATGTAGTAAATAAGTATATATTTTGAACAATCATAAGTCATCACAAATTTATTAAGATTCGCTGAGCTATACAGCAGATATTCATCTTCTACTGATATCTAAAAGTCAGTTTCATGTTGCTACATTTTGTATTCAGTTCAGTTAGTGGTTCGTGCAGTGTCCACTAGATGTCCTTCCCATAATCGTATCGGCACATTGATTGTCAGATCCTAAAAACATGTGGACTCAGTGAAAATATTGGAATATTTCGAGGTGGTTGTGTGTAGTTGCGGGGAAATAGTAAATACAATTTAAGAAACTAATTCCGGGCGAAAAAAAAGTCAGAAAATAATATTACGACGCGTGTTTCTTTTTAGTTGAACACGCGCTACATCACATCAGGATCACCACTTTCCCTTGGTGGTTGTGCGGTGTCGCGTGTAAATAGAAATTACAATTTATTAAAAATTAAATATTCATTAAAAATTTACAACCACAGAAACCAAAGCGAAATAAAATTAAAATAAAGTCGGCATACGTTAGGAATTTAATTAACGTCGCACTGGAGCTACTGGAGACTGCGGGATCAAACCAGAAGGAAAAGATCCGAGGACAACACCACGTAATTATGAACCACGGTCAGATGACTTAAAGTCGGCACAGAAAAATTTTTTTCTAAAGGTATCAATTTGTGATTATTTTTCATCTCGTGATCTCCCAAGTTACAACTTACAACTGAAAATAGAAAAAGTTTTAAAATGTAAAATTCATTCCGAGCGAAAAAAATCAGACAATACTGGAGCACGTGGTCAACGAACGCAAACTTTCGTTCTACTGAGCATGCGCTACAATTTCACGGCACCCCTGTAAGCGAGTCACAGTGTAGTTTGAGTAGGGGTGGGTAGTTAATTAGCATCGCACTGGAGAAAAACGGCTATTTGCGACGGTCCGGGATCAATCCCTAAGGCAAAGAACCAAGGCCAATACCACATAATCTTGAACCACGGTCAGATGACGAGGCAACACCTGAGCTGCCACCCCCACTCTAAAAACTTCCACACCATACCAACGTGAGGACATTGGAGACCACGACATATTTAACATGCACCAGAACCCACATACACCACGGTCTTGGGTTGGATATAATTTCGAACTTGCAACCCTCGGGTTGTTGATCCGTTACACTTCCACCTGGGCTATCGCTGCCCTATATTCTAAGGAAAGGGGCAATAGAATATTTCCAAGGGATTTTCTATTCTCTGGAAAGGAGCAATGAATTCTTTCCAATCGATTCTATTCTAAGGAAAGGAGCAATAAAATATTTCCAACAGATTTTGATCCAAGGAAAGAAGCAATAGAATTCTTCGAAAGGATTGTTTTCTTTGAAAGGAGCAATGAAATTTTTCAAAGGGATTCATTCTCTGGAAAGGAGCAATGAAATCTTTTCAAGCTATTCTACTCTAAGGAAAGGAGCAATAAAATCTTTCCAAGAGCTTCATTTCAAAGGAGCAATAGAATCTTCCCAGGGATTCTGATCCAAGGAAAGAGCTGACTGATTCTGACCCAAGGATCCAGAGATGGCACCCCACTCTCCAAATTTCCACACCACGCAACGTTACGACATGTGAGGTCACGAAGGATTCAACGTGCACCAGTCCCCGTGTCCACGACGGTCTTTAGCTGTACCGAGTTTCGAACTCGCAACCCTCCAGTTACTAATCCGATGCTCTTCCAAATGGGCTACCGTGGCCCTCAGTGTAGTTTGAGAACCCCTGCTATAAAGTATATTTAATATTATAGGGTAAATTATTTATAGGGTAGACTGATGAGTGTTTACACTTACTAGTCTTGTATTCGGCTTTGAAGCCACTCTGCCCGAATGAGGTGTCAGTTTTGAATCTGATGAAGAGTTGATTCGAATCGGAAAACAATTCAGAAGGGATTGTAGACCCACAGTAACGACCTATCAAAGGATCAGCATCCGAACTTCCTTCGGAAATCTAAAAAAAATCACAAAAGAATTGAAAACATCTTTTAGGCAGCACGAAAGAATTGTGCTTTCTTACGATATGCAACTATGGAATATTGATAACTTTAGCAAAAGATCAAATACAGTGATTACAATTTACTGAAACTATTTAATTCTCGAAAAACGAAATAATCATAAATACGTTTTAAGGGTGTTTCTCTGCTTTAAAATCGGGCCGCGGTTACCCAGTTGGAAGAGTAAAGGATTGGCAATTGGAGAGTTGCGAGTTCAAAACTCGGTCCGGCGAAAGATCTTCGAGTACACGCGGGCATATTAAATCTGTCGTGGCCTCACATGTTCTGATGTTGGCGTGATGTGGAAGTTTGAAGAGTGGGGTGCCAGCTCAGGTGTTGACCTCGTCACCTGACCGTGGTTCAAAATTACTAGGCGTTATTCTTGGATCTTTCCCTTCGGGACTGATTCCTGACCGTCACCAATAGTCCGTTGTGTTGATCCAGTGTGACGTTAATTAACTATCTACCTGATTTCAAATCACATAATAAAATGCTGTATGTAACCATGTACACACTAAAATTTAACGCAATCGTCTACAATAAAATTCTAAGAGTCTCTCAGAGTGGTGGTCATTCTGAAAATAAAAATTGAAAAAGGCAGAGGTGTGTTTACAAGCCTGGCTTATGGAGAGAAATGAAAATATTTTTCAATATTTAATAAATTGTATTGATTCAAAATGATATTCGTAACATCAAAAAATAAGTAATTCAGCTGCAGTGAATAATTTGAAAACCCTGTCACACACACATAAGACATCAGAGCTTTTCTTTTGGAAAGCTTCTATTGGATTCCAGACCAGAAAAATAGGTTGGTTGGTAGTTTTGCAGTTTTATGGTGCAAGGCTCATATTTGGGCCACACTGAGTCAGAAACAATGGGAAGCATTGAGCTGAAAGAGATAAATCTCTCTCTCTCTCTTTAATGTTAAGTACCTTTCTTCTTAATAACATGCATCGATACGCATAACCTAAACATGTAGCAAACATACTAATATAAACATTTAAATCGATACGCATAACATAACCATACTATTATAAACTCTCTCTTTATTGTTAATACCTTTCTTCTTAATAACATGCATCGATACGCATAACCTAAACATGTAGCAAACATAAACATGTAGCAAACAAACTAATATAAACATTTAAATCGATACGCATAACATAACCATACTATTATAAACATTTAAAAGGTAATCGGAATCAACCGCACACAAATCACACCACACGATTCCTTGACAAAAACACACACATGAAGTGTTCGTTACCTGATTGGTTGTTTTTGGAGTTTTATGGTGCAAGGGCCATATTTGGCCATGCTGCATCACAAGCCACACAGCATCAAGTAATGGACAGACACATACTGAAAGTTTTACTGACACAGAAGATAGAAATATACCCAAGGAGGAATGGACCTGACAGAAATTGAACCTACGAGGCCTACAATTCTCAGGTTAATAGCGCAGTGGGCATATCCTCTGAGCCACGACAGCCCATGTACCGTCTGCAGAGATATTCGCGTCGAAATTTTTATGACGTCACTACCGGTCATTCAGAATTGTACCACTAAAAATATCAAACTATCCTTTTGGCAACCCCTGTACATAAGAATCAATCCAAGAAAAAAATAAAGCACCAGATGTCTGTGCAAAGTCTAATGTGTGCATCAAACTATCGTTTTAGATACGTCAATGGGTATATAAGGAACGCCATGGGGTCCAATCGGAAAAAGAGGACAGTGGCTCAGTGGGTATGTCCACAGCGCTAGCAACCTTCGAGTTGTAGGCGGTGCAGGTTCGATTCCTGTCAGATGCATTCCTCCCTGGGTGTATTTCTCTCTTCTATGGGGCCTAGGTGGCCCGGTTGGAAGAATAACGGACTAGAAACCGGAGGGTTGCGAGTTCGAATTCCAACTAAAAGACCATCGTGTACAAAGGAGCCTGGTGCACATTAAATCTGTCGTGATCTCACATGTCCTCTCGTTGGCGTGATGTGGAAGTTTGAAGAGTGGGGTGCCAGCTCAGGTGTTGCCTCGTCATCTGATCGTGGTTCAAAATTACGTGGTGTTATCCACGGATCTTTCCTTTCGGAATTGATCCCAGATCGTCGTCAATAGCCCGTTGAGTTGCTCTACTGCGACGTTAATTAATTACCAATTCCCTCTTCTATGCCAGTGAAACTCTCATAGTATGTGTATGTCTCGATATTGTATGCCTTGTGTCTGGCACAGCATGGCCAAATATGGCCCTTGCGCCAGAAAACACCCCCCAAAAAACCAAATAATAATCCGTAGATGCCGCGCTCAATCGAAAAACGGACATTTTCGCCGAATAGTTTGAAGTAAGGTAGGTAGAAAGAGTTAATTAATGTCTATTAATGGGCTATTACGTAAATTAAAGGGCTATTGGTGAAGGCCCGGGATCCATTCCGAAGGGAAAGATCGAGGAAACCACCTCATCATTTTGAATCAAATGACGATGTCAACACTTGAGCTAATTCCCCACTCTCCAAATTTCCACACAAGGCCAATGTGAGGACATTGGGGCTACGTCAGATTTAACGTGTACTAGCCCCCACGTACACGACGGTCTTTGGTTGGACCCAGTTTTGAACTCGAAACCCTCCGGTTGCTAGTCCGCTACTCTTCCAACTGGGCTACCACGGCCCGGATTGAAGCAAGGAATGGAGTGATATGATCATTGTGTGGCAAAAGGTTTGATGGTAATATTCTTCGGAGATACCAACTCAATTAAAAAATGGACACTTTTCTAGGTTGGTTTTCGGCAAAGAATTTCATGGTATGATTATTATGTGATCGATTCTTACCATTCTTTGTTGATTGGAGCAACTTTTGTTTCTCGTTACAGGATATTAATTTTTCACACTTTAGACTACCTTTATTTCGTAAGGTAATCTAAAGTGGTATGATTATTCTGTGATCGATTCTGACCATTCTTTGATTGGAGCAACTTTTGTTTCTCGTTACAGGATATTAATTTTTCACTTTAGATTACCTTTATTTCGTAAGGTTAAAGAGAATGATTTCTGAAGGCAAGGCTAGCAATTACGCCGTAAACAAACACCACTCCCAAGAACAAACTAAACCTACATCTTTACTCTTTTGTTACACTACCTCAAGAAAATCAAAATGGCAGTTTGAGTGGTTCTCCAAAGTAAATTCTTTGAAAGTCAACAAGATCCTGTTGTCGGGATGGATTCGAATCAGCCATTCGCAGTTCAGGTTGTTCTCGTACACATCAGGGAAATTAGGAGAACTGAATACGCCAGTTGGGTTCGTCAGAGTCCCTCCACAGCCTTGGACACCTAAAATGAAACGTCTAAATAAGCTTCAATTTAATTGAATGGATTTGTAATGAAAATGCAACATTTCAAACTTCTATTGTGTTTGGGGCAGATTATCCATAGTTGGACTTAGACCAACCACCATTTCAAACAGTTTGATAACTTTATAAATTTTCAATATTTCCCCATAGCGCGATAAATCGAGGAGTTATTGTATTTAATCCTTCAAGTGACATCGACGAGATATCTCGTCCATCAAGGTAGGTAGGTAACTAATCAGCGTTGCACTGGAGCAACACAACGGGCTATTGGTGACGGTTCAGGACCAATCCCGAAGCGAAAGATCCAAGGACAACACCTCGTAATTTTAGACCAAGGTCTGATACCGAGGTCAACACCTGAGCTGGCACCCCAATCTCCAAATTTCTACGCCAAACCGACGTGAGGCCATGACAGAGTTAACTTGCACCAGCCCCAACTGACGACGGTCTTTGGTTGGACTGAATTCCGAGCTCGCAACCCCCCAGTTGCTAGTCCGTTACTCTTCCAACTGGGCTACCGCGGCCCTCTCGTCCATGAAGATCTGACCAATTTTGTTGATGACAAGATATCTCGTCCATCAAAGTCTGGTCAGTTTTGCTATTGATGGGACCTCGTTGAGACAACAGGATGATTAAATCTGGTTTCACGATATTCACCTTTTATTTCTCTCATTTTTAACCCTCTTGGCTGTTCATATTCGCTTCGGAAACTGCCCTTCAGTGTCCAGTGCAAATCCTATTCCAAACTGTCACCAGTTCTGGGTTGGTTGGTTTGGAGTTTTATGGCGCAAGGGCCATATTTGACCAAGCTGCGCCAAACACAATACAACGAGGTATGAAAACGGAGCAAAAAGCAGAAGAGTAGGCGAGGGCAAAACAGAAGGGATGTCAGATCACTCGAGTCCATCGGGGTCACGAGTTCTGGGAGAGGGTTGGTTTGTTGGGGGTTTATGGCGCAAGGGCCATATTTTTCTGGGAGAGGGACAATTTGTTTTTCCAACTTGTACCTTCATTCCTCTTTGGGAAGTTTTGTTTCGACGAAATATTTCGTCCTAAGCAAAATTGACCAGATCTTGGCTGAGGAATTTCGTCGAAATACTTGGAGAGTTCAAGAGTTGGGATGATTTGTGGATATCGAAATAGGATCATGGCAGTGAAAATTAATCTTAAAGCCTCATATTTCCCATTGATTGATTTTTAAAAAACTGTTTTATTGTAATATCTCAAAACTACTAAATACTACCAGACCTGCGCATGACATCTGCGCAAAACTTTCTTAATAGCGTATATTTATTGGTGGCAGTGTCGTTATTCACATTTAATATCTTATTTCAATCAATTTATAATGAATAGAGCATCCGTGTTCACACATTAATGGATTTCATACCTCAAAATGAAATTCCGCTGTTCAAAGGATATTCGGCACTTTTTTAAGATAAATCTATTTTCACTCATAATGTCTTTTCTGCTCTGATTTCTATCTTCCAGATTTCACAATGCTTCTGCGATCAAACTGCTGAAGAACTTCCATAGAGAGGCGAGCTCTTTCCGTGTAGTTTCTAACAATATCATGCAGTTCCTTAGCTCAAATTAAGTTCTATATTCAAATTAAGCGACAGCCCGTTTGGAAGAGTAACGGACTAGCAAACGGAGGGTTGCAAGTTCGAATCCAACCAAAGAAGTCGTGTACAAAGGGGGCTAATGCAGGTTAAAACTGTCGGGACCTCAAATGTCCTCACGTTGGCGTGGTGTGGAAGTTTGGGGAGTGGGGTGCCAGCTCAGGAGCGACCTCGTCATTTGACCGCGGTTCAAAATTACGTGGGTCAACTCCTCGGGTTTTTCCCTTCGGGTGTTGATCCCGGACCGTCGCCAATAGTCAGTTGTGTTGTTGCAGTGCGACGTTAATTAAATACCTACCTACCTTAAATTAAGCGGTAAATTAATCCCGTAACGGTCGATTTTAGTGTTTACATCCATAGTTGCCATTTGACGAGAGAAATAATGCAAATATTTGTGCCACGTACGTTAGTAAAATGTATTTTTTGTGCCTTTATTTCTATACTTCAGATTTTCTTGACCTCACAACACTGCTTTCTCCGATAGTTCGCGTTTTTTCCTTGTCCCTCCAAGAAGAAAAATGTATAGAGAGGGGTTTTTGATACTAATAATGAAATTAATAGTCACACACGACGAATGTAAATAGTAATTTTCAATACATTTGGATGGAAATAAATTAATTATAGCGACAAAACTACTCAGCGAAAAGTGGAAGTTTTGCGGTCATAAAAGTCCCGCTGAATCCGTTGTGGGAAATTCATGTGAATCAATTTGTACCGCTAGATGGCGCTGCCATTCTAGAGTTTTTGTAACCTCGCCTGGACATTCAGATTAAAACGATTCGAAGCGAAATACGTGAGCAAGGCTTAGCTCCTCCTCTGTACTCAATGCATGTATATAGCGCGTGTAAATATTCTGCAAATAAAGCAAGTTATGCGAACTCGTGATGAATCCTTTGTGTAATAAAGGTGATTTATTGACAAGAACAAAGAACCAAAACCACTGAACCATCGAACGCATCTCCATATACGTTTCCATCGCAATGACCTACTCTGATCCCCAATACCTCTTTTTAACCTGTCACAACATTCTTTCCTTGACGTTGTCTTGTGTTTGGTACTGCTTGGCCAAGTATGGCCCTTGCGCCATAAAACCCCATATCAGCCAAACATCACAATGACTGCTATTTAATTTTTTGAAAATTAATTGTTTTATAAATATTGCATACCAAAATATTCGTTTAGAAATCAGCATTACATAGGTTCTATTCGAGATTTCCAAGTCATAAACTAATATTAACATTAATGAACATTATAAACGACAGTTTTTTTAAATCAGAAACATTTTCAAACGCACGTTGGAAAGAGACTTGTACAGACCAGATGTACATCTAACCACAGTATTTTAAAGATTGATTGCCTGTTTTTAGGATTTAAGGTGCAAGGGCCCTGTTTGGCCATGCTGCGCCAAACACAAGACAATGTCAAGTAAAAAATGCCGTGAAAGGAGCAGAAAAAGAGATTTGAGGATTACAGTAGTGGGATGAAAGTAGAAAAAGATCTCTTGCGCATCCCGGGAGCGAGACCCCCTTTTTCACTTAACACTTTCGCCCCGACTTTTGCATGATTAAAATTTAACTCTGAAAAGTAGTTTAATTGAGTAGTTTAGAAGTTTTTGCTCTTTTTGACGGACGACCGTACTTTCGCGTTCTTTCTGTGTTTGCTTTCTCCCTTCCAACATTTATTAGTTACTCAGCTAAGGGGACCATGAATGATAAGAGTGGTTCTGTTTTATGTTCCACATCACACTTCGTAATCCATGCATTCACAACAGAAATCATAACTCAAAATCTTTTTCCACCACTTGTCTGATTTTCTGCCATGACCCTAAAAAGTAGCCATTTCATCACAACTCCATTCATGTACATAGTGTAGTGGGCTTCTGGGCAACTCATTTTGTACCATCTTTTTGTTTCCGAACCACGGTCACTCATTCATCAGAATGAATGGGCGTGCTCGAAAACATAAGTCCGCCATTTGCAATCTGAAAGTATTGCCAGGTTTCTTTAGTCACATTTTTATTCCCTAATTCCTTAAGAACACTGAAAACGTAAAATCCCATTCAAAAGTGGGATTTATTTACCCAATCTAATCTCTGGAACCATATGCCCATTAAGACCGAAAGGGTTAAGAAAAGATCACTAGAGTACCTCGGGTCCGTGTAGCCAGTACACACCGAAAGGTAGATGATAGATAGTTAATTAACTGGAGCAACACAATGCGCTATTGGCGATGGTCGGGGATTCATTTGGAAGGAAAAGATCCAAGGATAATGCCTCGTAATTTTGAACCACGGTCAGGTGACGAGGTCAACACCTGAGCTGGTACCCCACTCTCCATACTTCCATACCATGCCAACGTGAGGACATGTGAGGCCACGACAAATTTAACATGCCCGCGCATACTCGAAGACCTTTGGCTGGACCGAGTTTCAAACCCGGAACCCTCCAATTGCTAATCCTTTTCTCTTCCAACTGGGTAATCGGGACCCGATTTTAAAACAGAGAAACACTCTTAAAACGTATTTATGATTGCTTTTATGCTTTTGTTCGAGAATTGAATAGTTTCGGTAAATTGTAATCACAGTATTTGACAACGCCTCGTAATTTTGATCCGCGGTCAGATGACGAGGTCAACACCTGAGCTGGTACCGCACTCTCCAAATTTCCACACCTCGCCAACGTGAGGACATTTGAGGCCACGACAGATCTAAAGTGCACCAGCAACCGTTTACACGACGGGCTTTTGTTCGATCGAGTTCCGAACTCGCAACCCTCCGGTTGCTAATCCGTTGCTCTTCGAACTGGACTACACATAGAAAGGAGATGTGCCATTGAGAACGTACTTTATCTATATATATAAAATAGGATGTGTGTGTGTGTATGTGGGTATATTTTCTATACAAATCTACACCGTTTGACCAATCCACACCAAATTTGGTACACTTATAATTTAGAACACTGCGGTCAGCATAGGCTAACTCTTAACCCCCGTTCTATTGGCCCTGGGGGGCTAAAAACTATTCGAAATCGCAATAGAAATAACATTGAGCATAGATTGATTGCTTTAGGCAGCGATGGTTGCTTTACCACTGTTGATCGAAAAACAATTTTTTCCGAAACAAATTAAATTACAGTATTTATGTTTGAACTGACTTTTTAGTTCTTCCCATGATGTAAATAAATTATAGATATTTTATTGATGAAGGGGGAAAGAATATTTTAAAATATTTATGTTTGCAAGGAAATTCAAGGAAAGGTTTTCAGGAGTTCAAGGATTATTTTCAAGGAAAGTTGGTGTGTATTTCGACCAACTTTCCTTAAATAATTTATCGAATACGTAATGATTTGTAGAATTCTGTTTCACGAGGCTTTTTAGGTAAGGCGTGTAACTTATTTTAAAATGTCCGGAATAGATGCATGTGAATCCTCCGTTGAAAGCAGTGATTTTCTTTCTGAAAAATTCTGTAAAATCGACCTTCTGCTTTTTGAAAAAATTTTATCTATTCAGTTTAATTTGTCTACACCGATTATATTTATTTCTAAACCAAGCACCGTTATTCCGAAAAGCACAAACGAAAAACTCATTGATCATAAAAGCGTAATTTTGCTACTCGGTATCTGGCAGCACCAGAATTAAGGTTTACTTTTTTTATAAAACTTTGTAGAACTTTCTAGAAAGTTGGGGAAACGGAAACTTAATTGGACTCATGGTGGAGAACATTCCAGCACCCACTCGATTCTTAGCTGGTCGTATTTAAAGGAAGCTAACTCGGTAAGTCTTCCAGTTTATCATCTTTCAGTGAATCTGGCAGTTTTATTTCGCTCTTTTGATTGTATAAGTGTTTCCTACTTTATTCGACAGTGATAGTGTACATTTTGGATTTATATTTCTAAACGGATGTAAGTACTACATAATTTTAAATTCGTTTTTTCGTTAATTTTAGCTTTTTATTGTATTCTATAATAGATTTCATTGCTCAGTGAGATGTGCCTTTTGCTTAATTTTTTAAATAAGTTTAATGGGATCAGAATTAATGCTTTTTTTACACCAGAATAAAAGTTTATTTTTAACATGATTTAGAATTCTGTGTTTGAATATTTTGATTGACAGCTTTTAAGTAAGGCATTAATTTTTTTTATTTGTGTTAAAAGTTTGATATTCTCCTAAACTGATGTAAGTACTTCACAATTTTAAATTTGTCTTACCATTCAGTTTATATTAGCTTTTTATTTTTATTGTATTCTGTAATCGATTTCATTGCTCAGTGAGAGTGTGCCTTTTGCTTATTTTATGAAATAGCATTTCTTTGTATTCATTGACAGATTTCTTTGCTGAGCAATGCCTCCAAGGAAGCGGAAGGCGATCGGCCAAGTGCAGTTAACTGCTAAAATGATGAAAGATGAGCGTAGACAAGAAACTTCCGAGGAGAGGAATAGAAGACTTGCGATTGCGAGAGAGCTACTACATCTAGAGCAACAGAGACGGCACAGCAGCGTGAGTCCCGACTTCAGGATAAGAGGGATAGTGCTACTACATCTAGAGCAACAGAGACGGCACAGCAGCGTGAGGCCCGACTACAGGATAAGAGAGATAGAGCCAAACGATCACGGACTGCGCACCATTTTAGCTTAGCATAGGAAGAATTCCACTACCATTCACATAAAAACTACTCGCTGCATGCAAGTGTTACCATCGGGAAAATGGAAATGGTTTGTAGTTACTGTCAAGCCAAAAAGTTTAAATCAGAGTCTACTGGTATTTGCTGTAAAAATGGAAAAGTTAAACTCTGCCAACTGGAACCACCACCACAAGAACTTTTGACTTACACATCAGGAGATACGTCAGAGTCGAAGCATTTTCTTAGTAACATCAGAAAATACAACTCATGTTTCCAAATGACATCATTCGGTGCCTCATGAGTTGTTGGACAGCCCGGATTTCCGTCGACATTCTAGGTGCAAGGGCAGATTTACCATAGAGTGGATCGTTGCTTCCGCTGCCAGATCAACCACCAAAATTTCTATAACTATATTTTATTCAAAACGAACAAATGGAAACTGATCAGAAGTGCGCCTACATCTCGGGAACAAGACGTCAGATTGTGTTAAACTTACAGAGGATGTTTCATGAGCACAATAATCTTATTAAAACCTTTGAAACAGCATTGGAACGTATGCCAACAGATGAATTTAAAGTAGTCATAAGAGCAGACCGAAGACCAGCAGGCGAACACGAGCGGCGCTTTAACTCTCCTCAAGCAGATGAAGTCGCGGTGGTTATATCAGGAGATGAGTTTCATCAACGGGATATCGTTATTCAATGACGAGGTGAATCATTGCAGCGTATTTCGGAAACACATCGATCTTATGATGCTCTGCAGTACCCAGTGATATTCCCCCATGGTGAAGATGGATATCATTTTAATCTGAGGCAGATCAACCCAACAACAGGTGAAACAACCAGCAAGAAAGTTTCAGTGAAGGATTTCAATGCGTACAGATTAATGGTTCGAGATACTGAGCAGAACCACGTATTGAACTGCAGGCAATTGTTTCATCAGTTCATCGTCGATATGTACGCTAAATCGAGAGTGAGCGTCTCCTTTACATTCGTCTAAATCAACGTAAACTGAAAGTTGATATATTCACCTGAGAGATGCTGTGGCAAATGACGGGAACGTTGAAAACCTCGGTGCCTTAGTCGTACTACCAGCTACATTTACAGGAGATGAGTTGCAGTCCCAGACACATGCACGAATACACACAAGATGCTATGACGTACATGAGGACGTACGGGAGACCAGTCTTATTTATCACCTTCACCTGCAATCCGATTTGGACGGAGATCAAGGAGGTTCTTACCAATCAATTACCCAGTGAGCGCCACGACTTGATTGCGAGAGTATTTAAACAGTAGTTGAAACTGCACTTTGCGCATCTTTCGTTTTTTAGAATTTTGCATTTTTTCGTCGGAATTTCGTTTCTGTTTGTCTTTATATCTTAATCTTTTACATATTGCAATATTATGCAATATTATTATATGCAGGAATTAAATGCATGTATTTGCGTCCGAAGTATATTGTAGAAGCTATTAAAAAGTTAAAACGTATTTTCCGTACAACTTAAATGATAGCATTTTTCTGTGAAAGAAAAGTGCTTATTCTAATTCAATTTTCAAGCAACATTTAACCATTTCAACCCGAGCAACGCCGGGTAATTCAGCTAGTAGGTAATAAAAATGATTTGACTCACTTGACTGAGCAGAATACATTATATGAAAGCCCGTATCCTGTGCGTATCCATCCGACTGAAATATCAAGGTGGCAGAGTGCCCAGATGTCACAAGAGGTGGTGGTGTCATAGTAGTACAGTACCTTCCTATCTCTGGATCTCTATCTGAAGCGCCATCATAAATCTAAGGTACAGAAATCCAACATTTATTGTCATGTTCATAAAATGATAGCACAACGAACGAGGCTCGTCCAGAAAGTAGTACCCGTTTACATATAATTAAAAGAAAAATGAAGGAAAGTAAATAATGATTTTAATTAAATGAAAGTAATACATTTACTCATTTTTCAATGTAGTCGCCGCGGTTGTTGAGACATTTGTCGTACCTTGAAACCAGTTTGTTTATGCCTTCCTCGTAAACCTCTACCGCCAAATTAGCCAGCCAATGCTGTACACCTTCTCGTAAGTCATTATCACTTTGGAAACGTTCTCCTGACAAGAAATCCTTGAGTTTAATGAACAAATGAAAGTCACTTGGAGCCAAGTCGGGGCTATACGGAGGGAGATAAGGGACGAGCGACCTGACCGCTCTTCATCGTGCACATTATCTCTTCCCTGTTTGAAATTTCGAACCCAGCGCCTTACAGATGACTCATCCATTGTTCCCGTACCGTACACTTCAGAAATCCTGCGATGAATTTCGCTTGGACGGACGTTTTCAGCATTCAAAAAACGGATCACGGATCGCACTTCACATGTGGCGGGATTTTCTATCTTATGCGCCATTGTAAACAGTCACAAAACTCACACCCCGCCACCGGAAGAACTCGCACTCACATAACCGCAAAGCTACGATGTTACTTTAGATGTCTGCGCAGCTTTGCTTTTAATTGGATCAGTAGCGCCATCAGTATGAGTAAACGGGTACTATTTTCTGGAATGCCCTCGTATATAACTTAAGTCCTACTATGGATAGTTACCACTTTAGTCAGGTGTTTTGGGACGAGTCCTTTCGTTGAATTCGGGACCAGGCTCAACGTAAACAATGTGTTCCCACAACTGGAGACTTTAAATGTGGTTTCTAGTTCTGAGTTTAAAGCTTGATGAAGGAAGCCACAGCAGTAATTACTACAGGTAATGGTAATTAATTAACGTCGCACTGGAGCAACTCAACGGGCTACTGGAGAATGTCCAGGATCAACCCCAAGTCAAAGATCCGAGGATAACTCCACGGTCATTTTGAACCACGATCAGATGACGAGGTCAACACCTGAGCTGGCACCCCACTCTTCAAACGTCCACACCACGCCAACGTGAGGATATTCTAGGCCACGATAGATTTAAGCACCAGCCCCTTTTGTACACGACGGTCTTTGTTTGGATTCGAACTCGAAACCCTCCAGTTGCTAATCCGCTGCTCTTCCAACCGGGCCACCGCGGTCCTGAGAATCTTAAGAAAAAGTCGCCTTTCAGTCGTCTGTAGCAATCCGGTAATTGCAGTTGGTGAAGCAAATAATCATCCATGTCGATCGCCATGCATGATTTTGAGTATGGCAGTCCATTCGCCAACGAGCTTAACCACCTGTTTCAAAATGTACTACTTCCAAGGTCATCTTCCTTCTCGCTGGAGTAACACTATATTGACATGATAAATGACAAACAATAGTAATCAACACGCATACTGAAAACTGTAAACATTGGAAATTCTTTAGTAAAATGAATTGGCATATATTCTTCCACTTCAATCCAATACACAATTCTTTCCCCCTCTTCGCTACCCGATTGGCTATCATATATGGATGACTCCGCCCACAACCTACTCCCAACCAATAGCGTAATGCTTTTTTAAAATCCAATTTAGTTCTTTTAGAAATGAAATTTAGAGCAGAGAATATAATCTAAATAATTGATGGATTACCTTCTCCTTGCAATAGTTTATTTTGTTTTTCAATTTCATGTAGTAAGGTCCAAAAGTTTCTGGCCCAATGGTAGAGATAATAGAATCAAACAATTTTTATTTTAACCCTTTTTGTCATACATGTTTCGTGTAAAATCCTCCATTTGATTATATTGTAATCGGAGCAGATGTTGGCACAAGTTTTGCCGGTGTTTGAAAACAGCCTATTCATGTCTT
Organism: Meta bourneti; assembly: GCA_933210815.1. NCBI lineage: Eukaryota > Metazoa > Arthropoda > Arachnida > Araneae > Tetragnathidae > Meta > Meta bourneti. The sequence continues at coordinate 5,972,037 of OW119930.1, read as the reverse complement.
CTTAATTTCAGACAAATTATAGTTTCTTCCCCGTTTTCGTACTTTTGCACTAGAAAGAACATACAGAACGTAGCAACAGATGTGAATGGATGAAAGAAATTCCAGGCACTTGAGTCTACTCCATATAGCTTCAAAATGCTTCTGTAGTCTAACTAAAATTCTCAAGTGCAGTGCACGCGTCTAAGTGTTGAGCCGTCATAGGTTGTCTACGATTACATAAAATACAGTCAGGAGAGTCACAGATGTTAAACAACTTATACGAATCACAATCACCTTTAGGTAATCATAGGAGCAGTTTTCATGATGCTCAAGCATCAGAGTAGCGAAATGAAATTGGATTCTCTTTCCGATGGGTACTCGCACCAGCCACTGACAAGTCCTGTTGTTGGGATACAAGCCAGGGTAACCAGGAGATTTGACTGCACCATATTCAGAAACATTGAGGGTTCCACCACAAACTGGAACGCGATGAAAATAAAAATGATTAAAACTGCAATGATACGAAATAAGGACACTTTTATTTTTACGTACATAAAATGGCACGCTTTACGTTACTACAGTCCTGCTCTTGCTAGTTGGCATTTGAGTCACGTGGTTTTGGACGAGTCTATTCGAAAAATTAGGGGCAAGTCAAGCATAAACAATGTCTTTTCACAAGTGAGATCTTTACCGAGCAGTGATTACGATTTGGTGAAATAATCTCCTACGCCATGCATGCTTTTGAACATGGTTGCTCTTTCCTCTGATGAGATTTCCTCCTTTCTACTAATGGACAACCCCAAGGTCATCTACCATCACACAAAAAGGCTTCACACTAAATGACATGATACATGACAAAGTATAATACTGTTCAACCAGGGTTCTATAACATGAACAAATTCAGCTCTTTTTTAACTAATGTTGTGCTGATTTCAAATATGACCTTAAAAAATGATCACCATATCAAGTATTATTGTTAATGAGCATTTAATATTTTCTATCGTTCATAATTAACGCTTTTAGTCACGTAAAACACTAGATATTTTTATTTTCATATTCACTACCTGAAATTTTATGGATCACGACACTTTCACAGGTAAGGAATATGTAACCACAAATCGAACCGCTATTGTTGTATTTTTCATTAAAAAGAAACACATGCTACACGTTTGTTAACAAAATTGTGACAAAAATTAGAACAAAGGCAGGTTTTCAGATGTATTAACATTCAAGATGAGTTTTGCTGTGTGAGGACAGTATATTTTAAAATCTCAGAGTCATTTACAGACTGAAGAAAGCCGTATAAAAGCTAAATGGTCTCATTCGTGACCAATTGTCTTTCAAAACATGCTCAACTTTTAGGTTACAAACTTCAAGAGTGGGACTATTTAGCTAAGAGTACACGTGTTTATGTTATGAAATATAAATGTTTTTTCTTTTTATAAAATGCAGGATATGTATTTTTATTCAGATAATCCAGGGCTAGTGACAGATTTAGGAATATCCAATGATCAGAATGGGAGGTGTCAAGGTTAGTTTATAAGTTTTCCTTTTGCACAACGGAAAACAAAAGCCTTGCATTCCAGTAACACATGCTGTAACAATGGAGACTTATGAAAGCACGAGAAAAATTCTCACTGTAGTAAAATAGGACTATTTTAAGTGGTCAATACTTTTGTTCCACCACTTTATGTCAAACCGGGGCTGATGAAAAACTTCGTGAAGGCTATGGACAAATTTGGTCCAGGTTTCTTACACTTAAAGGAAAATTTTCCAAAATTAAGTGAAGTAAAAATCAAAGGAATCTGTTTTTGGTTCCTCAGGTTAGGAAACTACTGATTGATTCTGCTTCTACAGAATCGTCGATGACATCTTTGCTACTAACTACTAAAACTAACATCGGATCATTCAAGACCTTTCAAGAACTATAGAAACCTTGGGTGCTGAATTTCCTCAAAATACATCTAGATTCTCAACTGGATTTCTTTCCTGACAACCAAGGAGCAGTTAGAGATCAACAAGGAGAAAGGTTCCATCAAGATATCCAAACTATGGACGGTAGCTGAATTAACGTCGCAACGAGCTGATATCCACCAAGATATCCAAACTATGGACGGTAGTTGAATTAACGTCGCAACGAGCTGACACCCCACTCTTCAAACTCTCACACCACACCAACGGGAGAATATTTGAGGTCACAACAGATTTAAAGGGCACCATCCCCAAATACACGATGGTCTTTGGTTGGACCTAGTTTTGAACTCGCAACCCTCCGGTTGTCAATCCGCTACTCTTCCAAGCGGACTACTCCCCCATCCCCAAAAAAACAATGGAGGGGTATCAAGGCAGGTGAGAATGGTGATTGATTACTGCACGAGGGCAATACGACACAGGAGAGGAGAAAATCGACTACGCGTATGGGTATACGAGTAAGTGTATAAATTTAATTTTGCATCTGTACAAATTGGCTCTTTTTTAATTTCGCTGTCCTATGCAGTGATATGTAAATATGGTATTTATAGTTTTAATACTGAACACAATTTTACAACTAACAAGAAAAGTAAATGCTATAAGATTCCAATTTGAAGCTCAGCTTTAAGTTGGAATTCAATACAATATGACATTTACTTCCACTTCCTAGACGTGTTAATTTGCATTGCAATACATATTTTGAATAACAGCAATGGTTAATAGACAAAAAACTGTATGTGATGGAGGTTTTTACAGTCATATTTCAATTCAGTACCCCAAAAATTTAGTTAGAAAAACATTACTTCACCCATGTTATGAAAAAAGTTCAAAATTATTTACAAGTATAATCAACACACACATAAAGCCCATGAATATTGGTATTAAGAATTGTCCAAATAATAATTTTAACGCCAATCGGCGTAGGCGGGACTTAGGAACGGGCATTTTGGCCTCCTCATCTTTTGTTCCAATGAGCCGGAACTCATTTGATTGACATAGTTATAATTTGATCGAAATTCCTTGAATTAAAGTTCTCTTTATGGCTCAAACCCAAGTCTAGTTTGAATATGCAAAAGGATGACTTAGAAAACAAAACGATTAAATTGGAAACATTTGTTTCCGCTTATGAAGAACATTCTTCGGGTAGTTTAATCGAACTGAATATGAAGCTGGACTCCAAAAAGAGTGTACAACATAGTGTGGAACAACTTCGTACTCGGTACTACATTCCCCAAGAGCCCTTCCAGGTTCCCGATCACGTGGGCGGGACTTAGCAACGGGTATTTTGGCCCCCTCAGCTATAATACGAATGGAACCGTTACCACCGAGATAACAAGGCCAGACCGCTGTGACGTTTCAATCACGTGACTCGCTTACTAGTAGTCATAACAAACATCACCGCATGGTCGGCTACTTGTGGATTACCTTTAATGTAGCGTAAGAAATTAGGGTTTTTTATACTATTTTACCGGAAAGTAAGTACAGCTGCAGTTATATATTGTTATATAACATTTGTGGAACATTACAGTGTCGAGGTGTTAAAGGCTTTCGTCAAACAACACGTTTAACGTGTGTCCAGACCGACTTCTTTAGGCTTACCACGAGGTTATCCAAAATGCCTTTTAGATGCTGTGTACCTTCTTGCTCTGGAAATTATGGATATGGTGATGCACCAAAAGTGGCGGTTTTCTCCTTTCCAGAGGATGAAAATATTAGAAAAAGATGGCTCAGGGCGATTCCACGAGCCGACTTTACACCATCAAAACGCAGCAAAGTCTGCGAACTTCATTTTCAAAACGATGATATCGTCCGGAATGTATCCAAATTCAACAAAAAAACTGGTGAGTGTTCTACCTTTTCCATGAAACTTAAAAGTTGGTGCTATACCAAGTATATTTCCGAATTGCCCTAAATATCTCTCGAAAACTTGTCCCACAGTTCGTAAAAGCAGGGAAGATAAAATTCGTGAAACTGAGGAATCCAATTTATTGAGAGCTATCAACGAAAGCAAATCTGAGTTCATTGCTCATCATGAATCTATTTCTTTTCAAAATTTTAATAGGCTATTAGAAATTCTGGATTCATTACCTCATAAACAAAATTGGTTTAAACTAATTGAGGAGTCAAAAGTTACTTTTTTCAAAATTTGTTTTAATCCAGGACCTACAACAAATTACACTGTTGTAATACATTCAAATCTGAAAATGGAAACATTTATATGGCCAAGAAATTTCTGTAGATAACAATCAAATCAAAACACCCTGTCACGTTAATAATTTGGAAGTTATTGAAAATTGTTTGAATTTTATAAATGAAATATCAATGAAAAATTCTTCAGCCAACTATGATAATAGCTTCAAACAAATTATACATCATTTAAGAAATGTCTTGGTTGAAGTAGAGTGTGATGACCTTGATAAACGTGCTTCTCTCAACTTTCTTTCAGAACAGTTAAATTTTCTTGTTACTCCAAAAGAGAGATATCGTTATTCTGCAAATACAATGATTTTTTCATCCGTTATGCACTCAATAAGCTCACATGCATACAAATATTTACGGCACTACAGTTCGCTAATTTTACCTCATCCATCAAAAATAAAAACTGTTTGTAATAAATTTTTAACCGATCCGACCGATGAAGATAGAAAATTGTTTCTCGCGTACGCACGTTCTCTTTTCAGACTTTTAGAAGAGCATGAGAAAAATGTCATACTGCTTATGGATGAAATTCATGTTCAACCTTATTTGGACTTCAAAGGTGGAAATATTGTAGGGAATGCATTTAACGGCAATTCTTTGGCTACATCCGCTTACGCATTCATGATATCCAGTGTCACATCGAAGTTAAAGGAAGTTATTCACATATTTCCAACTTCAACCATCAGCAGTGACATTCTTTTTGATTGTATTCGAACAATTGTCACTAAATTAGAAGAGATAGGCTACAAAGTATTTTGTATTATCAGTGATAACAATGCACTCAATGGCAAAGCTATGAGGAATTTTTCACCGAAAAACCAATCAAGCGTAGTTTATCCACATCCATGTGACAACACACGCCCTATTTTCTTGTACGACTCTGTTCATCTACTAAAATGTATAAAAAATAATTGGTTGAATCCTAAGAGTAACAAGATCTTAACCTTCCCAGACTTCGAGACAGGTGAGAAAAAAATTGCAAATTTCAATTCCTTAATATTGTTACATCAATTGGAGCATGATAAATTATTGAAATTTGGGTATTCTTTATCGCTGAAAGCATTATTTCCAACTACTTTTGAACGTCAGAATGTCAGTCTATCTTTAAAAGTTTTCAATCCGTTTGTGAAAGAGGCCCTATTGAAATTTGGAACGAAAATAGAAAATTCTGAAGAAACAGCTGAATTCATAGATATTGTATCAACCTGGTGGAAAATTGTCAATGTGAAAACACCATTGAAAGGACAGCGACTTAAAGATAATTTCCAAACCCCTCTACTCGAGTAACCAGATGACCCTAAATTGTTATTTTTGCGGAAAATGATTCTCTGGCTTGATACTTGGAAATCCGGTGATTTTCCTCATAAACTTTCACCCCAAACCCATACCGCTCTTTCTCGCACAATTCATGGAATGTTGGAAATTACGCAATATTGTTTACAAGAACTTAAAATGAATTATGTTTTGTTAGGAAAATTTCAAACAGATCCTTTGGAATATCGGTTTGGAAAATATAGACAATTATCAGGTGGTCAGTACAACATATCGATCAGGCAATTATACGAATCGGAGAAAAAATTAAGAATTCAATCTCTTTTGACCTTGTCATCACAAACTTTTGGAAATATACCCATAACCAGTTTTTCAGAAAACTTAGATTGTTCTTATGAAGAACAAAAACAGTGGGACAACTCATTTAATCCGGACATACATCTCGAAGTAAGTGATTTTCAACAAGTTGAACATGAAATGTCAGTGATAACTTATTTGGCAGGCTATTGTTGTTATAAAATTTTAAGAAACATAAAGTGTGAACTGTGTAAAACAGGGTTGGTGTATGATGAGCAAATGGTTGTTGAGGAAAGTTATGATTTAATTAAAAATTTGAATCGAGGTGGTTTATCGTTTCCAAAAGATGGTGCTGTTTGTGTGGTTTTAATTAATTATATATTGTTCAACAAACTACTTAAATATTACGAGGATGAGTTTCTGAGCATTCATTACAAAAGAGATTTTATAATAAATTTTGTTTTTAAATACTGGCAGCTGCATGAATCAGAACATTACAAATTCAATACATGTGCAAATCATAAGCATGAAACCATTTTAAAATTCATTATTAATAGCACAACAAACACTCTTGAAAAATTATTGTGGAAAATCCAACGATAGATTGGGCAAAAATAAAAAAAGGAAGCTGGATACTGTTTCTAATAAATAATTTTATTTTTATATGTATTTTTGACATTTTTTATAATGGTTTGCTTTGAAATTTCGTTTTCCATTTTACAAAAAAATCGAATGGGGTGCGACTGAGGGTTCAGTTCACGACTGGCAGCCCCGTTTAAACAGGAAACCCTCATTTACAATCTGTTTATAAGAATAAATTTATTCAACTTATGTACAGTTTTTTGTAGTACATCTGTTATTTCTGATGTTATATTGACATTTTTGAGGTTAAAGTAATGTTGACTGGTGATTATGTTGGAAATGTATGAGAGCAGAAAACTATAGCTTGTTATGAGACTCTCCTCCAGATAGGTAACATACTACATAAATCGTATTTTACAGTTCAATTGCTTTGATTTCCCATTTTTACAGATTTAATGATGAAGAAAACATTAATTGGATTTCTTTAGACTATGAGAAAGGGTTTTCTTTTCTTTTTGATTTATGGTCGCATTTGAGAAACTATGATATTGAGCGGTATTAAGCTTGATTGACTGTATTTTAGCGATTTTAGTTAATAAAAGTCATAAGCGAGTTTTTCACTTTTAATTGAATTTACGATATAATTTTGGCTGGTTTTTTAATAAGTTAGTGCTTTTACTATTTACGCACACTCTCTGTTGTCGTTTGTAAATAAGGAAGAAAGACGCGAGGGTGTGGAAGTTTCATTCTGAGATTATCATAGTTTTGACTAGGGAAAAACCATATTTACAAACTGCTATAATAATTTGCAATAACGTATAACAATATTTTCCTGTGGTCTCGACGTATATAGAATATATTATGTATCGTTGTAGACGGATTTCACTGTATTAAGCTTTGAATATTCCAATACGGCGGTGGTCGTTCGTATCGCACGTATGACTACTAGGGAGACGCCATGACGGCAGCGGTCAGGCCTTGTTATTTCGGTGGTAACGATGGAACATGATACAAACCAGGATCAACAGCAGTCCAGTTGAGAGCAAAGCCTGTGCCGGGAATTGTCATCGCCGAAAGAAACCACAGGTAGAGCTGATTGTGAGTGCTGGTGACGGAACGATCCTCGAGGGCTTTCCTGCAATACCTCCCCAGCACCCTAGAGGCAACCGTGGGACCATCGTTCATCTGCAGGAAATCAGAACTACAACTGGCCAGGTTTCCAACATCGAAGCGAGTGAATTGGACTCGCACGACCTGAAATTGTTAAACACATCACCAGAGGCGAAGCTAGACATTTTGGGTTGGTTTTTGTGGTTTTATGGTGCAACGGCCAGATTTGGCCATGCTGCACCGGACACAATATCAAGTACTGACACAGAAGAGAGAAATACACCCAGGGAGGAATGCACCTGACGGGAATAGAACCTGCGCAGCCTACAGCTCGAGGGTTTCTAGCTCAGTGGACATACCCACTTCCACGACAGACCTGGAATCTGTGGCAAAGGAAGTCGATACTGCCCTCTGTCCGAATCAAAATTTAAGTATTTAAAACGGTGATAAAGCACGTACTCACATAAATACGATAAAATACACTAATTGGTACCATATTAATGTGTTAATTAGTAATTAGTCACAATCCCATATTAAAAAAACTAGAAGCTCTTCAAAATTCCACATTCAAGTCGGTAGGTAGTTGAATTAACGTCGCACTGGCTCAACACAACGAGCTATTGGCGACGCTACGGGATCCATCCCCAAGGGAAAGATCGAGGACAACACCTCGTCATTTTGAACCACGGTCAGATGACGTACACGATGGTCTGGCTGGATCGAGTTTCGAATTCGGAACCCTCAGGTTGCTCATCAGCTACTCTTCCATCTGAGCAACCATGGCTCTTCCACACTCAGGATAATTTGTAATAGCCCCTGGTTCTATAGGAATGTTAAATTCTTGAAGACCTGGGAGGTGTTAGAACTCAGAAAATACTACACTAGATTAGCCCTTAAATTCTTCATCCCCTCTCTGATATGACTTTCGTCAAATAATAGGAAAAGATCAATAGTTTTCCTAATACGTAACTTTTCTTAATTGCTTTAAATTTATTTGTCCATTGATTTCATTTTTTAATCGTTAAATTGGATTTGAAATCCCCTTGTTCTTTCAGAATGAATCCCTGACTCTCATTTGGCAAGTTAGATCGTAGTACAACCCATAGAAAGGCTCATACCCAGTTAAACAACGACTCTGCAAGCTGCCTATATTCTCATTGGTACCCGTTGACTATAAGAAGGTTCCGAAAAATCACTGCTGTTCGTCGGAGTTCCTTGAAGTTCATCGAGATGGACGGCTTTCAATCCAGTTTTTCTCACCAACATCTCTTCTAATTAATCAAAATAATAATTCTTGATTGCAGCATTTTTATTGATTATGCATAAAAAGTATCAAAAAGACAATCTTTGTCAGTGAGTCCCCACGACGAAATTGAGAAAAGATGCCTCCTTGTTTTGTTTTGTGCTTTCCAGACATTTGTAAGAATAAATTTATTCCTTTGTCTCTTTTCTGAATAGTTATATGATTGCACTCGCTATGATATTGAATAGTAATATTGCTATGAAGTTTCGAACTCGCTGGGATACAGGGACCCTTTAGGAACTTACGATTTCTCTGTCAATTTTCACTTGCTTTGATTGAAAACTTAAATTTCCATCATTTTTCTTTATAAATCCACGTCTTCCTTATTTTTCTGCAAGAATAGAATCCCTTCTCAACTGCATACACAAAGGCATCGGGACGCGGAACACTACAAGTACTACACAAAGCTCGAAGAGAACCTTACCAACCTTATCTGAATCCACACCAATAACCCAAGCACAGCTCTTCTTGTGAGTATAGTGCTCGCCCTGTTCAGGGAATTCAAGCACTCCAGTGGATCCATTGAGGAATGAACCACATCCTGAAAACAGAACAATTAAATAAATCCAACACTGAGAACATTTGGATAACAATAGATGATTGTAATCAACTCACTTCTTACAAATGCTAAATTTGTTTCCCAATTTCAGCTTAAGTGATATATGAACCCAATCTAAGCTCTAACTAAATAAAATAAAATTCTGGAATGTTAAAGAGCAGCATCTAATGTGTTTTTAAAGGTTCTACACATAAAATCTTTTCAAACAGGCTTATGTGTGGGAAAGTCAACATGTTACAAATCGAGATACAAATTGAACAAGATAAACCTTATACTCTTTACGAGTCTCTGAAAACCAGCAGTGTAGAATTCTTATCAGAACCAAGAGGTGTCAACTTTTTCTAACAAGTCATCGTCGGAAAAGCACAAAGGTTTAAACAACATCTCTGAAAGATGTTGTTTAACCCTCAAGGTTTACCTTCGCGTCACCCTTTAGTGGCCAGCATCTGATGCAAAAACCTGTTCCAAACTCTCACCAGTTCAAGGCAAGGGACAGTTTTGTTTCTCCTACATAGATCTTTTGTTTCTCCTACATGGACATACAAGAGCATCTCCTTAGGAAAGGAGATGCTCTTGCATGTCTCCTATTTAACATAGCCCTAGAAAAGGTTATCAGGGATACTTGTATAAATACGAAAGGAAACTATTTTTAACAAGTCTACAGATTTGAGCATATTGTGACATCTTAGCGCCTAAGAGTCTAGAATGGCCGGCTGCAGACCCGGAAGTTTCCTGTTAAAAAGTCCTTCAATAATGCGCTTGCGCATGTGAGGAGAATGAAAAACAGTTAGCTCACGGACTCCGTCTAGTTGAGACGTCTTCGTAGCAATTCGTAAATTTTAATATGAAAATAAGCATTTTTGTTTCGCGCGTCCATTGTAAACCCATTGTTTTGTCTGTGTTAAAATAAATGTTATTTTTTAATGTCCAACAAAAGTTCGGATTAATTCGTCACAATATGCTGACGATATAGACATAATCGCAAGATCTACAAATACTCTGAAGGAATCTTTCCTAGCATTAGAAAAAGCTGCAGGAAAAATGAAACTAAAAATAAATGAAGAAAAACAAAATATATGTATAGTGGAAAAAAGGGAAACCCTATTAATACACTCATGTGCAAAATTAAGAGAATTTGCACATTATGTCGAATTTCTGAAAAAATAATGGACAGATTTTAATGAAATTTGGTACGAATACACAGTCATAGCAAAGAAAGAGATGCACCATACAAAAGTCATGGTACGCACGCATGATTGCCAGTAAAGCTCATCAGTGCAGGAATATCCAAAATCCACGTTGCGAGATCGAACCGAAAATGAGTCTAATATGGGGTATGGTTCCCTCTCACAGTCAGACAGGTCGCACAGCGCGACGGCATACTGGACACGAGGCAGTTGAGGAGTCCCTGTGGCAGTCGGTACCACTCCTGCAGCAACGCAGTTTTCAGCTCCGGGATGGTTCTCGGAGGGGGATGGCGAGATGCAATTGCCCTCCCAAGAGCGTCCCAGACATGTTCTATAGGGTTTAGGTCAGGAGATCTGGCTGACCAATCCATGCACCGAATATTCTCACTTTCCAGATAAATGTAGACTAGGTGAGCCCGATGTGGACGAGCGTTTTCGTCCATAAACAGGAACCGAGGGCCAACTGCGCCCCTGAAAAGTCGAACATAGGGCTCTAAGATCTCCTCTCTATACCTCATAGCAGTAAGGGACACTCTGTCAAACACATGGAGGGGTGTGCGGCCGTCCAACATGATGCCTGCCCAGACCATGACACCTCCACCACCATAGTGGTCCATTCCTCTGATGTGGGAGGGATGGTATCGGCTCCCAGGCTCTCTCCAGATGAGGGTACGTCGAGAATCAGTGTCCAGGCTGAATATCGACTCATCTGTGAAGAGCACGGTGCTCCACTGAAGTCTGGTCCAAGGCTGATGGTGTCTGCACCATGCTAAATGCGCTCTCTTGTGTGCTGCAGTGAGCGGGACGTAAACAGCGGGTCTTCAGGCATAAATCTCTCTCTCTCATGAAGCCTTCTGATAACAGTAAACCGTGAAACTCGGGTTCCAGTGGCAGCATGCATCTCACGTGAGAGCTGTGAAGCTGTAGCAGTTGTGTGGCGCCGCGCTGAAAGTGCCAAATAACGATCCTCATTGATAGTCGTGGCTCTTCGACGACCTTGTCCAGGTCTTCTCGATAAGGATCCAGTGTTCTGAAACTGTTTCCACACATTGCAGACGACACTGGGAGTTACATCGAGCTCTGTAGCCACCTGCACTTGTGATTGCCCTGCCTCCAATCTACAGACGATTCTCCATCTCATTCCGTCATCCATACGTTCGTGGCTACTCATTTTACCTGATAGCTTATAAAATTTACCCAACTCTTGCGAGAAACACAGCAAATGTCACCGAGGAGTACGAGCACACAAATCGCGGAAAACGCCTCGTGCGCTTATCATCCCCTCCGCGGTCACAGCTCCTCTCACACGCAAGTGTACGCTTACTATTTGACACTGAATATTTGCATTCTTCTTCGGCGGCATAATTAGTAGCTTTGGTTCAGTACTTTTTGTGAAAATAGACACAATGTGCAAATTCTTTTAATTTTGTACAGGAGTGTATATTCGAAATTCAGAAACATAAATTTGAATCTGTAAAAAATTTAATTACTTGGGATCTGAAATTGAGCGTCAGAATGGGATTGACCCCGAAATCAGGAAAAGGATTATTACGGCTAATCACTGTTTCTATGGGCTAAGAAGTTAGATGAAATCTCACCTCATAAAAAGAAAAACAAAAATCCTACTGTAAAAAACTCATAAGACCAGTGTTAACCTATGTCTCTGAAACATGGTCATTGACAGCAAGGAAAGAGAGAACTTTGGCAATTTTTGGAAGGAGTTTTGAGGGTCATCTTTGGTAGTGTCCTTGATAATGGCATTTGGCGAAGGAGATACAATTTTGTATTATAAAACTTTTTGAAAATGAAGACAGTAAAATTTATAAAATTGAACAGAATGAGATGGGCAGATCATCTTTTGAGAATGGATCCAGAGAGAACGGCATTGAAAGTGTTTAATGCAGTCCCTTTTTGTGAAAGACAAAGGGATAGGTCAAACAAGAGACGGGTGGACTGTCTGGATTCAGATTTAGTGCCACGAAAGTCAAGAAGTGGAGATCCATAGCTGGAAAGAGGGTAGTCTGGGGAAAACTTCTGAAGAAGGCCAAAGCTCACAAAGGGCTGTCGTGCCATTATGATGATGACATGGATCTTCATTCCCCTTGTAGCAATAGGGCATCAGGTATCGACGAGATATTTCGTCTTTGGCAAAATTGACCAGACCTTGGACGAGATATCTCGTCAAAACACTCGGAGCATTAAAGGGCAAACGGAAATTACTCGCAAAGTCAGGACTATATGGGGGATGTTCGAGGACATCCCCACGTGAATTTTGCTATCTTCTTATTGGTCCAAACGGTTGTATGCCGACGCTCGTTGTCAAGCAACAGCAACACGCCTTTTGAGGTAGATAGGTATTTTAATTAACGTCGCACTGCAGCAACACAACGGGCTATTGGCGACGGTTAAGGATCAAATCCGAAGGGAAAGATCGAGGACAACACCACGTAATTTTTAACCACTGTCAGATGAAGAGGTCACCCCACGCCAAGGTGAGGACATTTGAGACTACGACGAATTTAACAAGCACCTGCCTCCACGTACACGACGGTCTTTGGTTGGATCGAGTTTCGAACTCGCGACCCCCCTATTGCTATACATATGAAAGAAGTGAAAAATAAACAGAAACCATAATTTTTTAGTACTTTTTGTCTGGCTGCAGGTTGATCCTCCATAACCATCAGAACAAAGGCACGAATATGAATCCAGTCCCGTCTGCCGAGTTCTTGTGCAGGTACCGCCGTTTTGACAGGGTGAACTAGAACAGGGATCGAACTCCTGACGATCGCAAAGAGATCCAAAATATCCAGGCTCACACTCGCAATGAATCGACTGGCCTATCATCTGTGAATAGTTAAAATGGAAAAGTTAAGAGAAAGTAAAAATAAACCTTGGTATTTTAAATGCCGAGCTGTCTTAGAATTCTAAGATAAACGACATGAAAGATGTTTCCAAAGTTCTCGCGTCATCTGTTCAAAATTACGAGGCGTTGTCCTTAGATCTACACCTTCAGAATTGATCCTGGATCGTCGCGTGTCTCCAATGCGACGTTAATTAACTATCTTCCAAAGTTCTCGGAATTGTGATCCAGGCCTAATGACTCAGGTACAAATATTGTAATGTTCATAATAACTTCTTGGTGTTGGACGTCAACATCTGCACCACTGATTGACGGTAGTAAAACTCAAACAATCTGTCGGAAAGATCTCAACAGCTCGTCGTTTTGAACCACGGTCAGATGGCGAGGTCAACGCCTGAGCTGGCACCAAACTCTCCGAATTTCCACACCATGCCAACTTGAAGACATTTGAGGTCACGACAGATTTAACGCGAACCAAGTACGGGGGAGGTATTTCAATTAACGTCACACTGGAGCAACACAACGGGCTATTGGTGACGGTCCAGGATCGATCCCAAAGGGAAAGATCCCAGGACAACACCACGTAAACTCTACTTTAAGAGAAGATTTAAAATGAAATTTATATTTTATATTTCAATGTAATAAATTCTAAAAACTCAAATATTGGCATTAAATACAATGAACAGTTAGCTTGACTGAGTAAAAATGAGTTGACCAAATTGGTCAATTGTTAGGCTTTGATACAAATTTATTTGAAATTTTAAATTAGGTATCTCCTGATGCGTAAGTGGTAATTGTTTTGAATAAATTAAAAATAAAATATGAGCCTGTATCCATTATTCGACCAGATGGTCGATTACTGAAAGAGGCATGATCAATACAGGTATAGAATATGTAAATCGGCAGCTGTCTCAAAAATTCAAGATGAAGCGAGAAAGGCGAAAAATCGGATGAACTTGAATTGCAAACTTGGCAATATAACTTCCAATCCAAAAGTGGAAAGAGAAAGCTATTAAGCAAGCAAATGATAGCTGCAGAAACAATGAAATTTGTAGTACGGAAACTGTTTCGTACCTCAATTTCTAATAAACCTTTTACCGTTAGTCCTGCATTCTATATCGTGTGCTATAGCCTACTGAATCTCAAAAGAAGGTTCAAAATGGAAAAGAAAGATTATCCCATACATCTAGCATCTAAAGGTGGTTATATTGGATAAAATGAGAAGTTAGAGTAAAAAGAATCGATTACTGAATGCATGGTGGTCAATAACTGATCAAATCACTATTCTCAACTTTGAGATAAAAATTCTATGAAGTTATCAAATATTAAAAACTGCACCATAGCTAATTTTAATTACCTCCTTACAAGATATTAAATATAAAAAAACCTTCCAAATGCAATGGTAAACAAGCTATAGAAGAACTTTTTTCATGCATAATGTGCACTAACCGGTCAATTACTGTCTGGTTCACTCTTTATAAGCATATCAACATGCATAAATGTGGTTTCCAGGACACGCAATCAGGACGACTGTCGCGTCAGTCATGTGGAAAACGGAACACGAAACCTAAGAGACTGTTGCGTCATCCACTTCACCCTAGCAACAGCGGATTTCCTGTGAGCAGGCCAGCCATTGGATGACAGCTACCAATCAGAAACCAGGCAGTTCTCGCGGCGAAAACACCTCGCATGAGAAGGTATGTAGGGTGGTATTTTAATTAACCTCACACTGGAGCTAAAACACAACGGGCTATTGGTGACGGTCCGGGATCAATCCCAAAGGGAAAGATCCGAGAATAACACCACTTAATTTTGAATCACAGTCAGATGACAAGCAGGAGATGAGAGCGATAGAAAAGACGTTAATGGTGAGGATGGATATTAGGTATTCAAGATCGGTAGATATTCTAATTAATGTCGCACTGGAGCAACACAATAGGCTATTGGCGAAGGTCCGGAATTATCTCCCGAAGTGAAAGATCCGAGGACAATACGTAATTTTGAACCAAGGTGAGATGACGAGGTCACACCTGAGCCGGCACCCTACTCTCCAAACTTCCCCACCACGCCATCTTGAGGACCGTTGAGGGTACGACAGATTTAACATGCACCAACCCCTTTGTACACTACGGTCTTTGGTTGGATTCGAACTCGCTACCCTCCGGTTGCTAATCCGTTACTCTTCCAACCGGGCTACCGGCGTCCTGATGGCAAGGATGGAGTTCGCAGGAACTGGCAAATACCTGCCTGATTGTTATTTCTTTTCCATTTGTCAATAGTCTTCATATGTAAATTGTTTAATCTCAAAATTATTTAAAATGATGAGAGCTATCGCCCCCAATTTTTCATAACCAAAGAACGAGGCAACTTGCCCATAGTACAAGGATATATCAAAAAGTAAGGTGAATTCGTCTCTAAAACTCAAAGTTTTTTGTGTAGCTAATTAATTTTTTTATATGTTGCAAGTACCAAGGTGATAGAAGAGTGTGACGGCTTCTAGAAACTTCTATGTCAACCCGTCTGGTGCTTAGAGCAAATCAAAGATGGCGCATCCACTTGAGCATTACTCCAAGGAGGAGGTGTCATTCGTTTTTTATGGGCCAAGGGGAAAAAACATGTGATATTCATCGAGAATTGTTGGAAGTCTATGGAGAGAGTGTTATGTCGCAGAAACAAGTGTATGTGTGGTGTAACGACACGAATGTCGTCGATGCCATGATTCGTGAAGACAGAAGAGTGAGTGATATTGCAAATGCATTGAATAGCTCATATGGTGCAGTGAGCAGTATTACCATTTTGGATTACCATTTGTTTGGCCCCTGAAGAAACCTCCGTGGGCAGCATTTCCATACACTGGAAGAGGCACAACACTTACCTGGTTAGGGAA
Organism: Meta bourneti; assembly: GCA_933210815.1. Classification (NCBI taxonomy): domain Eukaryota; kingdom Metazoa; phylum Arthropoda; class Arachnida; order Araneae; family Tetragnathidae; genus Meta; species Meta bourneti. The sequence goes on along the minus strand of OW119930.1, from coordinate 5,955,831 downwards.
CCTGGAGCAAGATTTCTTTAAAAAGGGCATGGATGATTGGGTGCCACGTTGGAATAAATGCTTAGACCACTATGGTTCCTCTGTCGAATGATAGTGTGATGCGATTTGTCAAACATAATAAATTTTCATATTTTTATCTCTCTCTGCACGTTTTTCTGTCAATCAAAAATTCACCTTACTTTTTGATACTCCTTTTACATAAATGAAATCAAATACACAGAACTTTTGTTTGAGAGTAGAAGTGATTCACTGCATCAAGAGATATTTAGACAAACTCACTTGGCAAGTTCCATGGCGGCATGGATTAACGGCACAGCTCATACCTGCAGACTGGACACATCCTGCCAAGCCTTCTCCATTTCCAATATACCCAGCAGGGCAACGACAAACCCTGTACGTAGCTGTGATAGCTAAACAGGAAAACCATTTTTATAGTAAGTGAGGATATACACATTTAGTGTTATATGAAATACAGAAACCTCTCCTTACAACACGTATCGACATGAAGGCACTCAGTGTTGTGTATTTACAGGTGACTTTTAATTAACCTATAACTTTTAACTGAAATAACTCTTGAGTCGTTGCAGATAGCAGATAGCCGATTTGGTGACTATATCAAGATCTGGTTAATTTTTTCCTAGTGAAGAAACATCTCGTCCATCAAGATCCAACCAACTTTGTTAATAACGAGACATCTCATCATCAAGCCGATTTTTGATGGTGGCTATATCAAGATCTGGTTAGTTTTTTCCTAGTGAAGAAACATCTCGTCCATCAAGATCCAACCAATTTTGTTAATGACGAGACATCTCATCATCAAGCCGATTTTTGATGGTGACTATATCAAGATCTGGTTAGTTTTTTCCTCGTGAAGAAACATCTCGTCCATCAAGATCCAACCAATTTTGTTAATGACGAGACATCTCATCATCAAGCCGATTTTTGATGGTGACTATATCAAGATCTGGTTAGTTTTTTCCTAGTGAAGAAACATCTCGTCCATCAAGATCCAACCAATTTTGTTAATAACGAGACATCTCGTCCATCAAGATCCAACCAATTTTGTTAATAACGAGACATCTCATCATCAAGTAGATTTTTGATGGTGACTATATCAAGATCTGGTTAGTTTTTTCTAGTGAAGAAACATCTCGTCCATCAAGATCCAACCAATTTTGTTAATGACGAGACATCTCATCATCAAGCCGATTTTTGATGGTGACTATATCAAGATCTGGTTAGTTTTTTCTAGTGAAGAAACATCTCGTCCATCAAGATCCAACCAATTTTGTTAATGACGAGACATCTCATCATCAAGCCGATTTTTGATGGCGACTATATCAAGATCTGGTTAGTTTTTTCCTAGTGAAGAAACGTCTCGTCCATCAAGATCCAACCAATTTTGTTAATGACGAGACATCTCATCATCAAGTAGATTTTTGATGGTGACTATATCAAGATCTGGTTAGTTTTTTCTAGTGAAGAAACATCTCGTCCATCAAGATCCAACCAATTTTGTTAATGACGAGACATCTCATCATCAAGCCGATTTTTGATGGTGACTATATCAAGATCTGGTTAGTTTTTTCCTAGTGAAGAAACATCTCGTCCATCAAGATCCAACCAATTTTGTTAATAACGAGACATCTCGTCCATCAAGATCCAACCAATTTTGTTAATAACGAGACATCTCATCATCAAGTAGATTTTTGATGGTGACTATATCAAGATCTGGTTAGTTTTCTCTAGTGAAGAAACATCTCGTCCATCAAGATCCAACCAATTTTGTTAATGACGAGACATCTCATCATCAAGCCGATTTTTGATGGCGACTATATCAAGATCTGGTTAGTTTTTTCCTAGTGAAGAAACGTCTCGTCCATCAAGATCCAACCAATTTTGTTAATGACGAGACATCTCATCATCAAGCCGATTTTTGATGGTGACTATATCAAGATCTGGTTAGTTTTTTCCTAGTGAAGAAACATCTCGTCCATCAAGATCCAACCAATTTTGTTAATGACGAGACATCTCATCATCAAGCCGATTTTTGATGGTGACTATATCAAGATCTGGTTAGTTTTTTTTTCTAGTGAAGAAACATCTCGTCCATCAAGATCCAACCAATTTTGTTAATGACGAGACATCTCATCATCAAGCCGATTTTTGATGGCGACTATATCAAGATCTGGTTAGTTTTTTCCTAGTGAAGAAACGTCTCGTCCATCAAGATCCAACCAATTTTGTTAATGACGAGACATCTCATCATCAAGCCGATTTTTGATGGTGACTATATCAAGATCTGGTTAGTTTTTTCCTCGTGAAGAAACATCTCGTCCATCAAGATCCAACCAATTTTGTTAATGACGAGACATCTCATCATCAAGCCGATTTTTGATGGCGACTATATCAAGATCTGGTTAGTTTTTTCCTCGTGAAGAAACATCTCGTCCATCAAGATCCAACCAATTTTGTTAATGACGAGACATCTCATCATCAAGTAGATTTTTGATGGTGACTATATCAAGATCTGGTTAGTTTTTTCTAGTGAAGAAACATCTCGTCCATCAAGATCCAACCAATTTTGTTAATGACGAGACATCTCATCATCAAGCCGATTTTTGATGGTGACTATATCAAGATCTGGTTAGTTTTTTCCTAGTGAAGAAACATCTCGTCCATCAAGATCCAACCAATTTTGTTAATAACGAGACATCTCATCATCAAGTAGATTTTTGATGGTGACTATATCAAGATCTGGTTAGTTTTTTCTAGTGAAGAAACATCTCGTCCATCAAGATCCAACCAATTTTGTTAATGACGAGACATCTCATCATCAAGCCGATTTTTGATGGCGACTATATCAAGATCTGGTTAGTTTTTTCCTAGTGAAGAAACGTCTCGTCCATCAAGATCCAACCAATTTTGTTAATGACGAGACATCTCATCATCAAGCCGATTTTTGATGGTGACTATATCAAGATCTGGTTAGTTTTTTCCTAGTGAAGAAACATCTCGTCCATCAAGATCCAACCAATTTTGTTAATGACGAGACATCTCATCATCAAGCCGATTTTTGATGGTGACTATATCAAGATCTGGTTAGTTTTTTTTTTCTAGTGAAGAAACATCTCGTCCATCAAGATCTAATCTATTTTGCTAATGATTGCGATACAACCACCACGAGGGTTAAATTTAATTTCTACTCATACACTGCATACAATATTCTCTTTATGTAGATGTCAACAGTTCCAAACTAAAACTAATAAAGGACGTCGATACTTTGTAAAAAAACGCAAGACATTTACTAAGACATTACCTGTATTTTCAGTACAAGTTGCAAGTGGGTGACATCCTCCTCTATTGATGCTGCACGTACCTAAAAATGTACACTCAGCGCCATTCCCTACATAGCCTGTGAACATAAAAACCAGAAAAATATGGCTCAAAAAGCATAGATTCAACTCCCTAAGTTAGAGTATTTGGTAAAGTAGCCTAGATATAAATCTTACCAGTTGGACAAGGACCACACATTCGAGATCCCTGAGTATTGGTGCATTGCACTGAGGGTTGCATTGAGCAGCCGCCATTGTTTGTCTCGCACTCATTGATGTCTGCACAACTATGTCCATTTCCAGTGTATCCTACGGTAGGACAAAGAAACAATAACCTTTTGCGTATGCAAGACTAAACATTTACCAAAAACTGTTTTACTCATTTTATGAATATGTAGGAAATGTTTCAAACCTTTATCAGAAAATCAACTGCAAAATCATGTAGGTAGGTAGTTGAATTAACGTTGTACTGGAGTAACACAAACGGGCTATTGGCGACGGTCCAGAATCCATCACGAAGGGAAAAGATACGAGGACAACGCGTGAATTTGAACCACGATCAGATAACGAGATCGACAACTCTAGCACCCAACTCTCTACACTTCCACACCACGCCAATACGAGGACATTTGAGGCCACGATAGATTTAACGTGCACCAGTCCCCTTTGTACACGACGGTCTTTGGTTGGATTCGAACTCGCAACCCTCCGTTTGCTAGTCCGTTGCTCTTCCAAACGACGGCACCAAATCTTTATTAGAAACACTCAACTGTGAAAGGTAGGCAGGTAGTTGAATTAACGCATTGGAGTAACACAATGGGCTATTGGTAACGGTTCAGAATCCATCACGATGGGAAAAATCCGAGGACAACACCTTGTCAATTTTATCCACTTATAGATGACGAAATGAGTACCTGAGCTGGCACCCCACTCTCCAAACTTCCACACCACGTTAACGTGAGTACGTTTGAGGTCAGGATAGATTTAACGTGCATTATTCCCGTGTGCACGACGGTCTTTTGGTTGGATCGAGTATCGAACTCGCAAAATCACTTGATGAAAATAACCAAACACATTTAAGAGGAGCTGATATCATGATAGGTGTAAAATGTTATGGTGCTTTGTTTTTGTCTTAGCGTCCTGATGCTTTGTTGGTTGCATTTCTCAAATTATACTATTGTTTGTGAGAATATCGATTTGTGTCACCTGAGGAATACAATACATCAAACAGAGGAATAAAAAAAATTAAGTATTTTTGTTTGGTACTTACGTATTAACCGCATGCCAGCGATTAATCGCCAAATCTGTTGGAAGGGGTATAAGAAAGAAGAACTGGGACGATCTAGTTATATTCACTGCCAAGTGAACCACATTCATGAATTTCATTGATTCTGATTGTTTCGCAAAACTATTTTTAGAACCACAGTTCGGTGCGTAGTTGCATTAGATACTCGTGTTTTATTTTCTATTTTTACGTCGAAGTAAATTTGTACGTAACGCTTGATCGTTATGAAATAATGCTGGAAGAATATTCCCATCACAATGGATATTTGGGGGCATTTGTCGCGAAACATTTCTTGTTATGGTTCCCGATCGTAGTGCTACCACATTAATGAACGAAGTAAAAAACACATTAAAGATGGATCGGCCATTTTTTCCTACCCTAAGGGTAATTACTAAATATTTTCCGCCCGAAACAAAACTTGGCTGATATTCGCCAATGGCATGCGGTTAATACGTAAGTAGAAACAAACTTGGCTGATATTCGCAAATGGCATGCGGTTAATACGTAAGTAGAAACAAACTTGGCTGATATTCGCAAATGGCATGCGGTTAATACGTAAGTAGAAACAAATTTGGCTGATATTCGCCAATGGCATGCGGTTAATACGTAAGTAGAAACAAACTTGGCTGATATTCGCAAATGGCATGCGGTTAATACGTAAGTAGAAACAAACTTGGCTGATATTCGCCAATGGCATGCGGTTAATACGTAAGTAGAAACAAATTTGGCTGATATTCGCCAATGGCATGCGGTTAATACGTAAGTAGAAACAAACTTGGCTGATATTCGCAAATGGCATGCGGTTAATACGTAAGTAGAAACAAACTTGGCTGATATTCGCCAATGGCATGCGGTTAATACGTAAGTAGAAACAAACTTGGCTGATATTCGCAAATGGCATGCGGTTAATACGTAAGTAGAAACAAACTTGGCTGATATTCGCAAATGGCATGCGGTTAATACGTAAGTAGAAACAAACTTGGCTGATATTCGCAAATGGCATGCGGTTAATACGTAAGTAGAAACAAACTTGGCTGATATTCGCCAATGGCATGCGGTTAATACGTAAGTACAAACAAACTTGGCTGATATTCGCAAATGGCATGCGGTTAATACGTAAGTACAAACAAACTTGGCTGATATTCGCAAATGGCATGCGGTTAATACGTAAGTACCTTTTGTTTACATAATCGAATAAAAATCTTCACAGTTTAAAGTGAATACCGAACCTCTACAAACATCCATGCCAAGGCCGGGCATCCAACTCGACTAGGCCGATGGAAACGAACTATCATTAGATTACTTAAAACATTTGGTGAAATGGAAAAGAAACATTTCGTAGAGTAACATTTTCATCAAGTTATTTAGAAAGAAATTAGATTTTGGGGTTGTAAACTGAGCATTGATCTGACAGTTCAAGGTCCAGTCATATCAAATATTTATTTATTCTTCTGTCATAGCATGAAATTTCTAGAACTTCTAGGGTTGCGAGTACGAAACTCGGTCCAAATCAGAGACCGTCGTATATACGAGGGCTGGTGCACGTTAAATATGTCGTGGTCTCAAATGTCCTCTGGCGTGGTGTTGAAGTTTGGAGACTGGGGTGCCAGCTCAGGTGTTGACCTCGCCATGTGACCGTGGTTGAAAATTACGTGGTGTTGTCCTCGATCTTTCCCTTCGGGATGGATTCCAGACCGTCGTCAATAGCCCGTTGTGTTGTGTGTGTGTGCTTCAGTACGACGTTAATTCATTATCTACCTACCCGAATTTTTTAGAGATTTCATAAAATTCCAAATGATATCCATAAGAAAAATCACAACAAAATTGTATTAATTTTTAATAGAAATAAAATTATGAACACTTGGTATTTTCAATTAACGTCACACTGGAGCAACACAACGGGCTATTGGTGACGGACCGGGATCAATCCCAAAGGGAAAGATTCGAGGACAACACCACGTAATTTTGAACCACGGTCAGATGACGAGGTAACACCTGAGCTGGCACCTCACTCTCCAAACTTCCACACCACGCCAACGTGAGGACATTTGAGGCCACGACAGATTTAACGTGCACCTGCCCCCTTTGTACACGACGGTGCTTGGCTGGATTCGAACTCGCAACCTTTCGGTTGCTAGTCCGTTACTCTTCCAACCGGGCCACCGCGGCCCTATGAACACTTGGAGGAAGTCACTTATTCTAGGAAAATAACACATTCCAGAAATTCTTTTCATTCTAGAAAACTGGGATTTATAGAATTATACACAGTGCGAAAATACAAAACTTTCAGAAACATATTTCACAATAAAGATTGCTTTTCAAGTCCTTTTAAAATATATCAGGCTTTTGAAAGTAATTAGCACATCTTTTCTGAACTACAAAGTATCACACTTTTCTCGATCTAGTACTTGAGAAAATTGATTGGTTTGGGTTTTTATGGCGCAATGGACATATTTGGCCAAGCTGCGCCAAACGCAAAACAGACAATCTCAAGTATTTGTAAAAAGAAAGAATTCAGAGGAGAAAGAAGAGAAAAATCGCTTGGGCATCCTGGGGTCGAGACCTCCCTGTTTACCAGAGACAGTAAACCTCAAGGGGGAAAAGAATAAATCATTAGAGTACGTCGGGATCGTGAAGTCCATACACATCTACCGAAGATGTGCCCCTGAAGGCGGGTAGGTAGTTGATTAACGTCCCACTGGAGCAATACGTCGGGCTATTGGCGACAGACCGGGATGAAACCCAAAGGAAAGATCCGAGGACACCACCACGTAATTTAGAACCACGACCACATGACGAGGTCAACACCTGAGCTGGCATCCCGCTCTCCAAACTTCCACACAACGCCAACGTGAAGACATTTGAGGCCACTACAGATTTAAAGTGCACCAGCTGCCGTGTACACTACGGTCTTCGGCTGGATTTGAACTCGCATCCCTCCGGTTGCTAATCCGTTACTCCTCCAACTAGACTAGATGGAGAGGAGAAAGAAGAGAAAATATCGGTTAAGCATCATGGGGTCGCGAGCCCCGAGGTGGGGTTTACTAGAGGTAGTAAGCCCCATGGGGAAAGAACCGATCACTAGGGTTCTTGAAGCCCTACACACCTAACGAATATGTGCTTCTGAGGAGGTTTCTTGGGACAGATAGTTAGGTAGGGAGTTAATTAACGTCGCACTGGTACAACACAACGAGCTGCTGGTGACTGTGCCCAAGGGAAAGATCCTAGGACAATGTCTCGTAATTTTGAACCACGGTCAGAGAACGAGAAAAACACTTGAGCTGGCATCCCACTCTCCAAACTCCCACACCTAGCCAACGTGATTCTTGGGACAGACTGCAAAATGTAGAATTGCAAGGCAGAAATTACCTGAACTATAATTTTTCTCAAATGTATATTAACCTGTTGGGCAATGTCCACAGTGGAATGATCCTGGTAAGTTGATGCAAGTTACATAGGGGTTCTGCGAGCACTTCCTGTCCGGCCCATTGCATTCGTCTATGTCCTCCGAGCAAGCCGGACTGCTGCTTGACTTTTGCCATCCGGCATCACAAATACAACGATAATTTGGCTGAGGGATTGAAAAAAAGTTGAATTAATAACCAACATACGCTAAACTGTTATTTCGTACCTACCAACCTCAAAGGAAACAAACCTGGGGGCATTTAGGTATTTAATTAACGTCGCACTGGAGCAACACAACGGGCTATTGATGACAGTCCGGGATCAATCCCTAGGGGAAGGTCCGAGGACAAGACCAATTTTGAACCACGGTCAGATGACGAGGACAACACCTGAGCTGGCACCCCACTCTCCAAACTTCCACACCACGACAAAGTGGAGACATTTGAGGCCGTGGCAGATTTAACGTGTATCAGCAATCGTGCACACGACAGTCTTTGGCTGGGAAGATTTTTTAGGTCCAGAAGACTAAAAAAATTAGTTTTCAGAGAGATTTCCGGAAAGTCCAGAAGAGTTGGCAGATACGGTTTTCTAAACATTATACACATGAACACACATTATACACATGAAATATACTACGAAACGTCTTTGTTCTGTACCTGTCCAGGCACAGCTCGTTTTACATTGATGCAAGTTCCGTGGTCACATAACTCTTGATGGGATGCTGCATCGCAGTCGTCAAACTTTTCTGAGCAGTGGACACCATGCCAGTTTGTTGGACAGTTGCAGCTGAAAGGGAATTAGAAATGATAAAGCTATTTAACCTATCATTACATATTTGTCCTTGATGAACCTGAAGATCTTTGATGATCCTTGATAATCAGAAGGTTACGTGCTCAAATCACGTTGGGTCACCAGTGAAGCTGACAGTATTTTATTTTACGAACATCACAGTACTTACACAAAAACACGAAGCACGAGGCAAACAGACAAGGTAGGCAAGCAGACAATGTAGCAAACCTTATGTACTCGCGGCAAATGCGAACTGAAACTGATTCGTTTCACTTCAATTCTTTAGTTCGCTGTCGAAATAGGAAAGGATGATAAAGCGAAATACGAGGTCTCGCACCAAGCCCGTTAAAAGTAGTGGCGCGGATCAAGCCACCGCAAACCAATCTCAGTTAAAACTCATAAAATAATGTTTTAGACAAGCAATTTTCAACCATGTCAGATATAAATTAATTGCTAAAATTCAGTGGCACACCAAAAAAAAACTTTTTTTGACGATCTGACAAAAAAAATAATAGATATAAATTTGATCGATTTACAAAAAATAGTTACCTTACCTTTTTGCACCGAAGTGGATTTTAAATAAATTAAAACAATTTATTTGTGATATTTTGTAATAAAAAATAATTATTATTTGGTTATGGGTAATACGTGAAATTTTTTGTGAACACAAAATTAAAATATTTAAATAAAATAAATCTCAATTTAGACTGTTTCATCCTCTGTAAGGTACCAGAATGCATTTCTTGATACACACTGTTTGAATAGAGCTGTTTTAGGGTTTTAACAAATTGAAAGGAGAGTTAAAATCAGAATTTTTAAAGAACAGTGATATCTTATTACCTAATTAATACTTTATAAAAAAGTTTCAACTTTCCAACAAACTTTGCACCTTTAGAATGCACTGCCAATACAACATACTTAGTAATTAAAAACTTCACTATGTAAAATATTGTTTTTTTTTTCTAATTCTGTTTAACCAGCCACTGATGGCATAATTTTTTTTCAATCCTTTAACCAATTCTAGAAGAATATGTGGAACTAGAATTTGTAATTCTTAGACACTTATGTGAGCAAATTTGTTTAAGAAACCTGAATTATTCTATCAAAAGTGTTATAAAGTCTGGCAGAGAAAAGTTAAATATAAGGACGACTTTTAAGTATATTGCAATGGGGACATTTAATCAAACATTATTTTTATTTCACAATTAATTTTAACTAAAAAGCAATAGTATGCATATAATAAATAATATTGACCTATTAGGGGGGGGGTGTATTTCAATTAACGTCACACTGGAGCAACACAACGGGCTATTGGTGACGGTCCGGGATCAATCCCAAAGGGAAAGATCCGAGGACAACACCACGTAATTTTGAACCACGGTCAGATGACGAGGCAACACCTGAGCTGGCACCCCACTCTCCAAACTTCCACACCACGCCAACGTGAGTTGACCTATTAGGATTGTGGACAGTAAGAGAGAAAATTAATTTAAATAGCTTTCAATATTATTGGGAATTTAAGCTATTAAAAGTTTATTCAGCTCTTAGACTGCATGAACCCTATTTTACACACATCCTTTAAACTTTAAAAATATATTTAAAATTTAGCTAAATTTTCAAAATATCAATCTGGTTTCTTGTTTATTTAAAATATTTTTTTTACATTTTGGGTATCCTAAATATTGAGCAAATCTTTTATGTCCTAATTCAAAATCATAACTTTTATCGAAACATTTTTATTTCAGTTTTCAATCCAACAGTTGAACTTGTCACATAATCCAAAGAAAATTAAATAAATTCAAGTGCACTTTTAAGTTATCTAAACTAGTGCATAATGCTGTGTACTCCCTGATTAACTTCTATGATCTGGTCATGATTATCACATATCCCAGAAAGTTCACACTTCACAAGAAGCATCTTTATTCAGGGCACAACCCTACGAACAAGTGATGGGACGAAAAAAGGAGTGATTCGTTCAATTTAATTGAATCTTTCAAAAGAATCGATTTGCCCATCACTGCAGTTGTTTCATCTGATTACACCGTCTGGCCAGACAGGTAGGTAATTAATTAACGTCACACTGGAACAGCACAACGGGCTATTGGCAACGGTCCGCGATCAATCCCCAAAGACAACACCACGTAATTTTGAACCACGCTCAGATGACGAGGTCACAACACCTGAACTGTAACCCCAAACTTCCACACCACGCCAACGTGAGGACATTTGAGGCAACAATGGATTTAACGTGCACAATCCCCCCATGTACAAGATGGTCTCTGCCTGGACCGAGTTTCGAACTCTCAACCCTACGGTTGCTAATCCGTTGCTCTTCCAACTGGGCTACCGCTGCCATTCAAAACACCTGGAAAAAGCCTAGCATCAGCTGTACTTGGCTTGACTCATGGCGCCATCTATTATTGTATATCCAATACATAACACACAGATCACGATGAAATTACATATTTTGCAGTGTAACAAATGTGCATTCTGATATCCTGGACTCACCTGTAGCTGCCAAGAGTGTTGATACAAGTGGCTCCATTTTGACACCCAGACTTTGTCCCAGTATATCGAGCACACTCGTTCACATCAGCTTCACAGATTGCTCCCTAGAGCCAAACACAAATGAAACAAAGTCAGTAATACAATACGGATTCGATATGGTGTGCATTTGGCTCTATACGGCTCTTTTTAACAAGAATTTTCGGTTTGCAAGAGTCTCAAATGTTTAATATTGGAAGATCAAAGGTTACTTACTTCAAGTGCCGCTGTTGGTGTAAATTACAGATTAAAGCTATGGGTTAAATGGGTAAGGTAATGTATTTAATTAATACATTATTACACAGACAATGGGCTATTGGTGATTCGTCCCAAAGAGAAAGATTCAAGGATAACACCTCGTGATTTAGAACCACGGTCAGATGACGAGGTGTCGGAACACCTGAGCTGGCACCCCACTCTCTTAATTTCCACACCAGGCAAATGTGAGGACATTTGAGGCCACGAAAGATTGAACATGCACCAGCCCCCGAGTACACGACAGTTTTGGGTTGAACCTAGTTTCGAACCTGCATCCCTCCGGTCGCTAATCAGTGACTCTTGCAACTGGGCTGCCGAGGCTTTGAGAGTTAAATGGGGGGAGTCAACACCTTAGGATTTTGACTAGAGTGATCAACTCTCCCGTATTTCCTGGGAACTCTCGTACTTCCTAGGAACTCTCGTACTTCCTAGGAACTCTCGTACTTCCTAGGAACTCCCGTATTTCTTGGGAACTCCCGTACTGCCTGGGAACTCCCGTATTTCCTGGGAACTCCCGTAATGCCTAGGTACTCCCGTATTTCCTGGGAGCTCCCGTAATGCTTGGGAACTCCCGTACTGCCTGGGAACTCCCGTATTTCCTGATAACTCCCGTATTTCCTGGGAACTCCCGTAATGCCTGGGTACTCCCGTATTTCCTGGGAACTCCAGTATTTACTGGGAACTCCCGTATTTCCTGGAAACTCCCGTATTTCCTGGGAACTCCCGTATTTCCTAGGAACTCCCGTAATGCCTGGGAACTCCCGTAATGCCTGGGTACTCCCGTATTTCCTGGAAACTCCCGTAATTCCTGGGAACTCCCGTAATGCCAGGGAACTCCAGTATTTACTGGAAATTCCCGTATTTCCTGGAAACTCCCGTAATTCCTGGGAACTCCTGTAATGCCTGGGAACTCCCGTAATGTCTGGGAACTCCCGTACTGCCTAGGAACTCCCGTATTTCCTGGGAACTCCCGTATTTCCTGACAACTCCCGTATTTCCTGGGAATTTCCGTATTAGAACTAATGTTAATGGATAATCCCGGCTCCCGTATTGGCTTTCTATTTCTCACGTATATTTACGTTTGACTCACAATTCGAGATAGTGAAATTTAAATTATATATTATTCTAGTCAGATACATTTGGAAAACTGCCATTATAATCGAAAAATTACCTATAATAATCAATAGGATGATTGGTTGGTTTAGGGTTTTTTGGCTTAAGGGCCATATTTGGCCAAGCTGCGCCAAACACAAGACAATATCAAGTAAATAATGTCGTGAAAGGAAAGAGTGATTGGGAACAGAGTAGCGCGGCGAAAGCAGAAAAAGGTCGCTTGTATATCCAGGGAGAGCGACTCCCTTGTTTACTAAAGACAGTAAACTCCATAGGAAAAGAAAAGATCACTAGAGTACCTAGGGTCCATGAATCCTGTACACACCTAAAGATGTACACCTGAGGAATGGATAGTTAGGCTCCTTTAAATACGAAACCGCTCCCCCACGATAGCCAAAAGTATTCCAAAACTCTGATGAGAACATTAGAGCTATCAGACAGCTCGTATCCAACCCCCGGAAAAGGAAAATTGAGTTAGTAAAACAATCGAAACCGTGGGTGAGCAGGAATATCCGCTTTGCAAAAAGATTCTTCCATATTTATGTGGGTGTCTGTGTATAAAGTATCAGAAGAACACCTGCCATTTCCTGTGATCCAGGAAGTGATCAAGTGCCAGGATGACGGTGGAGAGATCGAAACAGACCATCGAACGAATCGGGTCTCAGAGAGAGACTCGGGGAGAACCCTAAAGAAGGTGGAAAGACGGTCACGCACGACGAGCATGGAATGTAACGATGATACCCTGTGAATAGATCCCCTATCCATTGTAATTAAACATACGCAATAGTAAAGAACGCTCTTATCCCTTTCTCAAGAAATAAGAGTTGTACATGTATTATTATTCAAAAAGGTTTTTTTAGTCTAAGATTTTGTATTTAACTTGAGTTTTTCAAAAAATTTAAATAAATAAATGTTTAATTTAACATGCAATTTGTGCCTTTTATTTCTGCTAAATAGGTTTTTCTCAGCACTTGTTACATATCTCCTCTTGACATATCGCGCTTTATTTCTCGTCCCCAAGAAGCATGATCTATCGAGAGTGGAAAATTTAGGTACAGCATAATCCTATCACTTGGCAAGAGTCTGTTGATATTTTATAGATTAATAGTTGCACTATTTCTTTAAGGTTACGTTGAAAAGTCAATTTTTGACTAAAATTTCATATTTCATTTTATTCTATATTCTTAATATTTAGACTTTTTCTTTACAAAAATGTTTTTATTTTTACTGTACGGTGAATAGAAGCGAAGATAAAAAGAAATTTTAATCGATCTTGGCAGCTGTTTTTAATTCGTTTTCAAATCTTTAAATGCACTCTTTGATTTTGAGCAAAGTTTGTGCACGAGAAACGTGATACTAATAAATGTACAATATATTTTTGAATGAAATTTGGTGCATTGTTTTTATATTTGTTTTAAAGGGCCTAAACTAAAATATAAAAGTTACCACGAAAGGAAGTTTTTGAGAGAGATTTCAGTGTCATGGCGTAAGGAAAAATTTAAAACATTCATTACATTATTTCCAATATCTCATGAGTGGAAAGGAATAGTGTATATATTTTAGTTCAAGCCCTAGGTTATATTCAGGAGACTTAATGAAAAATTTTAGGCAAATGTACTCATAACTTTTTCAGTCGTAATGGTTTTCGTTAACGTCATTTTTTATCCAAATTTTCCAATTTTTGATAATTTTTTAATAAATTATAATATTTTTTGTGATTTTTAATTTATAATGTGTTTTTTAGTTGTTTTACTTTAAAAAGAAAAAATATTATTTGAACATTTAAAAAAGAACTTCGAACGTAGTCAGATACCTTAACATTTTCAGATAATTATTTTTATATGATGCATCAGAGCATAATATCAAAGGTCCAATATTACCTCCCAGGTATCAGGACAATTGCAAATGAACCCATTGTATGCGTCAATACACGTTCCGCCATTCCTGCAAGGATTGCTGTTGCATTCGTTCTCAGTTAATAACTGGAAAAAGAAAGTGATAGATTCCAGGACACTAATTCTCAAAACAAAAGGTAACTTTAAAGTTAGTTCAGAATATTTGCATCAAACATGGTTTAGACACTTTGAAATTTAAGACTTAAAATTAACAACTTGTAAGCTTAACATAATAATTTTAAAAATATGTATGACACTTTAAAGATGGCTTTTTAATTCATTTCATATGGTAAAAAGAAATAAAAATCATTACCTGTGCCAAAGTGTTTACCCTGTCTCCCAGTGTTTTAACCTGAAACCATTAAATTACCAAACCATTTAAATATCAGATAGAGAAATAAAGTATTGTCAGTTTTTTTATATTGCAAAGGGTATATTCTAAAATTAAAATAATTTCATACGTTTTTCTAGAAATATAATCTAACAAAATCTACTGTGCAAAAATAAAAAACTGGTCAAACAAATTTGAATAAAAAAATTTAAAAATAATTTGTTGCATAAATCAATAAAAGCAAAATTATAATTAGAATTTTATTCAATTGTAAACTAGGCTGAAATTATATAGATTTTGTAAGAGCTTATTCAAAATTTTGAATTTTCAAGTCCTTCATGAAACTCAAACACAAAAGAAACATCTTTTGCAAGACACTTTCCAATACAACTTTAAATTTTCCGTGTTTTTAATTAAAAACTCCATTTTTTTATACCTTTGACATCACACGTCGAAGAGCTCTGTTGGATATTTTTTCTTGCCCAGTTCCAATAAAGCGATCCACCTATTGGGAAAAAGTACTCATAATCTATATCCATCACTTCATCCTTCTTTTGACTCATGCAAAATGGACTAAATACCTTGTCTGCAATAGCAGTCACATTTTCTTCCAGCATGCTGACCTGTTCAGATAAGACGTTTATTTTGTTTCTCTGGTCTGCTACTCTGTGGATTATGTCGGCCTGAGATTTCATAAGAAAGAAGAAAGACGTTTCATTCATAACATATAAAATGCTTTTCAGTTTACTAAAACAAAGTTCTAAAAGTTTCATTCATTTGCGTGTCAGGGATTTCCAGGGATCGAAATTAAAAAGAGAGGAACTCATAGGGCTATTTGTAACTACATTCAAATTGTAAAAATGATTGAATAAAAATATGCATGTAAAAATTAATTGATAGCATTAATTCTTAATTATTCTACATAAATTATAACATATGTATTTAGGACTCATGCATATGACGATATAATGGATAATGCAAGTGGCTTCCAAATTGTATGTCGTGGTGCCCACATGGGAGCTGTAAAGTATTCCAATATTTTATTTAAAAAGATACATAGCGCATATGGTTTTAGAATCAGACTAGTGATGTATTGATAGGTTGGTTGGTTGGGTTTTATGACGTAAGGACCATATTTGGCCAAGCACAAGATAAAACCCCCTAATTTAGTCCGATTATTGTTCTTAAGCTGTTCAAGTGTCTGAGGCTTGATAACATAAACTTTGTCTTTGAGGTAACACAAGAGAAAAAAACAGGTTGGTTGGTGATTGGGTTTTATGACGTAAGGACCATATTTGGCCAAGCACAAGATAAAACCCCCTAATTTAGTCCGATTATTGTTCTTAAGCTGTTCAAGTGTCTGAGGCTTGATAACATAAACTTTGTCTTTGAGGTAACACAAGAGAAAAAAACAGGTTGGTTGGTGATTGGGTTTTATGACGTAAGGACCATATTTGGCCAAGCACAAGATAAAACCCTCTAATTTAGTCCGATTATTGTTCTTAAGCTGTTCAAGTGTCTTCGGCTTGATAACATAAACTTTGTCTTTGAGGTAACACAAGAGAAAAAAACAGGTTGGTTGGTTTTGGGTTTTAGGTCGCAAAGACCATATTTGGCCAAACTGTGCCAAGCAAAAAATAGACGATGTCAAGTAATTGAAAAGAAAGAGTGTAGAGCAGAAAGAGAAAGATCGGTTGGGCATCCTGGGGTCGCGACCTCCCATGTTTACCAGAGACGGCAAACCCCATGGGAAAATAATAGATTACTAGGTACCTGGGGTTCGGAAGAAATCAGTTGTCAGATTTGGAGAACGCGTTCCTAACCGAGTATGGTCTACCTATTGTTCGTGAACGGTCGCTTACTGAACCCTGTTCTTTAAAATGACCCATCAAACGTCTAATCATTGATTCGCATAGAGAATCTTTAATGCCATAATTGCAACAATATGCTTGTTGGGCCCGAATTATTGATCCTCGGTTTTGATAGTAAATTTTCGTAATTTGCGTTCGTTGTTGGGTCGAGATTTTTTTCTCCATGGTTAATCCCCTGGGTCTTTGTAAATATCTGAAGGAAAATATCAAAAAATTAATTTTAAATGTTATTAAAACTTCAGACCTCTTGTGACTTTTGGCTCACCCTGTACTTATGGGCTTAATAAAACTTTGATTTCCATTTGTTAAGGTAACATTGCATTGCATCTTGGTACACGAGTCCAGTGCATTGGCACCAACAGCATGTCTTCTATAAACATGAAGCATAAAAAGCATAAGGAATTATTCAAAAACAGGAAGAATGAATTGTTATTTGTGAGGGGGATGTGGGACCTAGGAACCCCCCTCTGAACACGTCCCTGTTAAATAAATAAATATATCTTACCAATCTGGTTGTCTCAATGGCATTACTAGGTCGAACCTAAAAAGAGTGAAAGAATTAAAAAGATGAAGTGAAAAATGGTAAGTCTTCTGGGATATATATACATAAGACTATATTATATATTAGCAAATAAAAAAATAGCAATTAGAAATGGATGGTGATGACTAACAATGTCTTTTTTGTTGTCATTTTGAATCATGGTCAGATGACGAGATCAACACCAGATCTGGAATTTTACAAAATTCCACACCACTCCAACGTGAGGCCACGGCAGTTATTAACGTGCACCATTCCCCACGTACACGACGGTCTTTGGTTGGGTCAGGTTACAAACTCGCAACCCACTGGTTGCTCATCCGCGATTCTACCAACTGTGCGACCGTGGTACCGATATAATACAGGGTGGACCACCAAAATGCAGTCCGTCTCGGTCTTTAAAGAATTATATGTCAAGCTACGTGACTGTGTAACTGCAATACTGCTTCCTCCAGTAGGACAGAGCGACCTGTCACACATTTGGGCAAATCTCTCACTCGAATCCACGAGGCCTTCACTGAAGAACGGACTGTGAGCAAAGGGTTGTGGCCTCCTCGTTCGCCGGACCTCTCGACGAATGATTTATACCTGTGGGGAAATTTGAAAGGAAAGTGTATGCCAACAATCCCAACACGATGGGATTGTTGGCATACACGATGGTCTTTGGTTGGACCGAGTTTCGAACTCACAACCCTTCGATTGCTAATCCGTTACTCTTCCAACCGGGTTATCCCGGCCTACGAACCAAATGAAAAAGTTCAGATTGCAATATGGAATATTGGTGTCAGTGAGTTGCAACTTGTGTCTCAAAATATGTTATGATGTCAAGGCTTCCACAGCCAAAAGCACTTGTGAAATAGTAGCATAAATTTTAAAAAATAGAAGCAAAAAACGGTAATGGCCATCGCCAAGTTGGCGACTGAACTTTTCGTCGCCAAACAGCTATTTGAATTGGACTACAACAGGTTAAATATTCCAAAATTATTGGCGTTTTTCTTGAGTCAAACCAATTAGGCTAAACCAGTGGTTCTCTAAGTGTGGTCTGAGGACTCCAAGAAATTAGTGACAAGATTTCAGGGATCCGCAAAAATCATGCACTCTTTCACTAGGAAAAATAGAGAAATTCTAAGAAAAAGTAAAATGTTCCATTATATCCTCCGATATTTCTATATTCAAAAATCTAAATTTTGGAATTTAAAACAATTAGAAAACGTTTCCAGTATTTGTTGATTTCAACGTGCACCAGCCCCCGTGTACACGATGGTCTCTCTGGTTACCGCGTCCCCCTGAAAAGTTTGGCAACCACTTGGTTAAATACAAGAACACAGTGCCTCAGCCAATTGGCAATAATTTTCCATCTACAATTCGCGAAATTTTTAGATTATAGTAACCCGTAGTATTTTGGTTTGGTTTGGTTGGTTGATTTCCTTGAGACTTTTAGCTGCAGAACCAGGCTTTAGTCTCCAATCCTCCTAATACAATATCAAGTAATTGTACATACAATAAGTAATTGATACACACACAGTGAAAGCTTTACTCAACCCGTAGTATTCCTATCCAAATAGCAGCTAAGCAACAAATTTATCGCCACGTTGGCAATGGGCTGGTACAGTTTTCTTGAGTTAAACCACCAATTATACTACTTAAATAAGTGTTCTCACAGATTCAACAATTGATATAAACTTAGATTAATGAATATACGAAGCTCAGCCTACTGTTAATCCTCCAAGTGGTTTCGACGAGATATCTCGTCCATCAAGATTTGACAAATTTTGCTAATGACGAGATATCTCGTCATCACGATATTGCCGATTTTTGTATGCTGACGAGATCAAAATCAGCTCAGTTTTTTCTAATGACAAGATATCTCGTCCATCAAGATCTGGTCTGTTTTGATAATGACGAGATACCTCGTTGAGACAACCACCAGGAGGGTTAAAAGAATTTCATTCTAGCACCTGTCTAACATATGCCTTTCTCTCTTTAAAAACAGACGATTCAAAGAAATAAAATGCCAACTAATAAAAATACTTTGATCAATAAACACAAACCTACCGACCAGGCCATTTTTCCCAAATCAACGCCATTGACTAGAATGGTACCTTGTCCCGTAGAAGCAAAACTGATATTTCCATTGAGACCACTGCGTACGATGAGATTTCCATTTTGAATGATGATTCTTGGTCTGAAAAGCAAAAACATTATCTTAAAATATGATATGAAAGTTGACCAATTTATTAAAAGTTATTAGAGGTATGTTAAGAAACATCTTGTAAGTTATATTGAGGTGGAAAAAAACAGTTTTCACCAATTACTATTCCAAGACATGCATGTCATGACATTTTTGTTTGCAATTGACTGTCAAGAAAAACAGGAATTTAGGTACAACTTTGGTATAAAGACTTTTGGGGATGGCAGCGGTTTTGGCTCGTTATTTGGCGAGCTTTTTGTAGTGAGGTGGCATACAAAGGCAACAGCGCTTTATTAGGATCATGCCAACCTTGCGAAGTTAGAATTTCCATTTTCGGCCCTTTTCGTTCTTGAATATTTCGGTACGTTTTCATTTCCGTTTTATTTTCTGTTGGGGCTCACACAAAAATACAAACTTTAGTGGACTGTAATTATGTTTATTTACATTGATTCAAATTTGTACTATCCGAAATACAGAGTTGTAATATCCTTAAGTACACAAGGAATGGTTCCTGGAACGGAACGCTGGCGATATCATCTTATCGCGTCAAGATATCAGGCACAAACTGAGAAGTTGGCAAGGTTCTTGGCGCTCGCCAAGGACATGAAAAGTTACGCAATTAAGGAGTAGCGCCAACAACTGCCACGGAGACAAGCACGGCGTGACATTGTCCTTTGATTTCATTGGTCCATTGAAATTTGTTTTCCAATTTTTCCGTTAAAACGTCCTTTGATTTATTTCATTGGTCGTTTTGAATTTTTCTTTCTCGTTTTGAATTCTTTTCCGTTTCCAGTAAATTTCAAAAATCAAAACTTTCTATATGTATTTTAAACACGCCTTCGTGCAGTCACATCAGTTTGTATCGTTTCTTGCTTTTATTTACATCGCTTTTGTTAATTTTTGCAAATCATTATTTTTTTATTTTACTATGCCTTCTGTATTTAGTGCTGTAGATAACTTTAAGGGTGGTTATTTCAAGTAATTTTAACTTAATTTTTCTGGTGGTTGAGCAACATTAGGAAATAAGGTAGTTGTTAATCGTTTATTTTATGCTCATTTATGTCAGGATAAGCAGCTTTTTTGGGATTTCCTTAAGGAATCGGGATTAATTAAATTGGATTTTTTGTGCGAGAAATACAACGTCCCGATGAAGTTTAACTGTGTATTTTTTTTAATTCGTCTGAGGAAGAAAAGTAGATTGTTTCAATAAACTTTTAGAATTTTTTAGAAATTTTGACTGGATTGGGATTAGTTTAAAATAGTCTAAAAACTTTTAAAAGGATAATAAGCTGTGTGAATTTTTTCTATTCTTAAAATTATTTTGTAAATTTTTAATTATTTTTTTGCAAAGCCTAAAACGGTGCTTTTACTAATAAATTCTTCGGCAACATAAAAAGCACGCCAAAACACCC
This sequence comes from Meta bourneti, assembly GCA_933210815.1. Classification (NCBI taxonomy): domain Eukaryota; kingdom Metazoa; phylum Arthropoda; class Arachnida; order Araneae; family Tetragnathidae; genus Meta; species Meta bourneti. Next base: position 5,934,864 of record OW119930.1, on the reverse strand, counting down.
GCCAAAGGTGTTGCGACAAAAAAGTCTTTATTCTAAAGCTGTACCAAGTATTCTCTATGCTAGAAAGCCAACCTTTCAGGAATTTAATATTTCGATATATTTCAAATTACCGTAATTTCAGCTTCAAATCTGTGAAAAAGTAAACTTAAAGTTTTCTAGTTGTAAGTATAAAGCTGTAGGGAAATAAATAAATATTTTTAACCTGTAAACACTCAAAAAATATTTCGATTGGACTTTTACATGACGCACAACATTTGAATATGTATCGATTACTTTAATTTAATCGAAATCTTTAAAATCCAACCGAAACTAAAAATTGTCATATAATTTTCAATTTATATCTTCAATAATATTCTTATTACTTTTCCCTTATCGAACATTAGCTCTTTTTTTATGAAACTGCTCTCAGATGATTTAACATCATTTTTCTTTGTGTGTGTGAATAAAAAGCAACCATACATTTTCATAAACATATTGATATTACTGTCATTCTTCAATGACAGAACCCATACAAAAATTTAGGCCCTCATTGTCTCAAAACTTAATTACTCTAAATTTCTCCTTTAACTGTATACTGTTCATAACAGAATATCTGTACTTTATGGTAGACGAAGAATAGACTACAAAGTCTTAAAAAGTCTAGGCGTTTTCAGCTGATTCCAGGAAACATTTGTACCTATCTATCATACAGGATTGCTTATAATGGCTACTCCATGGTTATTATACAAATTACTGATATCCTTGGGGATATTGATGTACAATTATAAATTATGAATAATAATTTATGATTTTCATTTATCAAAGTATATTCATAGTTTTTATTAAAAACGGGTGAAAATTTTCACATTTTTATACGACAGGACGGCCGGGTAGCCGTCTGTCATTTTAATAAAAATGAAACGAATTGGGTTTCAAATAAATCAGACTGGATCAAATACGGAGATCAACGCAGAGAAAGCACAAATACGTTTATTGTGGAAGCAATATTATGGGTTGTGTTTAATCTACATCTAGGTGTGATTTAACTAATCTACTTCAATAAACCTTTTTCGTCTATCTTAGGATTGAGCCCAAATAATTTTTTATGCTTATCTCTAAATACATTTTACTCTTTACATTGTTTCATTCCACAGAGAAACCTTTTCACAAAATTCCATCGCATTACTCATTTCACTTGTACTTATGGGTCCAACCACCTTTTCTTTTGAACTTAAATTATGTACAAATCTAAATACCAGTCAAGTGACCCGTAGAAGTTTGAGCAAATTACTGAACTTTTCAATTTTCAACACAGACTGTACACTAATTTCACAGTCCTACTCTTTAGAACTGTCTTACTTTTCCCTCATCAATGCATTAAACATTTGAATTTTTAAGCGTCCCAAACACGTAACTTTCACTAAAACACGTAGTCTTGCGTAGTGATATCTGTTTTTTCTGTGATAAATCGTACAGAACCCTGTTCTTTATTCGATGACATCAAACTGTATGATTCCCATTTTTAAAGAAAGAACTCCAATCGAGTCCATAAACAATAAAAACTATTTATGAACATGTTACGGCTATGTGTGAATCAACCGCCTCGTTGTAGAAATATTTCTTTCCAACGTGCTGTGGTCAAACATCAATTGAAAACGAAATGAAACCACTCGTCACTGAAACCAGTGTAGTAATGCTTGAGCCAACTTCCAAATAATCCAACCTTTCTTCAAATGGGTATTTTTAACAGGAAAAGTTAATTGCGATCCAAAACTTATATCGTGTATTGATTATCCCACCATGTGTTTCGACAAAATATCTCGTCCAATTTCTGGTCAATTTTGCAAATGATGACATACCTCGTCGAGACAAAACTGCCCTATCATTCAATCCAAGAGAGAATGAAGATGAAAGAAGGAAAAACAAATTGTCCCTTGACTAGAACTGATGACAGTTTGGAAGAGATATTCTCAGAAGAGGCTGGTCAATACAGGACAATTTTTGAAGCGAACATAAGCCACCAGGAGGGTTAAAGAAATTGGGCAGGGTACTAATTTTATCTGTGATATTTTAATAGATGTACTTTTTCGCTTTTTTAAGTACATAAATTTTGTTTCGGACGAAAGACGGTGTCTTCACTATTCGTCCGCATCTCAAAAAAGTGTATAGTTTTGCCACTAGGTGCACGTGCTTTTGTGCTTCTTCGCACAAGTCACCACTACCCGTGTATGTTCAGTTTTCATCTGACTTTAAAAAGACAGATTTCCAAATAAAAATATATGAACGATATCTGCGAAGGTAATTTATAACCTGGCATGCACATTTATAACACTGTTATTTTTACGTTCTCCCACACTTATGCATGAGAAAGAACAAAATAACTAACATAATTGAGCTTAAACAAGAGATGCCTTCTTGACAGAAAAACTTCTTATTGTAACAATGCCTTTACTCTTTAATTGTTTCACTCGAAAATAGGAAGTCGTACCATTGTCCAATGCCTTAACAATAGCATTTTAATACATAATTTCGATTGTTAATAAACATAGATATTGTTATAAAACGAAATTGAAACATTCTTAACAAGCGCACTGTTTGTCGAATCTTCACAAAGATATTAAAACTGATTGAATTTTACGCTTGTGAAATTTGTGCGAAAAACTGCTTTTATTCCTTCTCTTAAAGAGAAATTTTGCAATCTTTTTTGAGATCTACACCGACTGAAATGGCGCGTGGACTCGGCGGGTGCTTCAGACGTAGATGGCAATTTCATTTATCCGTCATTTTTCTATTTTTAAGAAGGTGCATTCGATGGAATGCTGTGCTAATTTTGACGAGAAGTTTTAATGATAACGCAACTTTTTAGTTTTCTCCTCGAAATCAACGGATCCTTGATTGGATGGGACATTTGGCTTAATTTTTACAGTAACGGTAGACATGAAGTTTTATATCATAGATTTCAATTGCATCAAATATTTTTAAATTTCAATTGTGATCTATTTTTCTCTTACCCTTTCGTGAAACTGATCTTCTTTTTCTTGGTATTCTTATTACCCGACAAAATGTATTATATGATGAGACAAAGAGAGTGGTGTATAAATTGTTAATTTTCTAAAAAGTAAGTCGTAGTAAATGATGGAATATGAACAAAAATCTTAACTTTAAAAAGTTTTGCATGAAATTGAATTTATACGAAACCAGAACATCTCATATTTACACAAGGGTTCATATTAAAAGACTAAAGAAACCCTAAATATAAAGCAGGAAAGAATCCAAAGGAAATGCATACTTTTCGAGAATATCTAATCCCTAAATCCATTTTAATCTGTATATTAAGCAGTATATCTCATTCTAATTAAATTGGTCCTCATGTAGAGCATAGCTACTCTAGCGCGGCAAACCAAATGTTTTTTCCATGTTATGTTAATAGAAGTTAACCTAGTCATCTGAACATACTAGTTCAAAATTACGAGGTGTTGTCCTCGGATCTTTCGCTTCGCGATTGATCCCCGATTGTCGCTATAACCCGTTGTGTTGCTCCAGTGCGACGTAAATTCAACTACCTAACCTATAATGTTAACGTTTTTGCAATTCCCATTCTTCATTAAACAATCGGACGAATTACCCTTTTGGTGATATTTGGGCTCAAGTCTTAGGATTTTTATCCTAATTAATATCTCCAAGGTTCTTTCTTACTGGTTAAGACGGTCTGATTGATCAGCTCATTTCTGCCCATGCATATCCTACTGGTTCATGAATGATTATGAATGAGTTCCTCTCTACAAGCGGGTTGTGCTAATATGAGATGTATGACATGAACCTTACTCCGTGGTGTACCATGGTAACGCAGAGGTTTAAAAATCCACCCTTGTGTGTAGTGAAGGAAAAAAATTACAAAGCCAGAACACAATCAACAAATAATGCGTAAAGAATGGCTACGGAGTATTTTCAAATAAGCACGTTATCCAATACTGTTCTGCATCTATTTTAATCCTCTTACGACATCGCAGAATTGTACGAAAAGTAGTGAATCAAGTTTTGTTACAGGAATGCGTTTCTGTCCTGGAAGAGGAACGGGAAAGAAGAAAAGGAAAAACAAAGGCTCTTAAAGGTAAGCGAAAACTTCCTGAGTAGAGAACTAACTAAACACACTATGTAAACTAGAAATCTTGTTTTCAAAGCTTTCCTAAATAGTCTTTTACAAAGTATTTTGCCATACTGTACAATATTGCACGTTTTTACTTAACCCTAAAGTAAAATTTAAATGTTATGTTAATAAATAGTAATAATATGAAAGGTAGTAAAGTTGGGGTATTGCAGGATTAAAATTTGGATTAATTAAAGTCATTAAAGAAGTATCAACGCATCCCCATTCTTACATCTAATTTCAAATTATATTTATCAGCTGCTTATAGAATACGACTTGTACAGCAGCAAACATGAAACTGCCCAGGAGATCGGGGAAAATCAATTTGAGAGCCATGGAGATGTCCAAGTTGCAGGACCATTTACCAAAAGCGGCTTTAGCAGGCCATATTGCCCTGAAGAAGGGGAAGGCGTGTCAGGTGGATTTGAAATTACAGTGAGCCGGGACGAGGTAAAAGCTACATTCAATAACCTTTAGTTTTTCATTAAGATATCTGAAAGAACACACTGTAGAGAGATCAAATCATGAGTTGGCTGAATGGGTCATTCCAAGTCAAGTGCTTCACTTTTAATGACAGTTCCCTCTCAACCCAATTTGATTTAGAGAAAACTCATCCAATGTTCTTAAGGCACCCCTATGCTAACATACTAAATTTAGGTATTCTTATTCAACTTTTGGCGTAGAATTGTTGAGTTAATAATAATGTTAAAAATACAATACACTTTTGTCCCAATATGAATTCAAATTTGTAAATAATTTTCAACCAGAATCAAACCCTAACTCAACAAAAGACTGAGGAAATCCTTTTGGGCCATATAAGATCATGCACAACTTACCAAACTGCTCAAATAGCGAAATTCATTGCATTAGCTCATGTAATCAGTACAATTCATTGCATTAGCTCATGTAATCAGCACAATTCATTGCATTAGCTCATGTAATCAGCTCAATATGAATTCAAATTTGTAAATAATTTTCGACTAGAATCAAACCCTAACTCAACAAAAGACAGAGGAAATCCTTTTGGGCCATATAAGATCATGCACAACTTACCAAACTGATCAAATAGCGAAATTCATTGCATTAGCTCATGTAATCAGCACAATTCATTGCATTAGCTCATGTAATCAGCACAATTCATTGCATTAGCTCATGTAATCAGCACAATTCATTGCATTAGCTCATGTATTCAGCACAATCCATTGTATTAGAAGTAATGAAAATGTAAAACTAAAAGTTTCAGTTCCGTACAAACACCAATTCGTATGTGGCTCAATTTGTTCGTAAAAATTTATTCAGAATGTGAGAAGAATTCTGGGCAAACTGCTGGAAAAAGTTAGTCCATTTCAATCTTAAAGATTGGAACCCCAGGTGGAATGTTCAGTCTAATCCAACTATGAGTTGGTGTGCTTATTGCAAGCCCACATAGAATTTCAAACATGCAAAATCCAAGACTCAAGTCATTTTCTTACTTAAATCACTTGGCATAGGTAGGTTGGTGGGTATTTTAATTAACGTCGCAATGGAGCAACAGAACGGGATATTGGCGAAGCTCCCGGATCCATCCCGAAGGGAATGATTCCATGACAACATCTCACCTAACATAAAGGTACTGCCATTTAAGAATCATCTGTGTTGTGGGTAGAAACCTATACTACATTGTTCGGAAATTTTGTGACGCTCGGAGTTCAAACCCTATTTACTTTATATGCGGCCCGCATTACGATTTGTTTTAGCGAGGCCATGCTATGGAGCTCGCAACGATTCCAGTTGCTGTGGTTTAATTCACATAAGTTAGATTCATTAAAACTACTTCTAAGTGTCATCTTCCTAATTCCCGCATCTAATAGCAAATCATATTTATCAGGCTCTTATAGAATGCGACTTATGCTGCAGCAAACATCAAACTGCTAAAGACATCGAGGTGCATCAAATGGAGGCACATGGAATTGGTCAACTTCTATGAGGACCATCTACCAAAGACGGCTTTGGCAGGCCATATAACCCTGAAAAGGTGGAAAAGTGTCAAGTAGATACGAAATTCCAATATGCCAGGGCGAGGTAAAAGTTATATTCTCTCTCTCACAATGACCTTTACTTTAACATTAAGATATCTGAAAGAACACACTATGGAGAGTTTAAATTATTACCTGGCTATAAGGGTCCTTACAAGTGAAGTGGTACACTTTCGATGATTTTCCCACTCAACCCATTTTAATTTTGAGAAGATCTTTTACGCAATGTTCTTAAAACACCTGTATGAACTTCTGCAAAGTTTCAGCTCCATACTACCTAGTTCAGGCAACAACATCATTTTGATGCAGAGGAAAAGATAAAAAAATAACAAATTTTGAGATTAACTGCTCCTGATCAAAAATAGCTAGAAATCCAAATTTAAGCGATGTTAATTAAGCTAAATTTAAGCACTAGCACATTGTATTACAAAATAGTTAAATGGGAAACAGAAAATTTTGGGATTCAATTCCGCAGTGCCACCAATTTGGATGTGCTTCCGTTTCGTCGTAAAATTTGGTTCAGAGACAAATTCTGAGAGAACTGTGTGAATCCATGTTAATCTATGGGGGTTTGGCAATTTCAATCTTAAAGATTGGAACTACTAAAGATTGGAATATTCATTCTGTTGGTGATCTCATAGCATGCCCATAAAAAATTTGAAAAATACAAACACATGGACTCAAATAACTCTCCTCTTACTTATCTCACTTCAATTAAATAAATTTTACAAAGCCTGCGATACTTGGGGTCCTCAAGTACAAGGCCGAGTATTGAATAAGATAGACTGAGAAACAGACGATGAAGTAAACAATGTGCTCGGGCGAAGCATGAGCTAATTTGCATTGAGAACACATGTAGGTACTTGAATTTACGTCGCACTGTACTGTAGCAACAAAACGGGCTATTGGCGACGGTTCGGAATTCATTAAGAAGGGAAATATCCGAGGACAAGAACTTGTCATTTTGAATCACGGTCAGATGACGAGTTCGACTAATGATCTGGCACCCCACTCTCCAAACTATAGATCCACGCCAACGTCAAGACATTTGAGGCCACGATAGATTGCACCACCAGCCAACACATACACAACGGACTGGTTAGATCGAGTTTTGAACTAGCAACCCAGCGGTTGCTTGTCCGCTACTCTGCTAACAGGGCTACCCCGGCCCCCTTAAGAGCGCAAAGTGAAGTGCTTGCAACCCAATTATATCTTCATTGGATTCAAATGTCCATTGCGAAACCTAGAGAGAGAGTAGTTGGTGCACGTAATACTTATCACTATAAGTAATTTCAGCATGCAAGTCATTTCTGATCATAACAGTATAATAAAACAATCTTTTGCAGGAATGGCCTCTGGAATGTGATATCTGTGGGAGCAGTCATCGCACGAGAAAGGGCTGCACCGACTCGTCCTCCATGCCATCGGACGGCTGCGGAAACCTCCCTCCTCGATTCATACGGGAGGCCGAATGAGGACAAAGAGGAAGAGCCGGGAATGTTGTCGAGTGATGACTTCCGTGTTCCCCAGGGCGAGGTAAAAACTAATTCCATTAGTCATTAATTTACCATTAATATATCGGAATGAATACAATATGAGTAGCTTCGATTATTTATTGGCTTTATTGCAAGCTGGTATTTTAGGGAATGCAAATATATTTAAAGGGAGTTGTTGGCCTTAATAAAGATCGGTCTTCATTAAATTGCACGTAGAGTAGCTTTTTTTAAGTAAATTTCATCGATCTTCAACAATGCCTGGACTAAGCAGTTATAGTATTTTACAACGATTCCTAATGAAAAAAATATCTTTTTTTCCCGGAGTTCGACGCCATGATGGAGCAAGCTCTCTATCAATCGGCCCTGGAAGCTGCTCGAAAGTGAGTGAGATATTCGAATTTTTTTCGCAAAATCAAAACTAATAAAATATCGGAATAGAAATTAAATTTTGAGGTGAACTATAAATTTCCGTATGCGATTACATATATACGTAGCTCCGAAGATTTCCCCTTAACCGCTTTTACTGTTGAATCTGTTGAAAAATTCAGTCATAACAAATAATTGTTAAACTCTAAATTTGCCATTTTCTATTTTTCAGTCTGGGCATGGACTCGGACTAGGTCTGAACAGCAAGGACCGCCAAGGAGTGCCAAATATGGGCAAAACTATATCATGCTCATTGAATGAGTTGACCCAAATGCTAAAAGGGAACAGAGATTTTTTCAAAGGGTAACTCAGAAAAACTCTTTGGAAAATATGTCACTATCTCACCAATTGTGGTGTGGAATGATGTCATGTCGTGAGACCTATGTCGTTGCTTTACAGTGAGGAAGATCAAATGTCAGCAAATGAGCACTGGTGAACATGGCAATGTAAAGATAATTGTATATCTCTGATGTAAAGATAATTGTATATCTCTGATGTAAAGATAATTGTATATCTCTGATGTAAAGATAATTGTATTATCTCTGATTCCTGCTCTGGTGCAGAATAAATTGCTTTCTGGCTTTCATGAAAGCAAAATATATTAATAGCTGTGTTATACCTAAAGACGACTGTGTTATACCTATAGATCCGACCAGAAGGAAATCGACCTTGGCACATTCGATTTTTGAATAAGTGTTGAAGCTCGTTAGAAGGGATACCATACCAAAAGCATGAATGGCGATTGCCGTGAATGGTCTTCCCCACACCAAAATTTTCGACTTCGTCCCCAAACAATAACCTTAGAACTAGAATCCTGCCTGTCCCTTGTGGAAGCGTTTTGTTCAAGGTGTTCAACCTATCACGTAATTTTAAGAATGGTCTTGCTCATAACCACGTAACTCGGCTGTATTCTCGCAGATTCCGGACTGTACCTGACTCAGTAGGTTGGGAGACTGCTATATCAAGTGAGAGAGGTCAAAGCTTCTCTCGCCTTAAGTATGTGTCTTCATTATATAAATAAAATATCGATTAACCTAATGAGCTTTTTTTAATGCCCGGCCAATTGAACACTATTCGTCAAGGATGGAATTGCGAAAAACTTTGCAGTACTCTGCCGAACTATATCGTAAACTCACCACGGGGGGTGGGTTCACGTTAAAGTGAAGGTAGTGAAGCTCCCAGAAGAAGGCAGGAGTCACGTGGTTTTGGAAGAGGCTAAAAGTTCAATTAGGGGTATGATGCCAACGTAGACATAGTGCTTCCGTCTAGAGCGAGTATTCTGGTTCTCATTTATCGTTCGGTGCCGAAAGCGATAGTAGTTATAAGGAAATGGTAGGGGAGAAACATCCACTGAGATCGCCATTCAAGAACTTGCATAGGGTTCCTAGTAAAATCTCTTTGGAACATGTGTCAAGATCTAACCAATTATGATGTGGAATGATGTCACGTGATCAATGTCATGTCGTGTGACCTATGTCGTTGCTTTACAGTGAAGATCAAATGTTAGCAAGTATGCACTGGTGAACAAGGCAATGTAAAGATAATTGTGTTATTTGTGATGCTTGCTCTGTGCAGAATAAATTGCTTTGTGGCTTTCACGATAAGCAAAATATATTGATAGTTGTGTTATACCTAGAGTGCAGCTCCAACGAGAAGGAATTCAACCTTGGTCATTCTATTTTTGAATAAGTTTTAAAGTTTTCTAGGAGAAGGGCTGCCATTCCAAAGGAAGGAATGACGATCGTTGTTGATGGTCTTCCCCGCACCAACATGTTCGATTTCGTCACCAAACAGTAACCTTAGAACTAGAATCCTGAAAGACGCAAATTGTGGAAGCGCTTTGTTTACGGTCCGATCTATCACCTAATTTTAAGAATGGACTCGTTCAAAACCATTTGACGTGGGTGCAAGACGATAGGTTGAAAGGCAGCAATATCAAGAGAGAGGGAACCGAACTTCTCTCCCCTAAATTATGTTTCTTCACTTTTCTATTGCATCAGAACCGATTAATCCAAGAAAACATTAATTAACCTAATGGGTTTTTGTTTAATCCCCGCTCTATCACGTGAAAGCACAACGGGGGTGGGTTCACGTCATAGCGCAGATCCCGGGAGATGGCAGTCCCTTAACGTGGTTTTGAACGAGGCTAAAAGTTAAATTAGGGGACTAGTACAGTAAACATAGTGCTTCCATAACTGGCGTCTAGAGCACAGATTCTGGTTCTCGTTTATTGTTCGGAGCCGAAAGCGATAGCAGTGATAAGGAGATGGCAAGGGAGAAGCATCCACGGCGATCATCATTTATGCGTTGACGTACGGCAGCCTTCTAACGCGCTCTCACACTTATTCCAAAATCGATTGATCCAAGGTCGATTGTCTTCGCGTCGTACCGCACTGTACATCTCACGTCCATACCACATATTCTGGACACAACCCGTTTTTAGAAAAGCCACACATTCACTCGAGACGGACAGACATCCATACCTTTACCCTGGATTAGATATTTTTGGTGATCCTACAAAAAATATGGTATAATTTGGATTGATTTGCAAACTTACCCTTTTGTTCAAATGGGCCTAGTAAAAAATACTTTTGAAACAATACATTTCTGATATATTGTACTAAAAGCATCATTTATACGGATATTAAAAATAAGAGTAGTACTTAAAAACATTTATGAACTCACAAGTCAAAAGTTCAAAACCAAATCGTTGAAATTAAATTAATATTACGCAAATTAAACCGTTTCACCGTCCTTAAAGCACACCAGTGCCGCGACCAATGCTTTACACCGCTTGCTAGCTGGTTGACGGATTGGAAAAGAGAGAAAAAATATCTTGACTACTTTCCAAGACATGGTTGGTAGTTAGTTAATCAACGCCGCACTGGAGCAACAGAAGGGGCTATTGGCGACGGTCTGGGATCCATCCCGAAGTGAAAGATTCGAGGACAACATCTCGTCATTTTGAGCTGCGGTCTCATGACGACCCCTAAGCTGGCACCCCCATTCTCCAAACTTCCACACCACGCCAACGTTACGACATTTGAAGCCACGACATATTTAACGTGTACCAGCCTCCACCTACACGATGGGTCATTAATTGGACCTAGTTTCGAATTCCCAACCTTCTGGTTGCTAATCGGCTGCTCTAACCCAACCAGGCTACCACGGACCCCCTAGGAATGGAGGACCAAGAGCTGATCCAGAGGAAGGGAACACAAGGCTCGAAGCCCTCCCGAAAAAATATTTACAAACCAATCAAAAATGCGCATTGATGCTAATTTACTAACATTTCATTTGACATAGGTAAAATGCACGCAATGTCTGAAAGCTATCACAGAAATCATGAAACTCATGGAGGGTAACTCCTGGAGTTACCCTCCATGAATTTCATGATTTCTGTGATATGGAGGGTAACTCCTGGTGGTTGTCTCGACTAGGTACCTCGTCATTCATTACATTAGATGGAAACTGGCCAAATCGTGAACCTCGTTATTGCAAGAAAGCGGACTAGATCTTGATCTCGCCATCATAAAAGAAAATCGGCACTATCTTGATGGACGAACTATCTCGTCATTAGCAAAATGGGTCAGATCTTGATGTACGAGAAACAAGGAAACGGACAATTCGAAACAACCCCTTGGAGAGTTAGTGCTCGTTCGACAATAGGCCTTCGGATTGGAATATTGTGTTCTTAACCCTTCTGGTGGTTGTCTCGACGAGGTATCTTCTCATTAGCAAAACTGACCAGATCTTGATGGACGAGATATCTCGTTATTAGAATAAGACTGACCAGATCTTAATCTCGCCCTCATAAAAAAAGTCGGCAATATCTTGATAACGAAATATCTCGTCATTAGCAAAATGGGTCAGATGTTGATGGACGAAATATCTCGTCATTAGCAAAATGGGTCAGATCTTGATGTACGAGAAACAAGGAAACGGACAATTCGAAACAACCCCTTGGAGAGTTAGTGCTCGTTCGACAATAGGCCTTCGGATTGGAATATTGTGTTCTTAACCCTTCTGGTGGTTGTCTCGACGAGGTATCTTCTCATTAGCAAAACTGAGCAGATCTTGATGGACGAGATATCTCGTTATTAGAATAAGACTGACCAGATCTTAATCTCGCCCTCATAAAAAAAAGTCGGCAATATCTTGATAACGAAATATCTCGTCATTAGCAAAATGGGTCAGATGTTGATGGACGAAATATCTCGTCATTAGCAAAATGGGTCAGATCTTGATGTACGAGAAACAAGGAAACGGACAATTCGAAACAACCCCTTGGAGAGTTAGTGCTCGTTCGACAATAGGCCTTCGGATTGGAATATTGTGTTCTTAACCCTTCTGGTGGTTGTCTCGACGAGGTATCTTCTCATTAGCAAAACTGACCAGATCTTGATGGACGAGATATCTCGTTGTTAGAATAAGACTGGCCAGATCTTAATCTCGCCCTCATAAAAAAAAGTCGGCAATATCTTGATAACGAAATATCTCGTCATTAGCAAAATGGGTCAGATGTTGATGGACGAAATATCTCGTCATTAGCAAAATGGGTCAGATCTTGATGTACGAGAAACAAGGAAACGGACAATTCGAAACAACCCCTTGGAGAGTTAGTGCTCGTTCGACAATAGGCCTTCGGATTGGAATATTGTGTTCTTAACCCTTCTGGTGGTTGTCTCGACGAGGTATCTTCTCATTAGCAAAACTGAGCAGATCTTGATGGACGAGATATCTCGTTATTAGAAAAGACTGACCAGATCTTAATCTCGCCCTCATAAAAAAAAGTCGGCAATATCTTGATAACGAAATATCTCGTCATTAGCAAAATGGGTCAGATGTTGATGGACGAAATATCTCGTCATTAGCAAAATGGGTCAGATCTTGATGTACGAGAAACAAGGAAACGGACAATTCGAAACAACCCCTTGGAGAGTTAGTGCTCGTTCGACAATAGGCCTTCGGATTGGAATATTGTGTTCTTAACCCTTCTGGTGGTTGTCTCGACGAGGTATCTTCTCATTAGCAAACCTGACCAGATCTTGATGGACGAGATATCTCGTTGTTAGAATAAGACTGACCAGATCTTAATCTCGCCCTCATAAAAAAAAGTCGGCAATATCTTGATAACGAAATATCTCGTCATTAGCAAAATGGGTCAGATGTTGATGGACGAAATATCTCGTCATTAGCAAAATGGGTCAGATCTTGATGTACGAGAAACAAGGAAACGGACAATTCGAAACAACCCCTTGGAGAGTTAGTGCTCGTTCGACAATAGGCCTTCGGATTGGAATATTGTGTTCTTAACCCTTCTGGTGGTTGTCTCGACGAGGTATCTTCTCATTAGCAAAACTGACCAGATCTTGATGGACGAGATATCTCGTTGTTAGAATAAGACTGACCAGATCTTAATCTCGCCCTCATAAAAAAAGTCGGCAATATCTTGATAACGAAATATCTCGTCATTAGCAAAATGGGTCAGATGTTGATGGACGAAATATCTCGTCATTAGCAAAATGGGTCAGATGTTGATGGACGAACTATCTCGTCATTAGCAAAATGGGTCAGATGTTGATGGACGAACTATCTCGTCATTAGTAAAATGGATCAGATGTTGATGGACGAGATATATCGTCGAAACCACTTGGAGGATTAATACGAGCCACCGTTTTAAATTAATTGAAAAAATCGCCACTTACTGCCTCGAGTAGGGGTCCTGGTTTGCAGAATCTGTGGCAACTCCGCCGAGTACGATAATCACGAGGCACTGGAATCGAAACAACCACGTTCTCGCCATGACCGGAGAACTGCGGCAGAGTTCAGGTTCGTTCCCCGAAACACGCGTAACCGTATAACCCGACAGCTGCTGCTCTTTATACGAGATACGCCCCCTTTCACAGTCCCGGTTTCAGCCAGCTACGAACGGATATCGGTCAAAAATATCTTTTAAATCTTTGTGCTTTTTTCGATTCTCCTGTTTGTTTAATGATCCTTTTTTGTTGCTTCCAAATTCATACACACAACATAACTCACCAGTCCACCGTTTCGGAATTCAATTTTTCAAATTCTACATTTAAAAATATTTGTATGTGCAGGTAAATTAAATTCTTATGCATCAGACTCTTAATTCTTGATACCTCATTTCTAACCTCTTATTGTTTATTAGTTTATTGTTTAATTTGAAAAATCTTGCGTCTGGAGCTTGATCTGTGTCATGAAATCCGATCCAATCCAAATAATGGAGCTGTCATTCAAGCCCTCTCGCATGAGCTTTCCAATTACACCACTAACATTTCAAAACATCGAGATAGATTCCCCAGAACGAGGAATCAGCGGAAGCCCAGTTAGTAGAGTCGCAGATTAGAAACCAGAAGGTTCCAATTATGAAAATCGAACCAACCAAACCGTCGTGTACATAGGGGGCTGGTGAACGTTAAATCTGTCGTGGACTAAAATGTCCTCGCGATGTCGTGGTGTGAAAGTTTGGAGAGTGGGATGCCAGATGAGGTGTTGACCTCGTCATGGCTCAAAATGATTAGGGGTGTTCCTCGTATCTTTCCCTTCGGGATGGATCCTGGACCCAATAGCCCCTCCAGTGCGACGTAAATTCAACTACCTACCAACTATCTTCCCCATAAAGAGGCCTGGCTAACACAAATAGTTATGCGGGCAGCATGTAAAATAAATAAGGTTTCGACCCTCTGAGTAACGAAATTTCCGATTAGTGTAGTATTGTTTTCTCCCACGACACACATGATGCTTGAAAGGCCGCATCTTTCCATTGGTCGACGTGAAAACTGGTTAGATATCACAAGACTACAGGTAGACAAACATATACAGGGTGAGTCTAAATTGTTTTTACAAAATAAGAGGGGTGATAGCACCCATCCAGACGACCAATAATTACCATGGAACATAGGGTCGCATTCCACTCTGAGAGGCAGAAAAAGTCGAAACGCGTAGAGCATGAATAAGTCATCGTCTCTGACGTCGCACACTTTTCCAGCACGGTCCGGCACTTCTTGAATGCCACATATCCCGCACGATTGATTGGACGTGGCGGACCTGTGGCTTGGCCTCCTCGGACCTCAACCCACTGGACTTTTTCTTCTGGTGGCACATGAAATCTTTAGTGTACCAGACGCCTGTGGACTCGGCTGAAGATCTCGTAGCGAGAATCGGTGTGGCCGCAGACAAAATTAAGACACCAGGGATCTTCGAGAGCCAGTCATTCCTCGCCGGCGTGAACTGTCAACGACACTTTGAGCACTTGCTGTGAGTTTATCAATAAATCAGATTGTGCAACTTTTGGTATCGTTCATTCGCTTTCCCAACACTGTTGCAAGTTCATGTTGAAATTCTAATTTGACTCTTTTCTGCCTCTCAGAGTGGAATGCGACCCTATGTTCCATGGTAATTATTGCTCGTCTGGATGGGTACTATCACCCTCTTATTTTGTAAAAACAATTTAGACTCACCCTGTATATGTGTGTGAGTCCCTCTTGAGTTAAATAAAAAATTCCTTTTTATATTTCATTCTCTCACCTTCTATAAATTTTAGTGTTTGGGAATATCTTTGAAACCACTAATTTTAGGTCCACTTTAATAATAGCATGTTTCCAAAATAAATAATTATTATTACAAAATAAATTCCTCATTTTTAAGATTCCTGGAACGTGTGGAAAACCTCTATTTATTCAAAGAGTCTGATAACTAATAAATTTAATCGTTGAAATGGAAGACTGGTTTTACGTGTTCATATAAAGTTGCTGAGAATTTTACCTATTTTTTTCATGCAGAATGCTCAATATCTAGAAAATCGTATCGAATTAAATTAAATCAAATCTGCTCTGAATCGACTAAACGCATGCTCTGGAAGTCAATATACTTGGTTTCATCTTCCAAATTATTATGGTCCCCAAATACCAAGGCAGGTCTACTTATCAAATGCAACCGGAGAATGAGTACCCTACGGGGCCAGGTTCAACCTGACAACAATACCACTTGCTCTAAGTTAACACCCAAGGAAGTTCTACAAGATATCTCGTCCATCAAGATTTGACCAATTTTACTAATGACGAGATATCTCATCAAGATATTGACGATTTTTTTATGATAACGAGATCAAGATCTGGTCAGTTTTTTTTACGACGAGATATCTCTTCCATCAAAATATGGTCAGTTTACTAATGACGAGAGATCGAGCAAAACTCTCTAAACGTGCATCGAGACAACCAACAGGAGGATTAGTTTATTGCCAATTTTAGTGTGGTGATGAGATCAAGATCAGGTCAGTTTTTTCAAGACGAAATACACTCATGTCCAAAATTATCTTTATATGCATAAAATCACGGATTTCTCAGAAATCGTGAACTATAATTTCATGAATTTGTGTGAAATGGTGCATAACATCATAACACATAAATACAAAGGGAAAAGTTTAAGAGCAGTGCATATGATGTAAAACTGTAGCATCAAACAATAAAAATGGCAATAATATGTGACAAGGAGAATTCAGGAAAAAAGAATAACTCAGAAAAAATTAAGGCTCATGAATTTAATATGGAATGTGATTTCCTCTGACGTGTACATACATATCACAATGTGTTTTAATGCTGGCAATAATGTTGTTAACCACAGTTTGGGAAATTAAGTTCCACTCCTCCAGCAATGCGGTCTTCAGGGCATTTATATCTCTAGGAGGAAGATGTAGTCCCATAAGTTCTCTATCGGGTTCAAATCAGGAGATTTTGTGGCTACGGTATTCGCTCAATGACTTCACTTTCAAGGAATTCGTCAACAAGGTTTGCTCGATGTGAACGAGCATTATCGTCCATAAATAAAAAGTCAGATCCATATGCACTTCTGAAAAGTCTTACATAAGGTTTTAAGACCTCATCCCGATATCTCTGGCCGGTCACAGATCCGCTGTTGAAAACGTGTAGGGGCGTACGTATCCATCGATAATTATTCCTCCCCATACCATCACACCTGCACTA
Source organism: Meta bourneti (assembly GCA_933210815.1). Taxonomy (NCBI): domain Eukaryota; kingdom Metazoa; phylum Arthropoda; class Arachnida; order Araneae; family Tetragnathidae; genus Meta; species Meta bourneti. The sequence continues at coordinate 5,917,793 of OW119930.1, read as the reverse complement.
CCGAAACGGTCACGTTCCATACTGTTCGAAGGAAGATTTCGCGTTCCTGACTCCTTCCAGATGTAAACACGTTTAGAATCAGATGTTAAACTAAACCTCCACTCTAAAGAGAACATGGGTCCATTGGTGTTCACTCCAATTCTGATGTTCTTTGCACCAATTAAAGCGATCCCTCTTTTGTTGTGAAGACAGTGAAACACATATCATTGGCTTTCTGGCATAAAGGCCTTTTTCATTAAGCCTTCTGTATACAGTTTGCCGTGATACAACAGTTTCAGTGACGGCTGCAACCTGTGAACTTAATTGCCGAGCAGTAGACTTCCTGTTACGGCGGGCAGTTATTGCCAGATATCGATCTTGAGAAGCAGTTGTTATTCGTTTACGACCTTGTCCAGGCCTCCTTACAACAGTTCCAGAGTTCTGAAATTGTTTCCAGTGTAGAGATTGTCTTGAAATATTCACACATCTCGTTACTTCCATGATTGTCTTCCCTGCTCCTAAACGGCCGATAATTCTCCACTTCACAGATTCTTCCAAATGATACTTCGGAGCCATAACACACCGTTTTGAGTCCTTATACACTGAAATCAAACGCTGTATTGCAGAAATTCATTCAGATATTCAATTTGCGCAAAGCGCTTGATTCACCGTCGGATGACGTAACGCCTTGATTTGCATATCAGAAACTGTTTGATCACTTTTGATTGGATAATGCTAATTAGGCTTGTCTTTCACACATTCCCTACAAAAATGGATTGCATCGATTGGATATTTCATGGAATATCATTATTTTTGGGTATGTAAAGATAAATTTGGACATGATTGTATATCGTTCATCAAGATCTGGTCAGTTTTTTCAAGACGTAATAAATCGGCCATCAGGATCTGGTCAGTTTTGCTAATGACTAGAGATACCTCGTCGAGACACAACCACCAGGAGGGTTAACAAAATGACAGCTGCTTTTCTTGCTGAACTATTCCATTAACTTACTTCCTAAGGTATTCCAAACCGTGCGTTACCCCATTAACACCCTTTCTACATGATTATGTATATGCACATAGGTGAAGAACCAATTATATCAGACGTATTTTTATTCGACAATATTTTTAATTTGAATGCAAATTAAAAATAATCCCAAAATTTTTCTCTTCTGCAGTTTGGCTTTTTTCGTCCCTATCCAACCGTACTGCGTTGCGTATTCTCCGTTACCCGCGAAGGAGAACAGACGAATTGAAAATGTCTCGCTATTCGAGCTATGATGATGAAATGAAGAGATTACGGACGCTATTAGCTGAAGTGTCAACTGATGAAGAATCCATTAATGAAGATGAAGAAATTGTTGATGAAGAGCAGTTTAGTTGATCATCAGTCAAATTCGGAAGATATTGATTCGAGCAATGAATCAGATATTTTTGAATCTAAGGATCACTGTCTTGGTAAAGATAAATTAACAAAATGGAATAAAAAAGAACCAATAAAAAATGTGAGAACTCTTGCTCACAACATGACAAAATTGCCCGGAAATGTTGGAGAAGGAAAAGCTGTATTCTCGCCTGTTAATTCTTTGCAATGATTATCGACGAAACAATGTCACTATTGTGGAGGAGTGTACGAATATTTATATTCAATCGATTGCTGGTAATTTTGAACGGGAAAGAGATGCTCGCTTCACAAGTTCCTCAGAAGTAAAGGCATTCATCGGACTTCTTTATTTTGGAGGACTCTACAAAGCTTCTCATGTAAATGTTCGTAATCTTTGGGCCACTGATAGTTCTGTGAAAAATGTTAAGCCCAGTACCATGTCGTATAAACGGTTTGTTTTATTTCTAATGAGGTGTTTGAGATTTGATGATGTAAGAAACCGTTCTTCTAGAAGAGAATTGGATAAACGTAGCTCCCATCAGAAATATTTTCGAAAGATTTCTTGCAAATTGGCAAAAAACTGTAGTCTTGGCGAATATGTAACAATTGATGAAAAGTTAGAGCCATTTCGAGGAAGATGCTCGTTTCGTCAGTATATCCCTAGTAAACCTGCAAAATATGGACTCAAAATTTTTGCTCTAGTGGATGCAAGAACACATTATACTTGGAACCTTGAAATTTATGCAGGAGCTCAACCTACAGGTCCGTACAGGATAGAAAATGGTCCCGATAAAATTGTCGAGATTAGTGAAACCCATCTTCAATTCAGGGCGAAACCTTACTGTTGACAACTGGTATACCAGTTAGTTTGGCAAAGGATCTCTTAGAGAAGAAAATTACACTTGTTGGAACTGCTAGAAAAATAAGCTACCAAAAGAATTTATTTGTGGAAAGAATCGAGAAGTGCATTCATCATTATTTGGATTTCAAAAAACATGACTTTGTTTTCCTATGTGCCAAAGAAAAACAAATGCGTAGTCCTGTTATGTACAATGCATAATGATAGTGCCATTGATAAATCGACAGAAGCCAAGAAACCAGAGATAACATTTTATAATCTAACAAAGGGTGCTGTAGATGTAGTGGATTAAATGTCTACATATTCTGCTAGAATAAGCAAAAGATGGCCCATAGTTGTATTTTTCAGTATAATAAATATTGCAACCATAAATGCCCAAATACTGCTGTTGTCAATAAAAACACCGGCGATTCTATACAGAAAACGAAGTTTATCAAAGAATTCGTTAGAACTTTTGAAGGTCTGCCTTCAAGAAAGAAGTTTGCAACCAATGCTTCCACGTGAAATACGAGAAAAACTAAATTGTAGCCAGAGTGAAAATTGTGAAACACCCCGACAAAAAAACGAGAGTTCTTCAAGAAAAAGGTGCCATGCCCCAGTTCAAAGGACAGGAAATCAGAAATTTGTTGCACTAAGTGTGGAAAAATGTATGTGGAGAACATAGCAGTGTCCTCTAATAAATGTCAATGAAAAATGTAAGTTTTATTTTCAATTTATTAATGTAATAATAATTTAATTTATCATAAATGAATACTATTTCTAATTCGGGTCTTAAATTTCGTTTTTCAGTATTAATGTGACATAATTATAAATTTAAAATGTAGAATTTTAAAAGCGACATTTATCTGGAAAACTTTTATTTTATGTTTTTCATATTGTGTTTTGATTAACTAAATTAATTTTTAATGGTAAAATAAATTTTGTTTGTGTTTTATTAAGAAAAAATTGCTTCAGGCCTACGAAGCCCGGCACGCGTCTTCATGTAACAGCAAGTAGCGCGGGTTGAGTAAGTTTTTGAGTTAACGTAACAGCGTAACATCATTCTTACTGTTTACATTGTACTTCTTTGGAGATAATGACTAATGAGACATTAGTCTAAAATACATTCTTGTAATACAATTAATATGGATATCGTTTTTTCAATTTATACAACTTTTGTTTCAAATTAGTAATTGTAAATTGTATTGAAAAAATAAAAGAATATTTAAGTTTCTATTTATTATTTTCCTAATGTTATTTTTAAAATAAAAGTATGTATATTTAGGAATTAAAAGCTAACAAAAACGTAACTTTCAACAACCTAAAAAATAATATTTTAAAAGTTTATCTTTCAATTTGCTTTAGCAGTTCTATGTTGACAAAAGGCTTATAGAATTTGTGGGTTTTGTGTTATGTAAATGGAGCCAGTTTTGCAAGTTTTAAAAGCTACACATTTCAAGAAATTTAGTGATTATTTGTCTAAAATAAAGAACATTTTTTACACTTATTTTATATCATTTTAAGTCTCAAAACAGCTTAAAAATACTAGTTTTTGAAGGTATTTTTTCAAAATTTTCAGGGGAGGATCCCCGGTTTCTCTGGGGGTATCCCATACCCCACAGGCCCCCAGTTTGTTGCATCTTCCAACCAACCATCCCCACCCACAAAATTGCATTAAACCGTCAGTGCTTATGCTACTTGTAAAAAATGAAAAACTCCAAAACATTGACTAATAAAGATCAAAAACGTATATAAAAGATTGTGAATATCTGTTTTAGAGAAGCAAACCGTGACTTTTCTCCTGATAATGGTGGACAAGAAATGCAAGTTTAAATATGTTGTTCTGGAATAGCATTGCCACAACTTGCTCCATCGAAACAGCCTTTCTAAGTTTTTAATCTTTGAGTCGTTTGAAGGTTCTCCATTTTGTATTATCAATTTGACTAAGGATTTTATCTACTCACGTTAATTAATCTATAAACTAGCACTTCAAGATAAGAACATTTATATAAGTAATGAGAACAATACTTGTGAAAGTAAATATAAAATTTATTAGAAAATAAAGATAAAATACAAACAGGAATAAACATGTATAGTAGTAACTTTGAATATAAGCATCGGTTTTTGTGTTATGCAGGGTCTTTTCAGCAATCTTACACTTAAGAGCTTCAAAGAGCAGTGCATGTAGTCTGGAAGAAATGTAAAAACTTTCATTCATTTTGGGGGTCGATGTATCCACACACCATGTTTGCAGGAACAGCTTTATCTGCAAAAACGAGCATTCAATGAATAAGAGTTGGAAGAACACTGCAGTTGATCAGAGTTAATATCTCATAACATGTATCATTAATGAAAATAATAACCGAATCTAGTCAAAACAACCAACCATATTGTAGCGAATTTACAAAATTGTTCATCAGTCTACCTTTCTTATCTGCTTTAGTGCAAATAAATGCAATTTAGTGTGATTTGTACTACTTTAATTCTAAAAAGTGACTATAATATAGTGGTGACGAAATTGATTAGTACACATTGACTGCCGGAGTTTTTGAGTAAAAGTCTCATATCATATCTTGCCACAATGATTTAACTTTTAAGCTAAAATTTTTGCTTTGAGTGTCACTGATAAAAGTTGTCATCACCCAAGTTACTAATCACAGGAAATAAAAGGGCAATCAACTCGTGACTTTTTAATGAATTTGCCTGAATAAAAATCTTCTTCATGTAGGTATGTGCACGAAGCAAGTACCATGAATCATGCTAATTTCAGCCTGCATGTCCAGAGATTCAAACATGGTGTGTGGGAAATTGTTTTAAGCCGCATCACCTATAAACATATTATGTGTGTTAAAACATTACTTTTATTAAAATACTAATTATTTTGTGCCATTTATTGTGATTTGGTTTATTGTTCTACCATCATTTTTTGCTATACAAGGGCTAATTAGACCAAGACCTACTGCTTAAAGGGCATTTCAAACCACTACGAATATCCATGCCCTGACTGTGGCTTGAACCCAGGGCCTGTCAAACCAAGGGCCCAAATTATTTATTCTGAATAAATATTCTGTCAAAGCCTTGACTACTTTTTATACTTATATGAGACACTCATAATCTATCTTTGCATGTAAAATCTATGTGAGCAAACTTTAACTTACTACTGGTGGAAAGATTTCAAAGCAAGATATTTTTTTGTAATTCATTTCTTTAGTGTTATTAAGACATTCCAGTGACAATTTTTGTGATTTCTTAATGAATTTGCTTGCATAAAAATCTTCAAATAGCATTCAAAAGAGGAAGTCAAGCATCAACATTAGTCCCTTATTACGTGGACTTGAATGATTTCATACCTAATCAGTCCATGAAGGTACATAGCATACAGGACATAAATAGTCAGTGTAATTGCTTGTGCACTGCTTCCCTTTCAAAATGAATTCACTTTGGTGTATTATTCTTAGTATAAATTATATTTTGTTCCAAAAAGAACTATAAACTGCCCAATACAGGTAACCAGCTAGTTAAAACTATTATTATCAATAAATGTATTGGGTCATCCGGAAAGTTCTGTTGCTTTTCAAATCGAAGCGCGCTTTCTTATTACTATTTTGCTACTGCTGATAAGGAGTGACCTTGATTGAAGCAGATGATTTGAATGCTATTTGAAGATTCGGTCTTTTCTGCTTTCACCGCATAATTCTAGCTTGTGTTGTGGCACAATTTTTGTTTCACTGCAGTGCTAAGAATGGAGAACCAAAAAGTTCATTTTCGTCATATTAAGCTCTTTTATTTTAAGAAAGGAAAAATGCTAGTCAGACTGCTCGTAAAATTTGTGCTGTATATGGACTAAGTGCTGTTTCTGATGACACAGTTCGAAGGTGGTGTGATAAATTTAAGCACGGAAATTTCAGCCTCGAAGATGATGCCCACTCTGGACGACCATCCTCTGAAAACGAGGACCTATTAAAAGATTCCATCGCTGAAAATCCAAGTTACCCAGTTCAGGAACTATCACAGACTAAATATTCCAAAAAGTACAGTTCATGATCATCTGAAGAAGATTGGATAGGTAAGCCACTACGATGTATGGGTACCCCATACTTCTTAACAGAATATGCTTGCTTGAATTTCGGCATGTGATCCTTTGCTGAAATGAAATGAAGAAGCTCCTTTTTTGAAATGGCTCATTACTGGAGATGTGAAGTAAATACTATACAATAATGTTACAAGAAAAAGATCATGTGGTAAGCCAAATGAACCTCCCCAAGTAACATCAAGAGGGGGCTGCATCCCAAAAAAGTAATGCTTTGTGTATGGAAGGACTACAAAGGAATTGTTCATTATGAATTGTTGCCACAAAATCAGACAATAAATTTGGAAAAATACTGTTCTCAAATGGCAGTATTAAAAGCAGAAATCGAAGCAAAGTAGCCGGAACTGACCAATCGTCAAGGTATTGTCTTTCAGCATGACAATGAATGTCAGACAAAGATTTATTGAGTATGGCTGAGATGAGACCCCCATATTCAGCAGATCTTGCCCCCTCAGATTTTCACCTTCAGGTCACTTCAAAATTCTCTGAACGGCCTGGAGTTCAATTCTTTGGAGACTGTCAAACAGCATCTCGATAACTTCTTTACAAATAAGCCTAATGACGTTTTTTAAAAAGGAATTTTCCAGCTGCCAGGAAAGATGGCAAAAAGTCATAGAACAAAATGGTGCTTATGTGATTCAATAACATTTTCTTAAGTTTTTGTACTGCTTCGTTGGTATTTATCATACAAAACCGCAGAACTTTCCGGATGACCCAATACATTCTGAGATTACATATTTAGCAAATAATATAAATTTTATAACTTATCTTTGAGCAGTTGCAATTTTAAGTTACTTACCTATCATTTTAGGGTAAGCAAGGTTAAGATTTTTCATAATTTCAATAAATTCTTCCTTAGTTTTAGTCAATCGGGCATTGAACATTTTCTCTTCTTTTACTGTGGTCACAGTATGTCCTGAGGAAGAAAAACCCCATCATAAGTTTTGCAAAAAAGGTCTGATAGATTAATAAAGCAAACAATTATCTGCCCTTTAAATAAATATACTTCATTACAAAAAGTACATGAAACTAGATATAATGTATAAAATACAGCAATATAAGTTTAACCAAACTAGCAAATGTCTTCTCACTAACATCACTAAAATCATTTCGGTTTTTAAGCAGTGACATAAAATTCCCTGTTTTTAGAAATTATCTTAAGAAAAGTGAAATCTAACAAAAGGAGTATTTTTATTTCTGATAAGAGTTTATTTCTGAGCAAATTAAACAGGTTGGTTGTTAGGGGGTTTTATGGCGTAAGAGCCAAGCTGTGCCAAATACAAGACAGACAACTTCAAGCAAAAAATGTCATGAAATTGAAAAAAAGGGGGTTGAGGAATAGAATAATAGAATGAAAGCAGATAAAGGTCGCTTGGGTATCCCAGGACGGGACACCTGTGTTTACTAAAAACAGTAAACCCCATGGGAAAAGAAAAGATCACTATGTTACCTTGGATGCATGAAATCCATGCACACCTGAAGATGTGCCCTTAAGGACAAAATAAACGAAAATAAAAACTTTTAGATAAAAAAATTCTGTTCCATACATTTAAAATTTTTACTAATACAAAGCAATACGTAGTTGATTGAGAAATGTAATTTAGATAGTTAAACCTACTGTCAATAAAATAAACATTTGCATTGCTACTATTGACTGGATAAAAACTAGGAGAACATTCATTAAAACAATATAAAAAGTTCCAAACCAATCACTGCACAACTGCATCAAGCACAATCAGACATATTTATAATGATGAAAATATATATACAATGGAATAGAATGATTAATGTTGGGCTAGTTTACAACAATTCACACATTCAGCAGAAATGTGTAGTGAGGAAGGACATCCAATAAATGGAAATTATTGCGAAACCTTTAGAGATTCACTCTTGCTAGACTTAATGTAGCCATTGCAAAGCTTATTTCTGATTAAATGAACTTGGAAATACAAAACCCTCCATACAAAAGAATCAATCTTATCATTTTGCTCTTGATGCCAAATTTTTTATAAAAGGTCATCAATTATGATGTTCATTTTCACTGCATTTTGTTGTCAAAATAAAAAAACTCGCATTATTTAGTTTAAACTTCTAAACACAGCAGAAATGTCTGTTTAAGGTGAGTGATATAGATACATCATCATTGTTAAGCTGTTTCAAATATTGAACTACAGCGAAAAACTTGGACCAGAAAATGAAGTCACAATTTATGAAATGAACCTAGAAATGCAAATAACTTTTTACTTTAAAAAATATGAATGGTAAATCCAACATTTTGAAATATATATTTCATAAAAACATAAATACCTTTATAGTCATGTGCAGGATACAAAAGATAATTTTCCGGAAGAACAAAAATTTGTTCGTGAACGGAATCATAAAGTCTAGCTGCATTTCCTGCAATAAAATACGGCATTATAATCACATTCATCTTTAGAAAACTTAAGGAGTCTATTTACAATGAAAAAAATTGAATTATTTTTTTATGTAATTTTATTATTTAGGGGTTTAGTAACATCATCAGCTTAGAGCAGAAACTCGTTTTTAGACACTTAATGCTTTTTTTCCATTATGAGAAATGCATTATCATATTGTAATATGCTTAGAAGATACATAACACTTTCACAATACTTATAATTTTTATTTTTTGACCTAAAAACATAAAGTTAGTCTTTAAACAGGTGAACAGCAGAACTTTTGTTTTGTCAGTTAATGAGTTTCTGCTCTAAGCCGACAATATGTGCCAAATTTCAAGTCGAAATTCACAAAATTGGCCTAGTTATAAGCCATTGACAGACTCAAGAGCAGATGTCATGCCTAGGATAACAAGCATGGAAGAACTGTGATGTGTCATAAGGGTCATGTTGAGAAGACTTAGCAGGTGTGGTTCTTCATGAAAGTGATAGAAAACAAATTTATTAGTACCTTAAATGATAATAAATAAATGTACTAAGTTTGGAATTATTTGATTACATAGATTTTCAATAAAAAAAATCCAAAAAAAGTGTTGATTTTAATGGAAAAAGAAAGGAACTTCCCTTATCCTATTAACAATAGAATTCATGTGAACACACTTTCATAGACAATGTAAAACAATATACTATGACAAATATTCTATGGAAATAAAATTCACTGACGTAATACCTCTGTAATGTCCTTGAAGATAATAAAAATTGTTAATCCTAATACACATAGTAAGGCTTGTGTTCAATTCCAGACACAATTCAAAGACTTGTCAAAAATCTACTTCGCCTCTGTGATTAAATTTCAAATAAAACGAATCTTAGAAACGGAACAATAGGATATTAAAAAATAATAGCATTCATTCAAAACAAATCATCATTCATATGAAGATATGAAGAGTCCACAATCAAAATGGGAATAATGTTTTCACCTTACACCACATTTTATAGTTGTCAGTTACAACTAGCAGTTGAAATATTCTTAGGAAATTTTGATAAGCCAAGAACAGAGAAAATTCAAATTTCTAATGGAGTAATGTGTACATAACACTCAGGAGTTAAAACAATTGAATTTTGAGGAAATGCTGAAGTTCAAAAAGATTTTAAGGATACCCAAGTTGGTCGGTTTCATGATGCAAGGGCCATATATGGCCGAGCTGCGCCAAATACAAAACAGACAATGTCGAGTAATGGACATACAAACACAAGGAAAGTTTCACTAAAGCAGAAGAGAAATACATACAGAGTAAGTTACAGGAATCAAACCTGTGCCAAGTAGCAGGCTGCTATAGTGAGCAAACCCACTGAGCCAGGGTTGTCCAAGGGCCATATTTGGCCAAGCTGTACCAAACACAAGACGATATCAAATAATTGTGAAAAGAAAGGATGGTAGGTATGTTTTTATTAACGTCGCACTGGAGCAGCACAACAGGATATTGGTGATGGTCCAGGTCCCCATGGGAAAAATCTGAAGGCAACACATAATATTGAACCACGGTCAGATGACAAGGTCACACCTGAGCTGGCACTCCCCTCCCAAACTTTCATTCCATGCCAAAAGAAAGGATGGGGAGAAGAGAGATCACCTGGACATCCTGGAGTCACAATCCCCATGTTTACCAGAGGCAGTAAAGCCCATGGGAAAAGAATAGATCACTAGGGTACCTGGGTTCATGAAGCCCCTACACACCTAAAGATGTGGCCCAGAGGGGAAGGATATGTAGCAACCCACAGAGCATGGGCTGAGCCATGATCTGTGGTGATACTTTCAGATGAAGATAAACAAGAGTTCACAGCATTACCTTGCTGAAAATCTGTTCTGCCACATCCTCGGTACAATAGAGCATCCCCAGTGAAGGCCATTGCTCCATCATGATATACATACGTAACACAACCTGTAATTCAAATTTACAAAATTTACTTTTGTTTTACAGTAAACATATTAGTTTAGTTCTCTTGATATGAAAGCACAATAAATAGCAAACTAAATGCAGGGCTGCCATAGGCCAAGCACTTGTGAAATAGCATATATTTTAAAAAATAGTAGAAAAAGTCTCCTCTTAAACATTATTTTAGCAGCAATTTTAGTTGCTCAGATCAAATTGAAACCACTAAAACACCAAATGTACTAATTACGCATGAAAGGGTCATTGAAGATATCATCAAGAAACTTGAATTTTTATATTAAATAATTAAATATTTTCTTTATAAGGTCTTCATGGTAATCTAGCTACTACAGATTCCGATGTTTTCTTGGTTGCCATGGCTTGGTGACAAAACTTTGAAATTGGCGTCCCTTGGAACATTTTCTCGAAAGAAAAATTCAAAAATTATTTTTTCTTCCATTATAAACTAAAAAGAGGATTTAATTTTCATTGCCCTTTGCTAAATTTTCAAGAAAAATCGCTAAAATTTTGAATCTAGTAGCTTTTGAGATGATTTTGCTGAAAAATATACCCCTAGATATTCAAGTTTAAAAATAGTATCAAAAAGTCACCCGTGGCAGTTCTACAAATGGTAACTTAAACAGGTAGGCTCACTTATTCTTTTAAATGAAAATTAATTTTGCCCAAAATTTCTAATGCCTAAGATTAATCAAATGATTTATTTCAAGTTTTAGCACACATTCAATATTTCAAATATAGTAAGAAACAAAAGAGTGATGAATTTTATCATCTTTATCAATGAATCAAATTAGACACAATGCCCTTTTAACTTTTTAAAAACTTGTAAATAAAGGGAGCTTTAAAATACCAAGTGTTAAAGAGCACATTGGAAATTAATAAATAACTAGTAGATCTCTGTACATAGCATCTGCACTAGTTTCTTAATTGTTAATAACTATCAATAGCAGTGTTGGTTGCACTCACATTTCATACTTTATTTAAATCCATTAAAATTGAACATACATATCAATATGCACATTGCATATATGTATCGATATGCACACACAATATGCAATCATACATCTAAATGAAATAAACAAATGCCATTTTATATTTTTGAATAATTTTTCAGATGTATTTACTGAGGTTAAATTTTATTCCTGATAAAGTATGATAAATATCAATACAATGTTTTTGTAAGTTTGGTGGACGCAAACAGTTATAAAATTCTAAGCAATGCAATTTTGATAACACTTTGGAATTTCCATTGAACTTTCAAAACAATACTGATCATCCATCTCACGAAAATAAAAGTTTTTTCAAGTGTTACAACTTAAGTTGCTATCGTCCAAATTACTTATGAGATAGAATTTCTTGACAGTCCGGTAAAAGTGAATAGTATTAGTCTCGTCAACAATAACATTAAGTTCAGTTGTTTTGATTTGTAGAAGTTAGATAGCAGACATAGGGCATTCATTCTTCTTGTAGTTTAATGCCATGGGGGTTTTCAGGACTGCCAAAGCACTAGCGAAATATTAGCATAAATTCTTAAAAATAGTAGCAAAAGAGTCTTCTCTTAAACCCTATATAGTAGCAATTTTTAGCAGATATAAACTGAATCAGCTAAAGCACAAAATGGGCTAATGAAGCATGAAACAAACATTGAAGATCTCGACAAGAAATTTGAATTTTAAAATTAAAAAACTGAATACTTTTTTAAAAAGGTTTTCGTGACAATCTAGCAACCATAGATATCGATGTTTTTCTTTCATGGTTGCCACAGCTTGGCACCAAAATTACAAAATTGACACCCCTTGGAAAATTTTCTGAGGAAAAATTCAAAATATTTCCATCTGCAGTTGAAAAAGGGACGCAATTTTCATTGAAGTTTAGTAAATTTTCAAAACGGGTCACCAAAATTTTGAATTTAGTAGCTTTTAGAACGATTTTGCTTAAAAAGAATCACCTTGGCATGGTGTGGAAGTTTGGAGAATGGGATGCCATCTCAGGTGTTGCCTCGTCATCTGACAGTGGTTAAAAATTACATGGTGTTGTACTAGGATCTTTCCCTTAGCCAATAGCTCGTTGCATTGCTCCAGTGAGACGTTAATTAAAAGACCTACCATACCATACCTGCTTAAAAAGATACCCCTAGTCGACAAGGTAGAAAAATAGTAGCAAAAACTCACTTTTAGTTGTCAGTGGCAACCATGCATTTTGTATTTAATTACTAATATTTTTTAATAAACATCTTCTTTCTTATCCCAGTGTAAAAGAAAACAAATTAGACTAAGTCATTGAGTCTGCAAAAAACATTTTTGGGCAATGGCAGATGGGTCCTTGAAAATGTCTTCATGTATGGCTCCAATGCAATTCAGGATGTGTGAGGGAGAAGCTGGTAATAAGTTGCACTTTGTACAAGTGGGAAAGGATTTCTGGCCATCAACGAATACCATCTTTTCCAAATGGTTAGATCGGAGCCTGGCAAGCAGAGAAAGTTTTCCAGGGCAAATTTAACATTTAATATATTATACATAAACATTTATTTACACAATGATAGTTTTGTTAAATTTAGAAACTAGTCCACAAATCAGATATGGCAGCAAGTTCAAAATCATTTTAATTAAAATGAATATTTTGGAAACAAAAAATTTGATTGACTGAGAATAATTTCAAGCAAAAATAGAAAACTAAACTGATTAAAATAGATACCAGTACAGAAATTTAATGACTTTTGAAGTATCTCACCGTCTGTGTGGCCGGGAGTAGGTCGAGCCTCCAGTTTGATGGCACCCACTTCCAATACATCCATCGCATCTAGGAATTTGTCAGCTTTTGCACCAGATGCACGAGAAATAACGCTCTTGCAATCGGGCAGCAATTCCTTGATGCATCCAGTTCCAGTAATGTGATCTGCGTGGACATGTGTGTTTGCTGCAAAAAAATTATAATGGATGACAGTTAGGTATGGGGGATATGTCATTGTGGAGACACAGTACCTATTGACGAATTATTTTTGATTTTCAGAATTTTGGTACTTACATACTATCCCGTCGATGATGAAAGTTGGTGCAGATTATGCCAAACTCTTGCTAATCATTTCGGCAGCCAAAACTCCCAAATGGCAATCAAAATAGGAATGCATTAAGGATTCCTATTTTGAATACCATTAGGGGACCATTTGAATGCCATCTTAATCACTTATTTACAATGTGAAGCGAAAAACTTATACCCTTCTTTACATAAGGGTCATTCCACGCAAAATGAGCAAATCAGCTGTGGCTGACATATCACCGATTTTAATGAAAATCAGTTTTTAAATAGGTCACATATAGTAATGACCAACTGCAAAATATTAGGTTTCAGAAATCTATATTATTATTGACATTTAAAAGCTCAAGGTCACACAAATTTAGATTTTCTAGCACTAAAAGTGGCCTGTTTGCGACACTATATTTCAATAAGTTATTGACACAAATTTAAAATTTTTATATCGTTGCATTCTTCAGGAAAGAGTCCATAAGGAAACGTCAGAATATAATTTAATAGCCATCATTGCTGAATCTGAGGGATCAACGAAAATAGAAATTTTGCCAATTTGTTACAAAATTCAAATTGCTCTGATATCTCTATAAATGGAAAGACAATATTAAAAATTATTCTTAATGAGAAGAGCCTTTCCTAACAAATAGCATGGTGTAATTTGGTGATTGTATTTCTACTCCTTTATAAAAAAACGTTTAAAAGTGAAAATTATGGAAAAATGATTTTTCAATTTTTAAAAATGCATATTCCACTGTGAGGGAAAGCACTCCAAAAACATCAAAACTTTTCAACATAAAAGAGCAAGATGTCCATTATGTCCTGAAATTTTCGTAATTGTAACTTGATTATTTTTGTCTCAGGAAACTTTTTAATTAGACGTAAATTTTACTCTTTTATTACAGCTGATGAGTTATAACTTCCGATAATATAAAAAATGCGATATAAGAATGAAATATAACTATTATTATGGTGCACGTGCAAAATTTTCATGGCATTTCTTTTTAGTCTTTTGCTTAATCTAAGGAGTGTTTCCATCAGTGAAATAATTAGGTAAACAGTTAATTTTGTTAGAGAATTCTTTTTGATTTGCTTTTTCCTTTGGAAACGTAAGTATTAAATACTACTACTTGTGAATATTAAATACGTCTTGTAAATATTAAGCATTATTAGTCATGTAAGCACTAATTTTTTGAGAGTAAAAAAGAATTTAAACATCGTTGTTACACCCGATTCTCCCAAATGTACATAACTCACGAATCCTTGTTCCATATTTATCATAATCACAACTTAAATAAGATTTCAAGATTCGGCAGCACTAGTAAAATTTCAATTTAAGCAACTACGAAATTGAACAAGAGACCTTTATCAGATTGAAAGTGAATTTGAAGACAATCAAGTAAAGGTTTTAAATGTTTAAGCTTTTTCAATTGTGATTTGATGTTCTGCTTTTAAAATTTCCTTCAAAAGTTAAAAATAATTTGGTATTTCATTGCTGATTTGGGGTTCCATTGTTGGCATCTGAAACGAGTAATATGCATAGAATGGGAAGGAAATGCTATGATTGGTGATAATAAACATTGCCAGTTAGTGCGATACTGATGGAATATGGTAACCCATTGTAGAACATCCGAATAGTCGTTTGGCGACGAAACTTTCAGTCGCCAATTGATTGGATGAGCAAGAATGTGTTTTTGCGTTTTACTAATTTTGTTATTGTTGCTTTGGGACTCAAAATACAATCCTGACTTTTTCATACAAGTAATAGACATATTAAACTATATTCTTCCAAAATATAGTTTTCTTCAGAGCTGTCCTTCATTTCATTTTGTGTGCCTATTTTAAGTGGAAAAATCGTCATTTTATAATTTTCCTTTACTGTTTGGTAGATGAAGAAAAGCCGACTTCCAAACTTCAGTAGTAGTTTTATTATACCTAGCACTGCATTTGTCATGAATTTCAACGATGCATTTAAATTCCTTTAGCCAATAGAAACCTTTTTAATTCTATCAAAAACGACTATTTTCCATTTTTCGCTACTAATTTTTAGCTTAAATATGTTTAAAATTGTTGCTTTCAAATACATAAAAAGGATATTATTCATAGATTACAAAAATATGAAATATTGTTTTCTACATTAAGTAGTTTTTGAGAAAGAGCTTCAGACATGCAACATCAGGTGATTTCACAACTGCTCTTCAAAGTTGCAAGTCCTTAAAATGCCTGAAACTTCGAAAATATTTAATTTTGAGCCAAAATATTTTGGATATCGTTATTTATACATAAACTTAACCCCTGTAGCAAATTTCATGAAAATCTGTCACCCTATGGCCATAGGTTTTTCTGATTTTTGCTCATTTCACATGGAATGAATGACCCATAAACAAAAATGGCTATTAATCAGGATTACATATAACCAAGGCGAAGATCTTATGAGTGTGTTGTAACATCATGCTTATGCATTATTGGCACTAAATTGCACAAATGCCAACAATTTTTGTTTGTTGAAAATGGTCGACAGGAAAGAACGTAAGTACCAAATTTTTACATTTGCAACAAAATGTTTGTATATATTCCAATATAAAACACCAAACAATTCCAATACAATAAACATTAAATGCAAAAAAAAAAATATTTTTACATATACAATTCTAAATTTAATTTTTTTAATACTTAAATACATTAAAATGTCTACTCTTTTTGCAAATTTTAAAATTTTTCAAATAATTTTTTTTGCTTTGAAGTGTTTCCTATAATTTTGTGCATGGGTTTCCATGTACTACGGTTATTATTTACAAAACATTTTTATAATAGACACTGAAAACAGTAAAAATAAAGCAGTCATAATTGATTTTATCGATGTTTTAAAAATTAACTCTACTACATCCGTATTCCATGCAGTTATCAAATACATAATAAAAGCAGCCTAACAAAATTAAAATTTCACAAGAAAGTCTTCTGATCAAAGTTCAAAATATGATAAAAAGGGCTTTGTAGTTTAAAAGTAAGTCAGTTTCATTCCTGATCAATGGGAAGCTTTAGAAATAATGTAGCTATCTGCTACGAAATTTTGCACATATTCTTTAAACTTGTACAATTAATATAAAACAATACAAAATTCTATATTTTTAGGTACTGTGTCTGCTTAAGAGGTGGAAAATGGTGACATAAATCATTTCAAATTTGATTATAATAAATGCTATATTTTAGTAAGAGCATATTCTTGAGTCTGGCGTAAAATGGCCAAGTATAGCAATGGCACCATAAAAAACAACCATTGATAACAGTATAGAAAACTATTTTGTTTCTTTGAGCAATGCTTGATTTTTGCTTTGTATATATTGCCTCTACATTTACACAATCTGCATACATATCATACCTGAAATAAAATCAAAGTACTGGATGATTAAGAATTTGATTGAGGAAGTTCCTAATTGCTAAAAAATATGTGTCATCTAATGATAGCAATGTCTGTGTTTGAAGCATCACGCATACTTACATAATGACTCCTTTTCTAACAATAACAAAAATGTTTTTTGAATTTACTTCTTCCTCTGAAATTGAATCTTTTAAAAGTAGGTAGGTAGACATTTAATTAACGTCTCACTGAAGCAACACAATGGGCTATTGGCGATCTTTTTAAAAGAAAAAAGTAACAATCAATTTTGAAAATTAGTACTGTTTTTACGACAAACATTAACAAAATATCACAATCACAAAGTATGAAAACACGTTTCTCAAAATCAAAACCCATAAAGCTATGGTATACTTTATAAAATATACAATATACTGAGGGTCCAAAAGATGTTACTTATGACAAATAGAGGCTTAATTTATGACAGATTTTTATTAATTGGATTTTATATTAGCTAAAATCACAAGTTAAACACAGCACGGATGTAAAACCTTTCAAAGTAAAAGAAAACATAGCGATAGTTTTTTTAATTATAATAAAATCTGATAGATAAATAAAAGTGCATACTATTACTTAAAGAATCCAGTGTCATCTGTTTCTTTGCTTGTTTATTACTACAGGAACTTTTCAGCAAACAAATATGAATTGATTGTATATTGTTGGAGCCTTAAATATGAATCGATTGTGCATTGTTGGAGCCTCTCGTCATCACTCCGAACAATAACGTGCCAATCTTGGCGCAGCATGGGAGTTATGGTTTTTGTATTTTGTTTTATTTTTAGAAAAGATGGTATGGTGAAGATGATATAGTTCATCTCTCCCGTTTTTCGAGCTCTTATGCTCATTTAATTGATGGTATGAACAAAGCTATGGTGCTTACAATTGTCGTACAAGTTGTACATAGCATATATATTAATTAATCTAAATAGAGCTAGTCCATTTTGATCAACCTGTTCAATATCTTTGAATCGCAAAGATGCATATCAATTGAATGCTTAGACTTTGAAAATTCAAGTTTCATATGCTTTTCGAGCACAATTATGGTGAGAGTTACATTTCTCAGTGAACAAGTAAAAATGAGTAATGTAACTGAATGCATGACGCAATAAAATTATGCATTTTAATGTATTATTCTACCAAATATAGAAATAATCATTCTTATCATACTCTCTCAATCTATATTGAATTGACTCCAATATAATCTGGGTAACTCTGCTATTGAATAATTTGTCCCAACTTTAATTGAAAAGGTAGCAAACCCAACATTTTTGGGTGTTATTCTTGATAGAGAATTACGCTTCAATCAGCACATAAACAAAATCTCCAACAAGGATCTTAAAAACTGAACATAATTAAAGGACTTGAGAAACAAGATGGAAACCAAACCAAAAACTCTCAAGACCATTCTACCCTAATAAGATGGAATATGCAGTACCTGTTTAGTCACCATCTTTGCATCATTAAAGGGAAAACTTGATAGAATTCAAGCAAAAGTGTCCAAAATCATTATTTGGCACAATCTCCTCCACAAACACCACCAGAGCTCAACAAGAGGCTAGACTGAACCTGCTTGAAGATCGAAGAAAATTGTCAAATCAAATTCACCAATAGAATCAAGAGCTACCAAAATGGACACATTTTCCAAAAAGCCTTTACAAATTGGATGTAAAAATGCTGACTTAACAGATCAACTCTATACAGTATGATCAGGAAATTAGGAAAGAAATAGCATTGAACCATCAAGATGTCGACATACATGAAGAACCTTTGTTCTCCATGCCACTGACCTCAAACACAACCATAAATGTTCACCTCACAGATCCCTGCACTAAGAAAGAATCATCTCATAAAGTTAAAAAAAAGGTTTAAAAACTGTCATCAGATTCTAATTTGAATAAAGGAGGTGCTGGTGTACTTCTGCTTCCAGATGGAAAGGAATTACTAATAAAGGCTGTAACAGGAAAAATATCTTCCAATTTCACCAGTGAACTCATAGCTATAAATAAGACTCTTGAAACTTACTAAAATCTTTCATCAACACAGCAAAATGAGGAAATTGTTATCTAGTGATTCCAGATCTGCCTTAGAAGCAATAGCAAATGGCAATTCAAAATGTGCCCAAGATGTCCATTCACTTCTGCACTAACTCATGTGCTTAGACAAAAGAAAGCACCCTTCAGTGGATTCCCGCACATGTAGACATTGAAGGAAATGAAGCTGCAGACCAATTGGCAAAGGAAGCCAGAGAATTAAATGCTAAACAAACCCCAATAACTCTTACTGATGCTAATGCTTTGGTAAAATTCAAACTCATACCACAAAAAATTAAATAAAACAAATTTGTGAAATTAACACCAATAGAAAAACCATCACCACACTATCCAGACTGAGAACAGGATATTTCCAAGGCATGAAAATGAATTGTGATGGAATCAGAACATAGACATTGTAACCAACTGTCCGGGAGTTGAACTCACACGTCATCTTATATTCACCTGCCCTGCAATAGTAGCTGTTCTTCAAACCATCGAATTATCATTTTGAAGAACAGCTTTAGAGCGAGAAAATAATC
Organism: Meta bourneti; assembly: GCA_933210815.1. Classification (NCBI taxonomy): domain Eukaryota; kingdom Metazoa; phylum Arthropoda; class Arachnida; order Araneae; family Tetragnathidae; genus Meta; species Meta bourneti. Next base: position 5,898,125 of record OW119930.1, on the reverse strand, counting down.
AACATCACCAAAGCTATGCAAAATACACATGGCGACATCTGACTCAGAAATGGACACGACAACAACTGTTTGAATAATAACAAAATTGTCAAATAAATATTTTCCAACACAGTACTTGATAAGCAATGAAAACATACCCCTTTTCTAATTAATATAATTATAAGGTATATTCGACAATAGACCTGTAATTTAATGCACTTTATCATTCAAATTTTATTAATTTTGAATTAAACTCAAGAACTGTTTCATCACCAATTGTCAATTAATTACCATCAAAAATTGGTAATTTATTACTATTGCAAATTGCCGTTAATTATAGATATGGTAATCCATACTAGATTTATATAAATAGTAGTTTAGTGACAAAAGTTTTAGTCACAAATTTGGTGAGGGACTGGTACAGTGTTCATGAGATTCATTTCATTCATTCATTCATTTAGATGTCATATTTTTATTTAAATAATTTCATGAATGCATACAAAACTTCTATTACCTGCATACACAAGATTTAAATTCAATTCTTTTAGAAGCTTGACATCTCTTGCAACTTGGTCGATAACAGGATCAATAAGAACAGCACTTCGAGATGTGGCATCGGCAAGGAGATAAGTATAAGTGCTACTCACAGAATCGAAAAGCTTTGGAATAAAAAAATATTTCCATTATTCAGTAGTAACTCTCTAAACTTTATATGAAGATGATTTTAGAGAGAAAAGTAATACACATTTACATCAAAAAGTGATGGGCAACAACCTGACAAACAAAATAAACAATACTCATATCCTTAAATTGTGCATGTTTTTCACTTTCAATCTAAGAAATCCCAAATAGATCAATACCACAATAAACGAGAATCAAAATTTTTTGGTTTTGGTACAGCTGTATCTAGTGCCTTGTCTGGTGGCAACGCTCTTGGCGCGTTTTTTGGCGCACTTTTTGTCGCCAAGAAAAGAAATCTTATAAAACAAATCTTTTTTCTTTACAAATATAATATATTTTTAAGGTTGCCATAAAAATAGGAATAACACCAATAAATATAGGTTACCTTCACCTGCCATAACTTGCTACTAAAAGTGCGCCAAGAGCGTTGCCACAGAGGCGCTAGATACAGCTGTACCATGTTTTTTTACCTCCAAACTAAAATTTAGAACAAAATAGGAATTAGATTTGAGAAGAATTAAGATGAAGACATCACTCCTCAGAAGAAGTCCACTATACTGTGATTTCATAGATCCCAATGTTTTGAAATGACTATTTTACCAATAAAAAAACAGATTAGTGAACTTCAGATTGGTGAACATAAATTCTAGTAATTTATTGGCTGTAAGAATTTCAATTTGATTTATTGTGGAATAAATTAGTTTGCTTGGATGATGGAAATGGTCAATTACTTGTATAGTCAAGGCTATCAAACAACCTGCAACCCCTTCTAATATTTAGGCTGATTCACCCTAAATATTAGAAGACTTGCAACTTTAAACAGCAACGAAAACGTAGCTTTTTTTGAGCCACTAATGTAATAAAAACCATACTTTAAAATAAATTAACGATTGCAATTTGAAAATTAATTAAATTCAAATTAAAATGATAAACAAATTGTACAAAAACACTTAACCTCGAGAAAGTAAGGAAACAAATCCTTGTTTGCTAATACTGAGAATAGTGAAAAAAATATTTTTCAACCTGTCTGAATACAATGTTCAGCATCCTGTGCATATTTCTCTTTCTTGTGGTACGGGTTGGTTTGAATTTGTTATGCAATAAGGAAAAAGAATGAACTTCAAATTGTTGGGCAGCATTGAGGTTTTTGCGACAGATTGAACAAACTACTTTTAACCTCTACTGTTATATAAAATATTTTTCGTATTCGAAGTTGTTTCCCATGTTATGTGAGGTAGGTAGCTTTTCGATTAACGTCACACTGGAGCAACTCAATGGGCGATTGACGACGGTCTGAGATCAAATCCGAAGGGAAAGAGCCGAGGACAACGCCACGTAATCTTGAACCACGATCAGATGACGAGGTCACAGCTGAGTTGGCACCTCATTCTCCAAACTTCCGCCCCACGCCAACGTGTCCATGCTTTATGAATCCAATCAAGAATTGAATTTGTTTCAAAAAGAAAACTAATATTTACCTTTCCAACTAAAGCATGGTGTTTTGGGGTTTTATAGCGAAAGGGCCATATGTAGCCATATTGCGCCAGATACAAGACATACAATATCAAGTAATAAACATACGCAATGAAAGTTTTACTGACACAGGAGAGAGAAATACACCCAGGGAGGAATGCACCTGACAGGAATCGAACCTGTGCCGTCAACAATTCGAAGTTGCTAGTGCAGTGGACATACCCACTGAGCCACGACGGCCCCTCCAACAAACACGGAAGAGACAGGTAGGTAGGTATTTAATTAAAGTCGAACTGGAGCAACACAAAGGGCTGTTAGTGACGGTCCGGGATCAATCCCAAAGTGAAAGATTCGAGGACACCACATAATTTTGAACCACGGTCAGATGACGAGGCAACACCTGATCTGACACCCGATTCTCCAAACTTCCATTGAGGCCGCCATTGTGTTGCTCTAGTACGACGTTATTTAATTGCCATTACCATCCCATTGTAGCCCGGTTGGAAGATAAACGGATCAGCAATCGGAGGGTTGCGAGTTCGAAACTCGGTCCATCCAAAGACTGTCCTGTAGACGCGGAGTGGTGCACGTCGTGGCCTCAATTTCGCCAACGTCGAAATAAAACAGAATAAACAAGAAATGCAACTTTAGCGCCAATGTAAAAATTTATATAAAAGTATGCCCTAAGAAAAACAACTTTTACATTCTGTGCTGAAATGAGACTAATTTGTTTTTAAAAAGGACCTGCAAAGGGAAACGAAATTATAACTTACGTTTACAAGATAGGTATGGCATTTTAATTAACGTCACACTGGAGCAAAAGAACAGGCAATTGGTGACGGCCCGGGATCAATCCCAAAGGGAAATATCCGAGTTACGTTTACAAATATTTAATGAATTAATTTTATTTGCCACAAGTTTTTTGCTTCATCTCAGTAGTCACACTTCAAAATAACGCATGCAGATTTCCTATTGTCCATCAGCAAATTTTTGAACTTTGGTATTTTCAATTAACGTCACACTGGAGCAACACAACGGGCTATTGGTGACGGTCCGGGATCAATCCCAGAGGGAAAGATCCGAGGACAGCACCACGTAATTTTGAACCACGGTCAGATGACGAGGCAACACCTGAGCTGGCACCCCACTCTCCAAACTTCCACACCACGCCAACGTGAGGACATTTGAGGCCACGACAGATTTAACGTGCACCAGCCCCCTTTGTACACGACGGTGTTTGGCTGGATTCGAACTCGCAACCCTTCGGTTGCAAGTCCGTTACTCTTCCAACCGGGCCACCGCGGCCCTATTGAACTTTGAAAAAAGCTCCCCTCCGCTTTTGTTGACATTACAGGATACTTGAAATAGTTTTCTTTCGAAGCAGATCCTAGAGATCAAGCACTTCATACAAATGTGTATATTGTACATAAAAATGTATAATCAAATCAAGAATTTCTAATACTTAAATGGCAAACGCAAAATTTGATCTAAGTTAATTTTAAAATTTTACGATTGTTTCAAAGTAATGCATTGAATGCTTGACTGGAACACCCCCCTAACAAATGCAACAGCTCATAACTCTTGTAAATTTTAGGAGGGATTTCAAATGAGTTGAGTTATTGTCGTGTTTTAAAATTACTACGAAGGTCATTAGACTTTCTGTGTCCCATAAGATAAATATAATCTCAATGTACAAGAACCTTCTTAGTATATGAATTGTACTAACTCGTGAAATTTATGAAAGCAGTGATTAATTATTACCTGTATTGTAAACTATGGATAGTAATCTGTGGTTAAATATGAATTATTACTTTCCCTGAAACTTGAGACTAAAGAGCATATCATTAAAGTGAGGAAAAATCAAATATTTGCTCTCCTTAATAATTTCTTGCTCAAGTTTCGGCAATATTCATCAAAATAATTTTAGTGATTGTCAGTCAAAGATAAACAGTTGGTTTGATTGGATAATAGAAATAAATTTATTTTATCATAAATAGGATGCAGGTACAAACAGGATATATACAAAACAAAATGTAAATGTTGCAATAACATTTTGAGCACTTTGTACAATGCATTCACATTTGTTCCTTCAAAGTGCAAAATGGAATGATATATAGAAGCAGAGATGTGAACACTAATTTGGATTAAGTACTGACAAGTGCAGGAATACTTTGATGAGGATAACAGAGAAGACAGTTTTACAGGAGAAAAATTCATTTTTTTCTATAGAATAGTTCTGCTTGCTTCAAAAAATTACATAATGTAAAAAATATGTTTATTCTATTATGAAAATGTAACACAAAGCAGTCACAGTATGTTTTGTTAAGATTAATTCCGCCAAACTTCACTATTGCACATCCTTAAGTACTTAGTTTCAATTTTTTAATTTAGTGCCCAAGTGCACATTTTTTTAAATATTGGGTTAATGGTGGGTACAATTATATTAATAGAACCAGGTTTGCATTACCATTTCTAACATTCAAAATATTTGACTTTGGGTATGACTTCACTTACTTCGTCTCTATGCTATTTAACCACACAATTACTTTTACAAATAAAATAAATATATAATCCCACTTAATTAAATCTGATGAAATGTTTCTAAAGTAGGAAAAAACTACTTTTTTAAAAACAAAAACACCTTTCAATGATACTAAAATGCCAAGACTTGTTACTTTTGTTTGGAACTACTTGCACTTGGAATGTTATTAAATGGTTTCTGGGAAAGCCCAAGCTGTGATATCTTTTGTTTTAAGTTTAACTTAAAAAATAACATTTTGTTTTAAATCATAATTCTACAATATATAGGTAGAAAATGTGTTACACAACACAAAATATACTTCAACCTTGAATTTATTAAATTTCAAACACATTCCCATTAATTTTATTTGCATTGCTGAATAAAGCAAATTGCAAAGTTTATATTTGATCATAAGTGATAAATGAGCAATATGTACTTTTTTAACTAGACGACTAACTGCTCGATGTTTTGTACAGAAAATCTTCACGATTAAACTTTGCCTTATAAAATGTTATAGTTTTTCAACAGTTAAACTGAAATATCCGTTATACAATTAATGCACTGTCCTCTTCAACTATTTGATTCATAAGTTATTCTGCTTTCTTACTTTAAACTTACCAACACTTTTACCCTATTACATAAAAAGAAACATACCCTTTCCATTGTTTTTTACAAAAACAGTTATGATGAAATAAAGAAAAATTAATTAACCCTCTGAGGTCCACAGGCATATATCCATACTGATACTGCATTTTCTCTCAATGGATTCTAAACAGTTCAGACCCTTCTTGACCAATCGAATCTCTCTTAGGTGTGGACTTCAACCAATGGATTTGAGTTATTTTGTCATGTATCGAGTGGTTTTAAATACTACGCTACTCAGAAATCTTATGATGCTCAGAGGGTTACACTTGCATTCAAATTTTCAAGTATAATATCAGGTGATACGAGATAAAGATATACAATGTTGAAATCTGTTTTTACCAATCCCTCGATCGAGGTATAACCTAGGCCAACTCCAAAAGTATGTTGAAATCTATGCAGATAAAACAAAAACACTTTCAAAGCCATAGCAGTAGGCACAAGTATGTCAATACCTGTCAGATTATATTTAAATTTCTCGTACAAAATATGGAATTCATCAGAAATTAAGAGGCATTTTTAAAGTCTTATTGAAAATATTACCACACATTTACTCAGCACTTGCACACAATGGATACATCGAACAGACGACTTTTATGCACAGAAACCAGAAAAAATCCTGTTTGGTGTCCAATAAATAAGTGAGACATTTCATAGATATATGAGAAGAAACAAACATTTCTATATACAAAAGCATAAAATCACAGGTTTGTAAGACTAGGATATGTCGGGAATAATTATTGCGGAATGTTGAAAACGATGGCATACGTAGTAAGGTCGAAAGGGCCCAAGGGTTATTAAACAGATAATATAATAAAACAGTGACTTTTATTTTTCAACAGAATCACCCTTAGCTTTTCTATATCACTAAAATTGTAATCTGAATTTGTGTGTATGTGAATTTTAAAATTGAATGACCGGTCGACACCCAAATTCGAACATCTTAAAATATTGGCACTGCTATCAGTGACGCTAGTTGGAGTCCTGCTGATGCTAGATGCACAATTTTTACTGTGGTGCTACAAAACATAGGGTGGTGGTTGATGGAATTGAGACACATCAAGCCCTGCTCTAACATGGATGGAAACTTGGACCTCACTACGTTAGTCACGTCATGGATGAAAAATACTCCTGGAAGTCAGATGTTACAAGTACACAAAATGTTTGCTTAGAACACAATACACAGCTTAAAAATTTGAAATGCATAGCTGGCAAAGCTGCTAAGAGAATAGTTTGAACGATGCAGGGAACTAAATGCCCCTAAGCTTATTCTCGCCTCACCTGCTCTTCAATAAATATTATTAAATGAAATTGCATAGAGAATAGCACACAAAACAACTTCAAGTTGATATAATTATGCTCTTTCAAAAGCATGCTGGGCCAAGGAACTTTATTTGGCCTCCTTGTAATACTTTATCATACATGCAATCACATAGATAAGAATTTTCATTGCATCAACCTTCAAAAAATAATACTTAAATAACCAGAATGTCCAACTAAGTAATGGTACTCCATTTAAATATTTCCATTGAAAACCTATTGGTGGCTAATCAGCATAGAACAGGTCTCATAATTTAGAACCCACAACTTTTTACAACTACGAACTCATCCTTAAAAGACACTCTATTGTGAAGCATGTCATGGAATACCAGTAGTGATTTTCAATCTTTATAACTGTTTGACATTATGGCCACCTTACAAAAAATTTGTAGTAAATTTAACTCATTTGAGGTCAGATATGCTGCCTCACTTTCAAGAGACCAAGTCAGATTTCCCATAACTGGAATCAACCTTTTTGTAGAAACTAGAATAAGAATATTCCAAATTGTACAATGAAAACTTCATTTTTTATCTAAATGGAGCAGTCTTCTAATAGTAAATAGTGTTCAAAGCTTGTTTTCATAAGCAAAATTTTGTAAAGTAGATTTCGCACCATGGAAAACCTGTCAAAATGTTCACCTAAGGCTTGGAAACAAAAACTGTTAGTTGTCTGAAGGTATCATCAAAAATACAAATTAACAGAACTCAATTCAGTAAATAAACATATTTCTCTATATTTTTATCATCATTTGAAAATTCAAAAACCATTTTAACACATAACCAAAATTGATGTTGTTGGAATGTTCCTTTGCATTCCTCTTAAATGTTTAGAATAATGTTCTAAACCTTTTGCCTCCTTAATCTATGTCAGCAATGAGAATTGGATACCTCCATAGATTTGTCATGTTAGTTACACATGAAACAAAATCTGCACAATAAAAAATGATTCTTTGACAGGGTTCCCATTCTTGAAGCAAAAAAAGGCCTCTTGAATTTAGTTGTAATGCTACATTTAACATAGATTGGTTATGGATTATAAAAATTTATTACAAACTTATGAAATAGAATTTTAAATGCAGCACATGTTTTACCATCAATTACTTATATGTCCTTAAATGTATATAACCCAGTTGTAATAACACTTTAAAATGTTTCTAAAGGTTGAGTTTATAAAGCAAGAATTTCTTTTCTATTCACTTTTGTGCTTCCAATTTATCGATACTTTTATAGTAACTCATATTCAGGGTAGTACACAAATGAATTGGATTTTTTCAAAGCTTTATCCCACTTAAAAGAATGTAAAGTTTATCCTTTGGTATTTCCCCTTAGGTATAAAGAGGTTTTAGGAATTCCCTTCCATAAACAGATATTTCCTTAGTCACTAAAACCAAATAAAATATGCTGTAATCCAGTAAAAAAGGGATTTTTTAAAATAGATCAAAGGCTTTTAAGCAAATAAAAAGGCTCTTTACGGGCCTCTAAAAAGTAAAATGAAAAATTAGGCCTTATTAAGGCCTGTGGGAACCCTGTGTAATTTGAGAGCCATTATAACAAACCACCTTATTCATTCAAATTGCATAAAACCTTTGAAAACATTTTGAACTATTTACACTTAAAGAAAAATTATAACAATAAAAAGGAATAATAGAGTGCACAATAATACACCAAACCTCTAACATGACTAGATGGTATGAAATCACCAATTCACGAATAATAGAGATAATTGTACGTACAACTGGTAATCACATAAAAATGGAATATTCAATAAAATGGAAAAATAAAAATAAATAATCTTCAATAAAGTAATCCATTTAGGAATAAATCTTTTCACAATCATGTGCCCTATAACCAGCCTTTTACAGTGTAGACAACAATGCATATATTTTACAAATTATACATATATATAAGTTCACTACTTATGTGTGCATTGCTTAAGATTCAATAAACATCACTAACGAATGAGATTTAAATTTCCTCTTTGATCACATGAGACAGTAGGATAGGACATAAAGGTTATAAAACTTGAACAGCAAATAAAATGTCTATATTTTAGTCACTGAACAAATGCAGAAAAGCGTTCCCAAAAATAGTTTTTTTTTTCCTATTTGAAGAGTGAGTTCAATACACTAGAACTTCAGTCGAAAGGTAAAGTCAATTGCGATCATAATGAAAGCATTAAAAAATAAATTATTTATGCAATGTCAGTAAAGTAAAATCTCTCCAAAACGATCAATTTAGGGAGTTACTCTGAGCTATGTTGCATAAATGAGTTGCAAATCGATTTGGTAAATTGTAAATAAAAAATTGTTTTTAAAATGCAAATTAGCATTCTGTGGAAAATCACTCCTGATAAAAAATAAACTAGAACTGAGTTGATGGGTGATTTAGAATGCTTCTTCAATGCGTAACTGTTTGAAATGAAAAAATGCCCAGGAACAATTCTTAAAATAAAATTAATTTTAACACCAAATTAGTCACTGATATAGAAGTGATGCATTATCCAGGTGATGTTCTCCAGATAAGTTCGACTGTTTAAAAACTTTTACAGTAATCATACGTAAATCTGTTTTAAGAGTTAAACCCTGTTCAGCCAGCTGAATTAGAATTTGGTATGACAATTATAAAATATAGTGTGGCTCTAGTGAGAAGACAAATGACCTTGGAGAAGTCCATTTCTACAAAGACATACCTGCCAACTACCAAGAAAATGGAAAAGTAACCTTGCTTACTACTACTGTTGCCTGCAATTCGAACTGATTTGGCAATATTTTACACAAAATGATGCCAATTATAGGCAAAACTAAGCAATTAAACTTAATCCTTCAGTGTTTTAAAAGGAATTTTTGAAGGTTTTCCTAAAAATTGTGCAAAGAAAGTTTTAACAACAATCTACCACCATGACATTCTTCTACGATGGTTGTCATGGCTGAATTGAAAATATCACCCTAAAGAAAAATCTGGATACTAATTTACATCCAGAAGACTGGCAAAGTGTTCTGGAAAAGTTGGCATGTATATGATATCGTTCCCTCATGGATTGTCTCGACTTGGCGGCAAATAATGAATTTGGCGTCCATTTGAGAATTTCTCACATTGAAAAGAAAAATCCTGAAGATATATTTTTGCCCTGAAGACCAAAAGAGTTTGTAGGTAGTAAAGGTCGCTAGAGAAAAGGGCTGTCATGCAAAATCATGTATGGTGACTATTTATGTCATATGTCAACATATATGTTAACTATGATGTTTATATGTCAACTCATAATCACTGATATCACTTCTTGAGCTGAACGATTAAGTCGGAACCAGAATCTGTGCCAAAGATGCCAATCGTGGAAACTCATTGTCATGTTTAACCTGCTCCCTAATTTAACGATTATGCTCATTCCAAACCATGTGACTCAAATACCAACTCACTGGAGCCAGACTATAACCATTATCTGGTTTCAACCACAAAATAAATCAGTTAAAACGTTTCAAGCAATTGTTAGTGCACTTTGTGTGAGATTGTGCAAAACATAACAACGGTTTGCATTAATTTTCCACTGCCCACCTGACTTGTACTGCAGGGGATTAAGCGAACAGACATAAAACAAACACAGATAAAGATCGTGAATACAACAGATCATATCTATTAAATACACACATAAAACTACTGCAGTGACCTTTCAGAATGGACAAAATGAGTGCCCAAGCATGTATTTTAACAGTGACTTCAATGAAAAAAATGAAAGCAACACCTACGATGCTTCAACATTCAGTCCAACGCATTCGTTTCAAACACAGTTTAAAATATCCCCGTCGTAAGCTCGTTTCTTTCACGCCGACTCTTCCGAGCACTGGATCCGTCCTTCTGGTAACCGAGAATGAGAGCAGAACTCGTCAATGCTGCTTGTACACAGAGATGAAGCATTAAATGTGTCCAATAAAGTAACACCAAAGAATTGCATTAACAGTTAAATAGCTGCCTGGAGCAAGTGAACACAGTCGGTAGTTTACTTCACAACGTGCTTCAATGTGATCACAATGATGTCATAGGCACATCCTAAAGAGAAAAAGTTAAATTATTTTTTTATGGCACAAGGGCCATATATGGACATGCTGTACCAAACACAAGACAGGAACATAGATGTTGGTGATTATCCTTGTTAGGAGTAATGGCTGCCTAAGGCAAGCACACTAGTTTGCATCGTACGGAGGGCACGCATCAGATTTCACAATTACTTACATTGTTTTGAATGGGATTGCACACATCTGTCTGCATCGTATATCAGCAATTCCGACAATGATTCCAGAGAAAATAAAATCTGTTCCGTTCTTACAATGCAGACTCATCCAAAATTTCCAGGTAATGTGGGCACTGGATGTTTATGTTATACATTAAATTGTGTTTTTTATTCCCCTAATCCAAGTTTCTACCTTTGCGATGATTCAAGATGAAAATTTCAACAGATTTGAAATCTGTGTAAAATTTTTGTCAGATCGATACCATAAACATGATTTTCTTTATAAAATTATTTTTTCAATAGTCGTAACTAATCTTTTTGCAGATATTCCTTTTATACTAAACACAAACGGAAGTATTGTCTTTAAGGGAAAGTTGATGTGGCCTGCATTTCCCGGCCAATGCTCTGAATGCAGTGTGAGCAGTACGCAAAATTAATTCGATCCATGCAATGCATGCCATCCATCTGATGTGGAATAGTGTGCACTTACCTTTACCCATACATAGCTGTGAGTTTGCCCCTTGCAGTGTCGAAGACAGTGGTTGGGTATTAGAAATTTTAAAAAATGTTTATTGATGCTAAAATTATATTTCAAAAAATAAAAATGTAACTAAAAATCTGCTTGTGAAGAATTTCAAAATATACAATCTATTTTCAGGATTCTTTAATGTTGTGACTAATAGATGAAATCACATTTGACCATTCAGAGAAAGAAATTAATTTTTATGATGAAATAGAAATTATTGGAAATAAGAAATAATTATTAATTTAGATCCACTTTAACTAACTTCTCAAAATATGACATAGTCCTGGGAAAGTTTATGTAAATATCATTTACTTGGTTGTAAACAACTGAGAGATTTGAAAGCAATTTTTCAAAAAAAAAAAAAAAACCCAAATAATTTCACCAGATTTTAAAAAAATGAGAGGAGAGGACACAATCTAAGTTTTATCTGTGATCTTTGAGGGAGGGGGTGAACTTATGAGAACACTTAATGTTACTATGACAGTTTTAACACAACAAATGTATGAATCAGAAATTAATAGTGGAAGTTATAAAAACAGTTAGCAAAAATATTAAACAAATATTTAGAAATATAAAAAAAATTCAAATTTCATCTCAAAACAAAACAAACTAAGTGCACGTTGGTAGTACTGTTTTATCATAGGACTCATTTACAAAAACATTCAATACGTAGAAATGATAGCTATATTACATATTCTATTTCAGAAAAGTGAAAATTTGGTAAGATTATTTGCTAGATATAAATACTAAACACATTTTTTCTTTTTCCTTGAGGCAATTTATAATCAACTACCACATGCAGCATTAAATAATTTACTGGTTATTATTTAAATAAATTATCTGAATTTTAAATTTAAATTCATTTTGAATCCCTTGTTATTGGAGTTCAATGCAATCTTGCATGGATTTAATAAGAAATACTTGTCTGATGGATATATTGAAATATTGGGTTCAGAGTTATCTATTTCAGCATTGGGGGAAAGATCATCCATAAGCAAAATTATAAAACTCACCTTTTCCAGTTTATTGGGATTGAACTCCACATGCCTTATTCTCTCGATCTCTAATTTCTCGTCCAACACTTTCATCTTGACGTCATTCAAGTTGATCACTTCACCACCAGAGGCTTCCGGGAACAGAAAGACAGTGCCCACCAGCTTTGCCGTCCTTGCCACTGGAACTTTTCCGGCCTCCTCGGCAGTGCCAGGGCTCACCCCTTCTACGTTGGGGTTGTGGGCAGAGCCCCCAGACCCATACCCGCTCTCTGGGCTGCTTTCCGGGCATTTGAGCGTGTCTCGGATTGCAGCAAGAGGAACTGACTGCTTTTCCTCTTCTGATCTGCAGGAAGGAAAGGATTCAATCTTTAAGCACTGCCTTCAGTCTAGAACAGTGGTTGATATCGACCTCCTGGGGTCGATATAACATTTTTAGGGGTTGATAGAAAAATATAAGACATTGTATGGGTAATATTTAATTTGGTTAACTTGGATTGCCTCCAACCTGAATAATGCAATTAAGTGAATATCGAATTCTGCAATTTAAGGCTGAAACTTACTAATTTTAAACCCAACATTGCTAATCTTGTTGAGAGTCACGAAACACACCCTTCACATTGACAACGTTAGTAAATTGTATACTAAGTCAATAAAAGTCTTATTATCATATATAAGGAAGATTGTATTATTGTTATTTAAATTAAATTACATATTATTTATCCCTCCTATCAAATATGTAATGTTAAGAAGGACGTTAAAAACAAAAACTTATCCCTTTGACGTTATATAATATATATTATACATACAATAAACACTAACTATAAAATAAACAATCTAAAAACTCATACTTTTTTGCTTGTTCTACTATAATTACTAATAGTAAAATATAGGGGTCAATAAAAAGTAAAGAAACTCTTGAAGGGGTTGATGGTCAAAAAAGTTTGACGATCCCTGGTCTGGAAGAATTATAATCTGGCTCTGGTGAGTGTTGGTATTTGAGTCGAGTGGTTTTGGATGAGTATTCGTTAAATTAGAGGGCAGGTTAAACATACATAATGCATTCTCACAATTGGTGTCTTTAGACTAGTTTCTGGCTCCTTGTTCGTCATTCAGTGCCAGAAGCCATTGTAGTAATTTCGAATTGGTGAAACAAATAATCACCTACAGTGATCATTGTATATGATTTTTGAGTATAAAAGTCCTTGTCCCTACCCTGAGCTTAACCACCTTTGTACATATGGACTTCCCCAAGGTCATGTGCCTTCTCACAAGAGCTGCATTATACTTGTCGTATCTGGTTCTATTTAATGGGTTATCAGTGAAATCGAAGGCAATGCAGACAGCACAAACATTTATTATGACAAAATATTTACAATTTACCAAGGAGCGTCCTACACGACCATATCATCCGAATTATCTCATTGCTCTATCTTAACACAATCTGACGGTGCTTTTAGCGCCATCTGTAGGGTGATTGAATCCCTAATACGACAATACTTCAACACTAGGTCTGCAAACTTTTTTCTTTTGACTACCCCAGCAAGCAACCTTAAACAGATTAGGCATTGCAAGAAAAAATGCAAAGTTGAGGTTTATGGTAGCAGTTACATAAACTAAAGTAAGTGCATTTCATGATAAGAAAAACACATTGATAATTTTCAATTAGTCATGTTATTGTGTACACGGTTACAAGAAAAGTCAGGACTAAAATTACAAACGAAGAATAAGAAATGAATTAAAAAAGGTTTTAAATCATATCCAAAGTTACACTTCACATAATAAATTTCATTCTGATATTTACATCCAAGATAAAATTTGTACAATTAAAAAGTAGCTGATGTATTCATTTGAAATTAAAATTATACACGAAAATTTGGAACAACTACACTCAAACCATTGGGAAGTTTAAATTGAGCTGTTATGTATTGAATATTCAATAACAGATGGCACCATGAGTTGTCATCTTAACATATTGCCTGAAGCTAAGTTTTTGCCGAATGACACAATGAGATGAAATGTAACCAGCAATCGTGTAGTATTGTGCTTTGAATAAACATGCTTCCTGTTATTATGGTGTGTGGACTTACTACATGGATGATTCTTGTAATAATAATGATCCCATCCTATAAGGAAGCATGCAGCATGAACCACTTAATATTGAGATCTGCTGTAAAATCTCATTAAGTCATCACCTGGATGGGTTTTCAATTTTTTTGGTTCCATCTAGCTCACATAGAAGCCAATGTAATAAAAAACTTGTTTATTCATCACAAATTCAGATAACTCATTACTGTGGAAAGGTCTTCAAACACGCAGGGTTCATGTATGGGGGCAAACAAGATCAAGTCAAAAATGACTGATCCTGATTCTTCGTGGAATTTATTTGTAATCATGAATGTACTATTCCTGACATAAATGACTACATAGATATTGATAACACTGCAGTATGTTCTCAAGTGATCATAAAAGATTTAACTACAGAATTTTCACAGGAAAGGAGTGAAAGCGCGAGCTCTGAAAGTGAAAATTCGTTTACCAACCTAATAAAGCGTAAGTTCTTGAAGCAATTCAACTTTACCTTATGTTAATTCAAGGTACTACAGATGATGAATCATCATTTCAGTCGAAATTAAATAAGTACTTGTCATTATAATATGCATGTAAAGCAATATTAAAGGTTCAAGAATGGTCAGATAAAGCTGAAGAGGCTGTTAATTTGATTTATCATTTACACAGTTTTAGTCACTAATTTATATAACATTCATTAATTTATATTACATTTTGCAGTTACTCTGCTAAAATTGTCAAAATTTCTCCATCCCTTGAGTGATAACTTATCGAGGTTTTACTGAAAGACAAAAATACAAACTTGGTTTGGGATCTTGCTTTGCTCCAATTCATAGAACCTGATGCAGAGCCATATCCACTCTCGATACTTCCGTCTGGTCGCCGCCTCAGCTTGCAGCCCCCTTTGCTTTTGGAGGGGCTGGTCATGCGAGGGGGTGGCAAGTCGCTGGGAGAACGAATGTGGGAGGCAAGCAAGAGAGCTTCATCAACAATTATTGTGGCCGCATTCTCCGCAAACAGGGTCACTTTGTTTTTCAATTCTAGAGAAAAATAAAAGGTACAATACATTCAAACATTCATCAACATGAGATAAATCATAGAATTGTTGAGAAACATTTCTTTCACCTATGTATAGCTTAGACTTGTTAAGCACAAAGCTGTGAGCCACATTTATTTTGTGTGTTTGTCCACTAACTTTTATTAGAAGTAAACAACTGCTTTTTCCAAGTTTGATGAACCAGTGATACTAGGATTTCAACATCTATATGTGGATATAAATTATGATTGGTAATTTTACACATATAAAATGGAAACAAATTTTCCTATCATCTTATCGACTAAAAATAATAGCAAACATGTACAGCAGTACTGTTTATCTGCACTGAAAATAAAGTTTTCGAAAGGGCTATGGAACTATATTTTATTCCAAAGAGTTGTCTTGGCATCATTAAATTCTTCAGATATCTTAGTTGACACAAAACAAGATGAAACTACAGCTTCTATTGATGAAAATACTTTTGTTGCAGAAATACTAGCAGATATATTTCCAAAGCTCTGCAATTATGATCCTGATGCATAACACAGCACTAATGACTAATGCTTTCATGTACAGAAAATCATGACAAATTTTCCCAATGATATTAGTCAATGCCAATCAGTATGATTTAGAAACTTGCCAAATGCAGACATGTTTTTAAGCACTAATTTTGCAGTTATTTTCTGATAAAAAAAGGTGTTAAAGGGGCGAGAAGATGGAACCCAGTGACAATCATTGTTTCCACAATTACAAAAACACAACACAGTGTGCAATTCAGGGTTTAAATGATGCAAACCAATAGATAAAATATACTCCACCAGTGTTTTTAAGACGGCCTAAAAATTAGTATCACACAGGGGGAGTTGAATTAATATTGCACTGGAGCAACACAATGGGCCATTGGAATGGTCTGATCCATCCCAAAGGGAAAGATTCGACAACACCTCAACATTTTGAACCACAATCAGATAACCAGGACAACACCTGAGTTGACACTCCACGCCAAAGTGAGAATATTTGAGACCATAACAGATTTAAAGTGCATCAGCCCCCACATACATGACGGCCTATGGTTGGACTGAGTAGCGAATCCACTACACTTCCAATCAGGTTACCATGATCCATTTCACACTGGGACAAGTATATACAGATAAACAGAAATTATATGTAAAAATTGTTATTTATAGACAAAAATTGATGAAATAAAAAATTTATAACACAATTCCCAAAACTTTGGAAACATCTCTCAAACACATATACTAATTTTATTTCAGAAACAATTTTCGTCACAATTTTTAAGTGAATTTTTCATAAAATTTCAGAATAAACTTATCAGGACTTCATTTTACATATCAACATTTAATTTAACTTTCAAAATGCTTTAAGAGTTATTGCCCAACGCAATAAATATATTATAAATCATCGCAATGATGATAAGCACCTCTGACTTGAAAGGGGCTGTGGCAATCAGCATGCAAGGACTGAGAGGTGGGCAGCCGGATCGTTTCCATGGGAATGGAAATGGAGGAAGGCAAAGGAAACGGCAAAGATGAGGATTCCTTGGCTTTGCGACGCTTCATGAACAGGGGTTCCTTTTCTGTCTTTTTTAGCTTTTCCTTCAAGTATGCAACTTCGTGCTGAAATAGATCATTATCAAATTAAAAATAGTCAAGCTAAATCAATAGCAGATACAAATTACATTGGAATGCAAGGTTCGAACTTTTTCCCATCACGAGGAGAAACCCCTTTAACTGATGGTTATAAGAAAGAAAGATATATTTTTTTAAACTGAAAGAGATAGGAAAGTGACCAGGGGAGACCTTGAGTTGTCAGACAATGTACTGAACAGACCATAGATAAACAGATAAAAACCAAGGATTTATGAAGAAAGAAAGTAATCACTCTATCATTGCACTTAGCACTATTAGGAATTTCCTCACCAGTTTAACTTCAAACAAGTACAAGTGATCCCATCTCCGAGATCTATTCTCGAGTTAATATCAGAGAAGCCTTATCAATTTTTACATTGTTGGACACACTACTGACTGGCACTATGACGCCAGTGCTTCCCTGCCTTTCAGTGCATTTTGGAAAGGCTTAGTTAATAAAACTAAGTTGTGGCAATACTATTCTAAAACACATTTGAACTCGCATTTCTTCTTGTGACTTCTCTTCTGATCAAGTTGGGTGTCTTGCTCCACCAAAATGGCAGTTGGCGATCTTTTCTATGTTTTTAATCTTTATTAGTCATTGCTTCAAATGTGTTTCAATTTTTTTTACTAACATGAGTATTGGTCACTTTCTCAAGTTAGTTAAGGTCAATGTTTAGAAATAGAATTGATTTCGAATTTTATGGAATAGCTGTCATAGTTCTTTTGAAGGTTTTTATTTTTTTTTCTGAACAGACAATATTTAACTTTAATTAACTATAAGTCTTCAATTACCTAGATCTTTAACCTTGTTAATAACCTTCGCATTGTAAATAAACAGACAAGTTCACTCATTTTGAGTTTCAGTTCAGAGTAGAGGAAAGGAGGTAGGTATTTTAATTAAAGTCACACTGGGGCAACACAATGGATTATTGGCGATGGTCAGAGATCCATCTGGAAGGGAAAGGTCAGAGCACAACACCCGATCAGTTTGAACCATGGTCAGTTGACGAGGTCACACCTGAGCTGGCACCCTACACTCCAAACTACCACACCACACCAATGTGAGGACGTTTGAGGCCACAACAGATTTAACATGCACCAGTCCCCTTTGTACATGGGGTCTTTGGTTGGATTAATACTCGCAACCCTCCGGTTGCTAATCTATTATCCTTCCGACCGGGCCACCGCGGGCCCAGTAGAGGAAAGGAACGTAGGCTGGGCAGGCTGCAATCTGATGACTGAGATTCCCAAGCATGCTCTATTGGAATGAGATGCTTGCTTCATATGAATTCAGTATTATGCTAAATTTTTGGACATGTGTGTATTTTGAACATGCTTCTTTGGAAGCACCTGATACTAAGTGCAACATCAAACATATTTGGAAATAATTTCTGTAAAAGGTAATTAAATTCAAAAATACTTGCTGCCATCAGTCCATACATGTAACAATCAGCCAACTTGTCAGTTACATGATCGACACAAAAATAAGCACAAATTGCAAGAAATATTAAATGTGGTGCTGTTTCTAAGAGTTTAAATCAAGGTAGGTAGGTACCTTAATTAACGTTGCACTGGAGAAACACAATGGGCTATTAGCGATGGGCCTGAATCAAACCCGAAAGGAAAGATCCGAGAACACCACACAATTTTGAACCACGGTCAAATGACGAGGTCACATCTGAGTTGGCACCCCACTCTCCAAACTTCCACACCATGACAAAGTGAGGACATTTGAGGCCAAGACAGATTTAACATGCACCAGTCCCCCATCGTACACGATGATCTTTGGTTGGATTCAAACTCGCAACCATCCTATTGCAAATCTGTTACTCTTCCAACCGGGCTACCATGGCCAGTATAAATCAAGCAACTTAAACTATAAAACTTGCCTCTAAATCTTCAACTTTCAAGATGAGAAGATCTACTTTGTGGTCAGACTGTGTTTTCTCTTTCTGATAAACACTGATTGTGTTTGCTAGTTTCTCCTTTGCAGAGTTTATGATACCTATAAAAATGCCATGCATAACATACATTAAAAAGCAGCACATCAAGACAAATAGAAAAGGTACCATCCAGCAATACTAAAACATATTCGCAGTGCATTTAATTTACGAAAATAGACAAAGTTTAAAAGTAAATAGTTTTCAAAAATTAAGAGTTGTACTCTAAAAGCTGGAGATCATTGTTTTAGTTTTTAGCAATAAATTGATGGGAAAATTAATTTTCAATTATTTACATATTTCTATATTGTTTCAGTTTAAGTGAATTATTATTTACTTCTTAACTAAGCCTAACCCTTACCTCTTTGGCACTACAAGAGTCAAACTGGTGCCTCTTTGTGAAGGAGCACCCAGTGAATAAGTGATCATTTCTCCTAACTGCGCCAATCACCAACATCCATGCTCTCAGAAACCAGGATTTGAACCTGGGGCTTATTAGGTGGCAGACAAATGCTGACCACTATATCAGTTATGTTGTTTGATTTGGGTTTTATGGCGCAAGGTCCATTAGTGGACAAGCTGCGTCAACTATATCAGTTAGGTAGTGACTGAATTTATATGAATTCATTAAAATTATTTGCTTAGCAAAAGAATTATAAATTATTTGTTCTTGTGTGTGTGTTATTTTCCCTTACATTGATTGGTTTGACACTTTTCATGTTTATAAATCTTTTCCAAATGCTTATGATAATTGGAATCAGATTTCATTTCAAGGTCAAAACAAGTCTTTTGTAGATTTAACCTTTCTTGCAGTAGACAAAGGATGTTTTGACTAAAATTTGTGTTGAATTTTATTGATAAATACTCTTTTCACAAGTACAAAAAATATGTTTTCAGCTGAGCATTTTGACAAAAGATTCCCCTCCCAAATGAAATTGAGATGACACCATACAGCATTTGACAAGTCTAAAAATCATTTGATAGTGACAGTACTGATGAGTGAATGACACAATGCCTTAATTCAACGTGTGATCACAAGCACCTTTAAAATAAGTTTCCTATGCCAAACTTAAAAATAAGTTTCCTATGCCATACGTATTTTTAAAAATAGTGACAATTAAATGAATTAAAAATTTGAAAAATCGATAAAGCTAACTTCAGCATTTAGAGGTGACGCGATTTTGGGGGATCTTGGGGCAAACGAGGTTGATTCTGGCCTGACGAAAATTTTTTTTTACATATTTAAAATAAAATATACTCATTCGAACCATATTTTGTTAACATATAAGCGTTCGATAATTTTTTTGCAATTAATTATAGACCAGCCAAAAAATAAGCTTTCTTCTAGAGTCTCCTGGACAAAAGGTGTCTGTTGTGTTTCGTGCTTACAGTGCATTTGTTAGAAGACAATTTGAATACTTTCTATTTTTCTGTAGGTGGAGATGAATTATATTGATGAAGAATTATATTCTAAAGAGGGAATGCAAGAAAGCACATTGCATTCACATGCATGGCACCAGAAAATATTTCTGAGGCAAGGACAAATATAAAAATAATTTTAAAAAAGTTTAACAAATAATTTTGAAATAAAATATGAATAAATCTTTAGATAATGGAGCACAGGACCACCAGCATTTATTTTTAAGATATCACATTTCAGAGGGCTCTGTATGTGACTCTGACATAAACACGGCCTTCTATAATTACTAGCTGGTAGATAGGTATTTTAATTAATATTACAATGGAGCAACACAACAGGCTATTGGCGACAGTCCGGGATCAAACCCGAAGGGAAAGATCTGAAAACAACATCAAATAACTTTGAACCACGGTCTGATGGCGCAGTCACACCTGAGCTGGCATCCCACTCTCCAAACTTCACACCTCGCCAATGTGACTGAAATTACTGGCATTCACATGTAGTATTATTCTGTTTCAAATTTTATTGAAGGATAAGATTTTAAAAAAGCTATTTGAAATTTAGTATTCAAGGCTTACTTTGGATAATAGAAGTTATACGCCATAGCCGTAAAAGAATAATAAGCACAGCAGATTCTTTTCCGACGCCGATTTCAGCAGGAGCTATAAAAAATGCAAGGTCCAGACCAAATGCAACAAGCACCACAACAGCATCAAACACCTGGAAATACAAAAGCTTGCATTTTCACAACTCTAGTGAAACACAACAGACAAAGTACAGGCTTCAACACCAGTGGAATATCAAGAAAAAAATCTATTCACAATGCTCGGTTCACACTTAAATCAACAATACACTTAATTGTATCATGATGTATAAAAGTTGATCAGTTTAAAAGTTGTTTTTATCAGTTACAAATCAAAAAGTATAAAACATAGACCTAAATTTTAATTATTCCATTTTATGATCAACCAATATTTCCCCACCCATAAAAAAAAATTTATTAAAAGCAATCATACTAGTTAAAAAACAATAACCCATTTGTTTGAAGATATTAACTTTTGTAAATGGCAACATGTTTGTTTTTGCCAAGTTAAAACTTGTGAGTTTTATTTCCATATGTATTATTTTTGTTTATTTGATGTGACGCTTCTCATATTATCTTGAAATAATGTAAGTCACTGACTTAATTTATTCTTAGAAATCAAAATACAGAATGTATGTATGAAAGAAAATTTTATACACTTTGATTGAAAATTTGACTCTTTTGACGAATGTACTAGAGGAAAAAGTAAATCACTATAATCTTAGGCAACAGAATGTAAAATAGTTGTAGTCCACATAATTTTACAGACTACCCCCAACAGAAATCCATAAACAAAATAAGATTTTAAAAATGTAAAGATGAGTTTGCAAAATTATCTTTCAATTGATGGACTTTCACATTAACACTTAATAACTTTTAAACATTTATAAAAGAATTCAAACATAATTTTTAGCTTCATATTAGTTTCTCTCTACCACTTGGGTGCAAAATTTTAACATTTATGAATATGAATGTTTGACATCAGCATAATTGAGGTTGGTTTACTGGATTTTATGGGCCATATTTGGCCATGCTGCACCAAACACAAGATAGACCATGTCAAGTAATAGACAAATACACAAGGAAAGTTTTACTGAGACATAAGACAGAAATACACCCAGGGAGTATTCGAACCTAGTTGCCAACTTGCAGGTTGCTAGAGCAGTGGTCATACCCACTGAGCCATGACTGCCCCTAGCATAATAAAGAAAATCCATAGACATGTAACATACCTCTACACCTTGTACAATAAATCGTGTCTTGCCAGTTATGATCCTCAGGATTACCTGAAACATAATATATCAAAATTTAGAAACTGTAAACATTGAGGTTACCATTAGCATTTGGAGGATTTTCAAATACTTATTTCTTAACAATACAGTATATCAATACATTTAAGTGTTGTTCTTGTGAATTGACCCATTTCCTACTAATTCTATTCACTGGTTTTTTATCCTACTTCTAAATTTCAAATTGTTGGATTTAATATATTATTAACACTTTGCACTCTGATCATTAAAACTAACTAATGGCATGCCTGTAATACAGCATCATCTGAGGGTAAAAAGGTTAAAGCCTTCATTTTCTTTCAGGTATCTGAATTATATAAAGAATTTACCCTAATACTTTAGAGTTACTTGTAAAGAAATAAATTCATATAAAGAAAAGGAATTACCTTTCCAATCATCATACTTCATTTTACAAATGTAATGATGTTTTACTGCTCAAGTGTTTGGAGGAAAGAAATGTTATAAGAGGTATTCCACAAAAGAGCTTTGAAAATGCGTAACAAAAAATATACAGTTTACTGGAACACATTTGAATTAAAAATATTTATAGTTTACTAAGACACATTTAAATTAAAAATTGAAGGAAGCTCTTTTCAAGATTGGGAATAAATTTAACAATTAGCCAGTAAGTTATAAATTAGTTTCTTTTGCAAATCAACATTAATATTACTGATTAGCTCACAAATTTCATAAGACATTTCGAACAGACTCAAACTGATGACAGGATTCAATTACAGTTGTAATTCATAAACTTGAAAAATGAAGAACTCATCCTCAGTTTAAAAGTAATGTAAAAAAGTCGAAATAGATGTGTTCAAACTTACCTCAATAATAAATATGGTTAGGAATGTAATGCTACTAATGGAAAGAGATTCCTTGACTCTCTTTACCCTGGGGCTGATAATCTCAGTAGGTAAGAGAGAAGAATTTTGAGAGCAATTAACACTCCTTGCCTTCCATTCTGGATCTGAAGAATAGTGATGGATTATATACAATATAAGAATATATAAAATAATAGGTTGTCTTTTCAAGGTGACATTGCAATAGTATAACTCAATGGTTCCCAACCTGTGCTCTGCAGTCGCACCAGGAAAGTAAAATAAATAAAAATTAAATGAAATAAAGAATAAGAAACAAAAAGTAGAATTAAAATAAGAAAACTAGAAATAACATTCTGAACAGCAATTTGATTTATTGAACTTTGGAAGAACTTTTATGTATTGCTAAGTTTTGACACTATCATGTGTATTGGTGGTAGTTATGAATAAATTGAGATATTGTGATAATAAGAGTTTTCCGCACTTTACCTAGGTAATGTGCATATTAACGGCTTTTGAATCATTAAAGTGCAAAAAGTTTGTTTCTCTAATTTCCTTTCCCTTCTCCTTACGCTTTCTACAGCTCATGTCACCGGCTGTTTTCACTTTCTCATAATTCGAATCGGCTGTGCGTGCTTAGCATAGCTAATTCCATTTTCAAATTTATTTCTGCCTGTTAGCGCATGAATTTGTAGCATGTTTTTCAATTAGTAGTACTTAGTATTACTGAGTTGTTTGTCTGAGTATTAATTTAAGCGTACGAAAACGTTGCTGTTGTTCGAGCAAAGATCTTATTTTCACTTTAACGAGCGCTTAGTAGGTAATGTGCAGATTATCTAGGTGATCTGCAGATTACCTAGGTAATTTGAGAAATGAAACAATTTAACGGATCATAGTTAATCTGCACATTACCTAGGTAATCTGCAGATTACCTGATTTCCGTACTTTAGCGGTAACATATGCATCATGAAAATAAACATTGAAATTGCTCCACTTACATTACGATGACTGGCATATTAAAAATTATTCTAATTTAATTCTTTCACTCTTAAAAAATTGCCTCTGAAAAAAAGTGGTAAATAGTGTGTAGTCCCTATACTGAAAAATCACACATCAAAAATAAATTGTTTTGAATGGGTCTATTCATTCAATTATGGGACAGGTTAACTTAAACAATGAGTTCGCACTATTGGCATCTTTAGTGCTGATTCTTGCTCCGAGTCTAATATGAAAGGCTAGAATCTATAGCAGTGATTATGAGTCAGGAAACAAATAATCATCTATGGTGATTTGCAAGACTGCTTTGGGGGAGCACTTTCATGAATAAATTTATGAGACATCTTTCAAAGGATGTTTTTTAAAAATTAATACATTTCGACCAAAAATTCTGTTTCCACAAAAAAAAATTATCAGTACAGCTGTTTTTGTACTACTAGGTTTAAGGACAAAAATTCATAAGCATTTTGAAACATATTTTTCAAACAGATTACAATATGGCAATGCATTTATGTCAAGGATATGAGGAGCCCCAGCAACGCAAATGCAGCGCTTAGTAACGCCAATCAGGAGATCCCTCCCGTCACATTCAGTTGGAACGGATATACAAGAAAACGAACATTCTTCAACATGAGAGGAAAAAGGAAGGATGTACTTTTTCAAACTATCTTAACTTAATTGTGATTTCTGTAAATACCTGTACAGTTTTTTCCCAAGCTAATTAAATAATTTAGAATGTACAGAGCTATTTCTCATTTAGTCCTGCCCCTTATTTCCTCTCCAGCAAGACACAAGTCTATCAAGATTTAAATTTATCATCACCATAAAAATAAGCACTTGGTGTCTCCAAAAAACATGGCAGCTAATAAGTTTCTGCTCTAAGCTGACGATACGTCAGATTTGTTTCAACACAAATCAGGATCTCACTTTAAAAATAAGTAGAAAATAATTTCTAAAAATATAATTTCTTCATATCAATTATTGATATGCTAAATGAGATCAATCAGCCACTTAGCGAGCAAAAATCTCAAAAAGTATTGACTAGTGTGTTCAACCTTCAAACAAAAACATAACCAAATTGTTTGAATATTCTGTATATTCAGATGACATGACTTCAATTATGCACTTCTATTACACTTTGTAACACAAAAATATATAAAGAAAACTAAATGCAAAGATGCCTAGGAGAGCATTTACCTTGCACAACATTTAAATCTATCAGCAGCTCCGACAGAACGACGAAGCCCTCAGTAAAGACGAACACAACAATGACCACGTTGCAGACACGGCTGTTGAGGGCAGCCCAAATTTTCTCACATAATCTGAAATCAAGATGCAAAAATTAATAAGGAGCTTAAAACATACACTATACACAACTATCTTCATTTAAAAATAAGGTTCTATATATTCATAAGGTAGGTACTTAATTAGGTGGGTAGATACATAATTAATGTCACACTGGAGCAACACAATGGGCTATTGGTGACGGTCTGGGATCAGTCCCCAAGGGGAAGATCCTACAACACCACGCAATTTTGAACCATGGTCAGTTGACGAGGTCACACTTGAGCTAGCACCCCACTCTCCAAACTTCCACATCACGCCAACATGAGGATATTTGAGGCCACGACAAATTTAACATGCACCAGCCCCCTTTGTACACTGCAGTCTTTGGTTGGATTCAAATTTGCAACCCTCTGGTTGCTAATCCGTTACTCCTCCAACCAGGCTACAATGGCCCATATATTTATAAGGAGAGTTCTATATGTATTAAAAAAATATTATTTAACAATTTCGGGTGAAGGTGCAAGAATACACATATAGAAGTTGGTTGGGTTATGTGGTATTAGGACCACATTTGTGTGGATAAGCTGTGCAAAACAATGTCAAGTAAATGAACACACAATTTTACTAGCCCAGAAGAGAGAAATACATACACACGGACAAATGGTACCTGCCCTCATGGGTTGCTAGCACAGTGAGCAAACCCACTACACATATGGAGGATAGTCATGATTGAATGAGATCAAAATTCAAATTGTTTTATCTTCTGAGAAAAAGGGCTTTAGATTAAAATTTTTTATAACAATCCCAATTTTCATGGGTAGCTAACACTGCAAGGATGTTCTGCATTATAGCACTAAATATAGAAATTAAGAATTGTTTGAATGCATTTTATTAAAAACAGAATTGAGATTTCCATTTAGAATTAAATTGTTTTGAAACTGAAGTATTTAAAATTCTCCATTTCATACCTAAAATTCATGTATACCGATAGTAGAACAAACAGGTACTATACTTAGTTAAACACAAAATGACAAAATCAAACAAAAATTACATCAACAAGTATGAACATTGAAAAGAATTTGTAATTAACGACAGAAATTGAAGATACTCCTCCTTCATATGTAAGAATAACAGAATTAGCTCCAACTCTGATTTCCATTTATATATTTCTTTAAATAAAATATCATTCATAAAAATATTAATTAATTATACAAGGACTTGTTTAACAATACAATTATGGGTGACTGATTTTTAGGGGTGATAGTTTAATCTATGCAAACTTCTTATGGTAAAGTTCACATTTTGAATTGCTTTGAAAGGATAGATATAAAATATAATATAACAGGGTTCTCATTCATTCAGCAAAAGAACAATTAGGGCACTTAAAGCTATTAAATATACAACTAGTTGAATTACCCAGCATTACTCGGGTTGAATTGTTTATAATTCATCATAATGTTACTCAATAATTATTCCTATGGAGATTTCGAATTGTTTTTAGCCCCCCTGCAGTCCCAGGACAAATTGAACAGGGTTAATAAAGCCTATGTGTCCTGCAGAATTCTACACGAATGTACCAAATTTAGTGTGAATTGGTCTGACATTGATCATATAAATACACAATGTTATTCCTATGAGGATTTCAAATTGTCTTTAGCCCCTTGTAGCATATCGATGATAAAAAAACACTTTCTACAAAAATAATCTTATATTATAAAAATTTACATTCCAATAATAACTACAGTTTAAGAATTTACAGACGGGATACCCAAACGATGATACTGAGCGATTTTCAGGTTTCGAAGAACCCTTAAGAACTAAACTGAAAAATCACGCCTTTAAAGCTTTCTAAGGTCAATGGGAGCCTTTAATAAGTACTCAATACCATACATCTTATCATGACATCAACGACATTTTTCCCTGCTCATCCAAAGATAAAATCTGTCATCACATGTAAAGGATTTTCATGATGACATTTTTTTTTTTGTCCATTGTCCTGTCAAATAGTGCAATATTATGCTACCCAATTGTGTCACGAACAATTCTTAAAATTTGACGAAGTACATCCCTTGAAAGGTTTTTGTCTTACTCACTTTTAAATTTTCAATCTCATTGTGCATTGAAGAGCTATTTTCACATAGTTCACACACAAGTCTTTGGTGTAATTTTATCAAAAGGAATAGAGTATTTAGGAGAAGATGAGAAATATATCTGATTAATAAATAGCAGCTTCAACATAATACATAATATCAGAAACAGTCTACAAAACAGTTTCTACCAACAGAGCCTGTGGACATATGGTTTGATAATTCAACACAACTAAAAGCAAAACAATTTTCATTTGTGTTAATAAACGTTTTTTAATATTCATGAAAATTACACAAAAATGTACAAACTTTAAAAAATTGTATCAATTTAGCAATTAAAATATAAGCAAATGAGAAAAAATTGGAATCAGAAAAGCAAGTTTTAAAATATAATTAATTATCAATTGATTAATAAAATCAAATTTACAAATGTATGCATTTAATTAACATTCAAAAACAATTTCCTCAAATTTGAAAATGTTGGCCCTACTATGCTGTCCCTTTAAATCAAAACTACTAAAATTAATTTTTTACTAGTTCAGTAACAAGCAACAAGTAATTGTACTTTAAAAAATTCCAAAATGGTTACAAATAATATACTTGCAAAATAAATTTAAAATGAACGAAGCTGAAACATGTTAAAATATAAATGGAATAAAATTTCAGTCAAAGGAGGAACATAAAATTTAAATTCTTCATTGTAAAAATTCATAAATAAAATTATAATTCAATGCTCAAATGCTTTTCAAAGAAATATTCTAAATATTTTAAAAATTAATTTTGGAGATTCTATTTAACAATATATAGAAAGACAAAAATCTGCATTTGTTATTGAAATTCTCAATTAAAAGTGTTTACTCAACAACACAATACTAAAATTTCACAAACCTTTAACACAGCAAATATCAAGTGTCAATTTCTTTATAAGATGTCAGAAGTATTTCGAATACTCTGAAAGGTTCTCAATATTTTAGAATATTCTCTGAAATGCTGATACTATTTCATATACTCTTGAAAGGTTCTCAACATTTTAGAGATTTTGTGAAATGTGAGGAAATTTTGTACACTTCAAAATTCTACATAGTTTGTCTTTGGATGTCTAATAATAATACCCTAAATCTTAACAATGTTTCTTTACCTGTGCGTGTCGTCTAGTTCTGGAGTCGTCGTCCCACCACTGAATCCCCAAATCACAGAATCAGTATTCCTCATTAGTTCTTCTTTGCTGAGAAAATTGATAAATTAATGAACATCACAATTTAACACAATACTATATCAAATGAAACACAAACTAAAAATCACTCATACAGAATCAAATATTTTTGTATCAAAATGATCAGTTTCGTTTCTGATAAATTTATAGAAGAAATAAATGAGCAAATGAAAATGAATAAAAAGGAAATGTATTTAAAAATTTTACAAGAAAAATTGAATATTTATAAAATAGGATTCATCAATTGCACTTTGGAAACATCAGCAGAAGATATATTTTTTATGAAAAAATTTAATTTTTGAAATCAAATTTACTACACATCGTTTGCCCACATTTGATAAATAAATGGAACCGAAAGCACATTCGAAACTCACGTATAGTAATAGAAAAATCAATATAATCATAAAATAAAAGACAGGATAATTCTACTATATTGAGAGAAATTGTATAACCGAGGGAACACATCAAATTTAATTTTTCATTTAAAGACGAAACAGATTCAAAAAGTCTAGATGCATGATTACCGCCGAACCATCCTATCAAACGTACGAGCTCTCAGATGAATATCGTGTGAAGATAACACCGCAGCGATTCGAAATCTTTGAAATTAGAATCGTACATCCAGAAGAGACTATCTACATTTCAAACGTGACATCCGTCGTAAAGGTACGGAATTTCAAAACGTACATCAACAATTTCCATCCGGCTTCCTGTGCCATTCCTACTACAGCTACGGATTCGTCATGTCTCATTCATGCCACCAAAACAGACGAAGAGGACCGCGTTCTCAAACAGAACACGAAACAACATCGTCTTCGGGACAGGAGCTCGGACGTTTGGGATGAAAAAAGGTTTTGTGAAACGACCAAAACGAAAACTGGTAGCAGAAAAGTGACATTTTAATCGGAAAACTCACCTCACGGAAGGTGCCATGTTTATAAGCGGACATCTGTGATGTTGAAGAGGGAGGTTGCTGTATCGTGTTGGAGAGGATTTTTCTCTCGCCAAAGGGATCAATCAATTCCAGAGTCGCCAAAGGTGTAGAAAAGGAGGCTTATAAAAGATGAATGAATTGGTGTGGGGGATGAGGAGGAGGGGGTTATATATAAACAGAAAAAAAATTGCGAAGGATAATTTTAACTCGGAAACCTTTAAAACGCGTGGGGAGATTCTCGTTGGGAACGGTGGAATAGTGAAAATTTTGAAACGGGGGATTTTGAGGATTGTAATACCGACTAATTAGTAACTAACAAAAACAACAGTGAAAATAAATTATAATAAAATATCGTCGTCTTACAAGCGAAACACAATGTCATAATTTTCAAATATTAATTTCTGTTTTATAAACCAGAAAGTGGAGATCTTTAGATTAGTGGAAGTCCACTATGTGATTTTTTGTCTTAGCATAAAGATTAAATTTCTTGAGAAACATTGTCATTTGACCATAGTTCAGATGACGATGTAGTGGTGTTTTCCTCGGATCTTTCCCTTAGGGATTGATCCCGGACCGTCTCCAATAGCCCGTTGTGTTGCTCCCCAGTGTGACATTAATTAACCTACCTTCTTGAGGAACAAAGAAACGAATAAATGTACATTATTTATTGCAATTTTATTAAAATAAGCTGCTATAGTAATACATATTTTCGTAACGAAAAAACAACTCTGAATAACGGAAAAGTTGAGCAAATACAAGTAGAACAGTTAATTGTTAAAATGAAAAAATTATAATTTTCGCATTGCTCGAAATCAATTTCTTCCACTTCGTTTTGTCAGAGCTCTGATTTTTCACTTCGTGTGTTTCATTTGAAAACCGACGATATATTAGGGGATGCCTGGCGAAAAATATCAATTTCGGAGGTTGTATTTTTGAGCCTGATGGACAAAATTGTGGAAAAGTATTTTTGTTCAAAATGTAGTATAATTTATAAAAAAAATTATTTTTAATATTTTACTACAAAAAAACTGGATTTTGTCAGAATAAATTTTCACTATATTTTATATATTCACACTTACAATCGAAATACCTTCTGAACTATAAAAGATATAAATAGTAAGAAATTTTAATCGATAATTTTAAATAGCACTACCGGTTTTCGAGAATTGTCTGCCAAGATGAAGAATAATGAAAAAGTTCCGTTTTAAAATTTGTTCTAAAATTAAAAGTGTTAACTTTTAGTTTTAGTAGCTGTACTTAATAAATTGTTACTCTATTCCCGTTTTAAAAATGAATTCATAATTTAATTTTCAATGTTCGAAATGGGGTTATGATAAAAGTTCACTACAAGCAGTTCAAAAGTTCACAAAAAGTTAGCTTTGTTAAGATAAAACGTCTGTTTTTCTATCAATTAAGAAACCAAAACTATACTTCCATTGGATCTGAAAACCGAAATATAACCAAGCATAATTCATCATTAACAGTAATTTTTTTAAATGAGGATTGCCAAATTTTTTTACATTTTTAAACTAATATGACTCAAGTGGATACAGGGAATTTGGTATGTGTTATTGAATACATCATTTATATCACTTCATCTGCCAATGTGAATAGTTTACATACTCTACATTTAATGAATGAAATTTTAAGACATATTACACAAATAATCATATTTTTGGTTCAAAGTGTTACAATTTCCTTACATTGTATGTTATACATTGTAAAGAATATTGTAGATTTATTTAGACTTGAAAAAGTTATATTTTGGATATTTTTGCTATTTTTATGATTTATGATTCAGTTTTGTTTATCAAAAGTTAAAATCCCGCCTTTTGGGGACATTTAAATTGAAAAACGTCATCTTTTTTAAGTTTGAAATAGAATTTCGTTGTAGTCGAAGTGCTTTATTTAACAATTACATTTTCATTTTACATGGGATGTTTTACATGAAATATTCTAGATGGAATGCTCTAGATCAGTGGTTCTTAACCTGGGGTGTGTGCACCCCTGTTGGTGCGAGAAAGCATTTCCAGGGATGTGAGAGAAGTTTCGATGGACGACATCGATTTAATAAAAGACGATCTTATTGAAATACGAGACAATGCACGTATTCAAATGGAATTTTAAAAACTGGACTTGGAACAATTCTGGTGTACACAATTAGAACCTTATACACAGCTGTCAAAAGCAGCATTGCAGACTCTTTTACCATTTGCCACCATCCACTTGTGTGAAATGGGATTTTCATCACTTTTGCACATAAAAACAAAATCCAGAAATCGCTTAAATGCAAGTGATGACTTACGCGTGGCTCTTTCATTAAAGGAGCCTCGCTTCAAAAGCATTATTATGAATAAACAACAACATAGCCATTAAAAATTGAGATATTGTTTTGTATATATATATATATATATATATATATATATATATATATATATATATATATATATATATATATATATATATATATGTGTGTGTGTGTGTGTGTGTGTAAATGTATGTGTTTATTTTCAAAAAATACGTTATCTTGCAATATAGAAGTAATTTCCTAAATAATGAAATAGAAAAACATTTTTCAAGGGGGGGTACCCCCTGGAAGAGGGGAGTATGAGGGAGTTCATGGGCCGTAGGCCCTCCGTCTTCGAATAGAATTTCATTTGAATTTCGAACAGGTTGATTTTTCGAGCAATTTGTGGATGGTAGCACCGGGAACTTGGAAATCAAGCTGCAGAAGGGGTGACAAGAGATACAGAAGAATGGCTGCGATGGAATTAAGGTGCTGGCTTCTTCGAGGTGTCCGATGGAAGATTGCAGAGTGGAAGTAACTGTAAAAAGGTGCATAGCAAAAGGAGGTGCGAGGACAAGGGGTACCGATCACTAAAAAGGCTCAAGAACCACTGCTCTAGATGGATCATACAGGAATATGTACAAAACGAGTAGCTCAGTAGAAAAAACATATACGAACTAGAAACGCACTTAAATAATAAATTAAAATACCTTTAGCACTTTAGCAGATTTAGCAGATTAGAATAATAGGAGCATCTTGCACTTGCGTAAATAAATATAAATCATAATAGGTTTCGTATTTTCGTAGTTAACTAGCATACACACACTACTCAAAATCTTACTTCAATAAACAATTTTTTTTCTATCTGGGATCGTAAATGTCTCTTAAAAGGCAATTTCAATTTTATTCTCAACAATAGCCACAAGAGCGGTGAATGGAACTCGATTTGCGCTGCTCAGCTTCGTCATTGATACAGGTACGGAGATTCCAAGTTCGTTTGGTTTCCATAGAAATCACAAACTCCTCCAGTCAGGTGTGCGGTAGAAGCATCTATGAAGAAAAAGGTTGTTCCACATAGCTCCCTAAAACCACGCTGACATAGTTTTTACAGATCGATAGAAGGTCGCTCTGGCAGGTGGATCAGACCACCCGACAAACCAGCACCTCCATTCCTTTGATAATCTCATAAGCGGCTTTTGTAGAGAAGATTTCGACAACCTCTATTCTTTCGATTCGTTGTGTCAAAACTTATTTCCTGAGTTGAACGCGAAGATTATATTCTAGTGGAGCAATTAGTAAAAAAATTGGTAGGTTATGTCGAGGACACAACCTAGGTTTTAACGTGAATACTCGGTCCAGATGTTGGATTGTGGAATGAATGAAGCACACAGGGAAGTTTGAACTATTGTTGTGAATATTCAACAATTAACTTACAGTTTGAACGATTGTTTATTGTGAATATTCAACAATTAACTTACAGTTTGAACGATTGTTTATTGTGAATATTCAACAATTAACTTACAGTTTGAACGATTGTTTATTGTGAATATTCAACAATTAACTTACAGTTTGAACGATTGTTTATTGTGAATATTTAACAATTAACTTACAGTTTGAACGATTGTTTATTGGGAATATTCAACAATTAACTTACAGTTTGAACGATTAAAGTGCAGTTTGATATAAATATTGAAGGATAATTTTATTGATTAAAAGCCTGGGATAGTAGCGTAGTTCGATACTTTTGAGTGACACCCCCTACGTTGTCCTCCCTCCACGCAATTCAAAGTGACGCTGGTTCCAAATCTCGCCCAGCATCGTAGAATTTCGACATAGTGCGGACCCCGTGCTCAATGCGCATGCGCACTCTGTCCGAAGGTCATGTCAGGTACGGACGTGCTTTGTCTACACGCCGCTATATTTATCTTTTGGACGTTTCTTCTAAAATCATAAGACAAAACAGTTGTATCGCTAGACTTTTCATGCATACTCCCTAGTTCTGTACTGTTCCTATACTGATACTAGTATGTATCGCTTGACTTTTCATGCATACTCCCTAGTTCTGTACTGTTCCTATACTGATACTAGTATACTATACTAGTATCAGTACAGGAACAGTACAGAACTAGGAAGTATGCATGAAAAGTCAAGCGATACAACTGTTTTGTCTTATGATTATGTACTAGTATACTATACTAGATACTACAGATTCTGTACTGATACTAGTACTACCTAGTTCCTAGTACTGTTCCGATTTTAAAGACGTATTCCCGTCAAAAATGCAGCCAGTTTAAAAGTTTCTAATAGACTTCCCTCGGCAATTGTCATTTCAGTACACATATATTTGAATATCAAATATTTACAAATTTACTATAAACAATTTCTTTTTTAGAAATTTAATTTATGAAAGAACAGTGGCAAGTACTATTGTAGCGTGACGTTGATGGCTTGGGATGCCGAGATTGGGTTAAAAGCAAAAAATATATTACGTTTAGATTTAGACAACTTTATGAGTCAACTCCATTCGTCTTGTTTCTATTACCATCAAGACAATATAATATTAATCATTCCAACCAAAGACCGTCGTCTACGATGGGGCTGGTGCACGTTAAATCTGTAATCACTTCAAACGTCCTCATGTTGTGAAAGTTCAGAGAGTGGGGTGCCAGCTCAGGCGTTGTCCTCGTCATTTGACCGTTGTTCGAAATGACGAGATGTTGTCCTCGGACTTTCCCTTCGGGATCGATCTCGGACCGTCGTCAATAGCCCGTCGTGTTGCTCCCGTACGATATTAATTCAGCTATCTACGGTCATTCATCTGCACCTATAAGTATCTGTAAATTATTTTTGATACTAAAGGAAAAGGTAATTTTTTTAATGTCCCATTGTTTGATATCGAATCACACCACTGTGACACTCCTGAGCTAAATAAAACTTTGATTTACACCAATTCAGCTAACTTCAGCATTTATTTTGATAATATCATAAACATTCTACCCCCCGGAGAGCCTGATAGGGTGACCGACTTTCGGTCATGAATTTAAGGAACACATTTGTGCAATTTTAGAGGCGAATAATCAAATAATCATAAAATGTTTAACATTAAACAAATCAATTAATTTACATTGTTTACAATATACAGTAAAAATTCACAAATTTTCCTGTTTCTTAGTCCTAACCAATACGTATTTGTCGACTGATGCTGCAGAACTGAGCATTTCTTTTTATCTTGTCCAAATCATAAAAACCTTTTACAACTGAAGTCAATAAATTGCTACCATTAGCTTTGACTTGGTGAGTAGTAAGCTGCTTTGATTAGTCCATTTCTTGCTCCAGCTAAAGAACGTCGTGTACACGGGGTCTGGTACACGTTAAATTTCAGTCGTGGCTTTAAATGCCCCTACGTTGGCGTGGTGTGGAAGTTTGGAGAGTGGAGTGCCAGCTCAGGTGTTATTCTCGTCATCTAACCGTGGTTCAAAATTACGAGGGATACAAAATTACCTCGGATCTTTCCCTTCGGGATGGATCCCCGACCGTCGCCAGTAGCCCGTTGTATTGCTCCAGTGCGACGCTAATTAAAATGCCTACCTACCGAAGTAAAATTGGGTTTCAAGGACCCAAGGTGATCTTTTCTTTTCCCATTGGATTTACTGTCTTCAGTAAACACGGGGGGTCGAGCACCCAGGATACCCAAGAGATCTTTTCCTGCTGTCATCCCACTACTCTGCTTCCCAATCCCTCTTTTCACCCTTTCGTGACATTTTTTACTTGACGTTGTCTTGCCTTTGGCGCAGCTTGGCCAAATATGGCCCTTGAAACATAAAACGGTAAAGCAACGAACCGAAATTAAATCCTTCGGTACGTTGACCATATTTCCTTGAGACAAAAACGGGACATTGGGTATGACAAAAACGGGACGAGGATTATGTAATGGCCTGTATTCATGAAAAAGTAAAATGACAAAAGAAAAAGTTTTATTACATACACATACAGGGTGAGTCTAAATTGTTTTTACAAAATAAGAGGGGTGATAGTACCCATGCAGACGAGCAATAATTACCATGGAACATAGGGTCGCATTCCACTCTGAGAGGCAGAAAAGAGTCAAATTAGAATTTCAACATGAACTTACAACAGTGTTTGGAAAGCGAATGAACGATACCAAAAGTTGCACAATCTGATTGATTGATCAGAGAAAAACTCACATCAAGTGCTCAAAGTGACGCGTGTCGTTGCACAGTTCACACCGGCGAAGGAATGACTGGCTCTCGAAGATTCCTGGTGTTGTATTAATTTTGTCTGCGGCAACACCGATTCTCGCTACGAGATCTTCAGCCGAGTCCACAGGCGTCTGCTACACTAAAGATTTCATGTGCCCCCAGAAGGAAAAGTCCAGTGGGTTGAGGTTCGGTGAGAGAGGAGGCCAAGCCATAGGTCCGCCACGTCCGATCTACGGGATATGTGGCATTCAGGAAGTGCCGGACAGTGCTGGAAAAGTGTGCTGGGGCTCCATCGTGCATGCTCGACGCGTTTCGACTTTACTCTTTTCTGCCTCTCAGAGTGGAATGCGACCCTATGTTCCATGGTAATTATTGCTCGTCTGGATGGGTACTGTCACCCCTCTTATTTTGTAAAAACAATTTAGACTCACCCTGTATAAAATTTACCGTTATCCTTCAATTACAGAACCCTTACAAAAATTTAGGTAGATATATGTAGATGTAGTGGGGACAGTACTTCAACACAATCGTACCATGAATATCTGTCCGGTGAAATAATTTTTCATCGCCTTATCATAAGACATTCCTCACTCCATGTGTCCTCTTCTGCTTTAATAAAACTTCCTTTGTGTATGTACATTACTTGATATTGTCTGTCTTGTGTCTGGCGCAGCATGGCCAAATATGGCCCTTGCGCCATAAAAACCCAACAAACTCACACTCCATGGCGATCCATAAATACAAGGTGTTGTCCTCAGATCTTTCTGTTCAGGATTGATCTCACGGACGGACCAACAGCCCGTTGTGTTGCTCCAGTGTGACATAAATTCAGCTACCTCCCTACCCACACTCCAAGACACAATTTTGTTTTACAGCAAACATAGCCCTCATTGCCTCGATTATAGGTTATGAATAATTGACCAATAATTACCCCTCCAAGTTGTTTCGACGAGATATCTCGATCAGACCAATTTTGCTAATGACGCGATATTTTGTCATCAAGGTATTGTAGATTGTTTTATGATGCCGAGATCAGGACCAGGTCACTTTTTTCCCGTATTGACGAGGTATCTCGTCCAACACGATCTGGTCACTTTTTGCTCATGACGAGACGCCTCTTCAAGACAACCACGAGGAGGGTTAAAGTACATTCGTACATTTCGTTAAAAGTGGGACAAATCTGACATTTGTATAAAAACGACTGGACAGCCGAGAAATATGAAATACAAAAACGGTACTGTCCCGTTCAAAACGGCCTTGGCCAGTCATGGTTTCCATTTCGAATCGTTCAAGCTCGTTTCACAGTAGTATTCATGGCAAAAAAAAACTGTTGGCTTTGATCGATTGGAGCCAAAGGACATTAAAGTTTTGGAGACATTATTTAAAATTTAATTTTATTGAAACCAATTCGTATTTACAAGCATGCATCCAAAATCAAAACGTCTCATCTATTACATTATTTCTTCTGCTATACACTCAAGATTAACATAACTTTCTACTTTCATATACCCCATATAATTTCAAGTCCTCGGCAGAGGTTTGAGACCGATTTCAACAGAAACAACTCATCGCCAAACTGGGCGATCACAAGAGCTCGATGGCAGCCCTGCAGTCCAGCCTGCGCCGGCGCAGCCGAAGAATGGAATCTCATCCTACGCATCCACCCGCTCCTGATCAATGAAAGTGTCCTGAATGGCCAGAAACAACTGTTATCTCAACGTCGTGTGTTTTGCCTTTTTTTTTATTCATTCTTCCTTCTTTTCTCCCTTCTTCTTTCGACAGAAAACGTCATTCATTGATCGGTTGACCGCGGACCCAACACTCGGTTGGAATAACTCGACTGTTGACGAGGGAGGTTAATTGGAAGGAAGTTATCGGCCTTTTATTGATCAGCGGTTCGGGGAGAAATGAATCGGGGGAAATTGAGTCAGGGTTTGAATTGGGAGTCACAAAATGGCTGATCCGTGCGAGACAGACGTTTAAAAAAAATTCTAAATTCTTAAAATTAACAAACCTTTCGTTTCAATTCCGTAAACGACAAAAATGGGACCATTCGAAATCGGTTAAAGGTAGTAGGTGTGTGGGGATTTTTTTTTCCGTCGCACTGGAGCAACATAACGAGCTATTGTCGACGGCCTCTTAATTTTGTGCCACGGTCAGTCAGCCCTTGAGACACAACAATCCAAACTTCCACACGATGCCAATGTAAGAGCATTTGAGGACACGACCGATTTAACGTGCACCAGCCCTCACACGAACACGGCTTTGGTTGGACCTAGTTTCGACCCTCCGGTTCTGAATCCGCGACTCTACCAACTGGACTACCGCAGCTCCGGAGAACCAATGATAGGGTGGGGTTTTATGGCGCAAGGGACATATTTGGTCATGCTACGCCAGGCACAAGACAGACAATATCAAGTAATGAATGAACATACACAAAGTTTCTATTGACTCAGAAGAGAGAAATACACGCGGAGAGGAATCGAACCTGCGCCATCTACAACTCGCAGATTGAACGCAGAGACCATTTGCAGGAGCCATTGAAAAAGCTCGATCTTTTATTGCTTGTTTTTATTAAGTCGACACAATTGTGTAATCAAGAATAAACATTGTGACCACTAATTTATTAGCGAATGCGGTACTGTATAATATGGTTAATATGGTAAGGTTTTAACCTACGTGAGGAATAATATGGTTTATCATCATTTAAAAGATAAAAATAGACCCAAGAATTCTAATCTCGACTCTGTGGTCACAGAATACGTCCTAAAAAATTTCAACAGCACTAGGTAGGTAGGTATTTTAATTAGCGTCACACTGGAGCAACACAACGGGCTATTTTCAACAGCAATAGAAAAAAATGCTTATAATATGGTAATAAAATGATTAATTATTATTAAGTAGTAAGTATAACGATTATTATTATTAAGTATTAAAATAATATGTTTTATCATCATTTTAAAGATAAAAATAGACCCAAGAAATCTAGTCTCGATTCTGTGGTCACAGAATACGTCCTAACAAATTTCAACAGCACTAGGTAGGTAGGTATTTTAATTAGCGTCACATTGGAGCAACACAACGGGCTATTTTCAACAGCATAGAAAAAAAATTGCTTATAATATGGTAATAAAATGATTAATTATTATTAAGTATTAAGTATAATGATTATTATTATTAAGTATTAAAATAATGTTTTATCATCATTTTAAAGATAAAAATAGACCCAAGAATTCTAGTCTCGATTCTGTGGTCATAGAATACGTCCTAACAAATTTCAACAGCACTAGGTAGATAGGTATTTTAATTAGCGTCACATTGGAGCAACACAACGGGCTATTTTCAACAGCATAGAAAAAAATTGCTTATAATATGGTAATAAAATGATTAATTATTATTAAGTATTAAGTATAACGATTATTATTATTAAGTATTAAAATAATATGTTTTATCATCATTTTAAAGATAAAAATAGACCCAAGAAATCTAGTCTCGATTCTGTGGTCACAGAATACGTCCTAACAAATTTCAACAGCACTAGGTAGGTAGGTATTTTAATTAGCGTCACACTGGAGCAACACAACGGGCTATTTTCAACAGCAATAGAAAAAAATTGCTTCTTTACAGTTCGGCTCCCGGGACAGTTGAGTCACGAGGTTTTGAACGGGTCAATTAGTTAAATTAGGGGACTGGCAGTAACATCAAAAAATCCCCTCCACAATTGGTGTCTTTAATGCGGATTCTGGTTCTAAGTTCGGTGCCGAAAGCATAGCATTGATAAAAGCAGTGGAAAAACATCCACGGTGATCGCCATTCACGCTTTAGCATCACCAGTGTAGAGAAAGGTATGGGGTCTTTCTTGGTGAAATGTATATATGCTTTATCCCGGGGCCCCTACTATATGTCTGGATGCCTGGAGCCGTGACTTGTGGCTTTATGTTTAGACACATACTGTATGTCTACCGAGAGAACTGCACGTTGGAGTGGTGTGGAAGTTTGGAGAGTGGGGTGCCGGCTCAGGTGTTATTCTAGTCATTTGACCGTGACTCAAAATGACAAGGCACTGTCCTTGGATCTTACCCTTCGGGATAGATCCCGGACCGTCGCCATTATCCCGTTGTGTTGCTCCAGTGCAATGTTAATTAACTACCTACCTATCACGAGAACTGTTCCTAACCCCAAGTATAGGCAGTGGTAGTGGCTATAGAAATAGTGCTTAATCTTCAGCGGCTTAAGGAAGGTAGTTAATCAACGACGCACTGGAGCAACACAACGGGCTATTGGCGACGGTCTGTGATCCATCTTGAAGGAAAAGATCTAAGGACAACGCCTCGTCTACGGTCAGATGACGAGCTGTCACCACATTCTCCAAACCACGCCAACAGGAGGAGGCCACGGTAGATTTAACGTGCACCAGCCATCGTGCACACCACGGTCTTTGGTTGGACCGAGTATCGAACTCTCAGCCCTCCGGTTGTTAATCCGTTGCCCTTCTGACTGGGCTACCACTGCCTTTTCGTCGGTTTGGAGAACCTGTGAATTCACCGGTTTTAAGGAATGATGAATTTTTATTTAAGGAATCGTTAAATAAGAATTAAACGTACAGCAGCAAAATCGCTGGAACAGTTGTAAAAAAGAAACATGAATTGGTAGGTATTTTAATTTTAATTAACGTCACACTGGAGCAACACAACGGACTATTGGTGAAGGTCCGGGATCAAACCCGAAGAGGGATCCGAAGACAACACCAAGAAATTTTGAGCCACGGTCAGGTGACGAGTCAACACCTCAGCTGGCACCCCACTCTCCAAACTTCCACACCACGCCAACGTGAGGACATTGGAGACCACGGCATATTTAACGTGCACCAGAACCCACATACACCACGGTCTTTGGTTGGATAGAGTTTCGAACTTGCAACCCTCGGGTTGTTGATTCGTTACACTTCCTATCGCGGCCCTATATTCTAAGGAAAGGAGCAATAGAATCCTTTCAAAGGATTCTTTTCTTTGAAAGGAGCAATAAAATCTTTCCAAGGGATTCTATTCTCTGGAAAGGAGCAATGAAATCTTTTCAAGCTATTCTACTCTAAGGAAAGGAGCAATAAAATCTTTCCAAGAGCTTCATTTCAAAGGAGCAATAGAATCTTCCCAGGGAGTCTGATCTAAGTAAAGGAGCAATAGAATCCTTTCAAATGATTCTTTTCTTTGAAAGGAGCAATAAAATCTTTCCAAGGGATTCTATTCTCTGGAAAGGAGCAATGTGAAATCTTTTCAAGCTATTCTACTCTAAGGAAAGGAGCAATAAAATCTTTCCAAGAGCTTCATTTTAAAGGAGCAATAGAATCTTCCCAAGGAATTCTGATCTAAGGAAAGGAGCAACAGAATTTTTCTAAAGGTTGAAAGAATCGACGAATTCTTCAGAAAGATGTGGTTATTTAGTGATTAAGCGTGCTCTGGGGCAAAAACAACACTACTCTCAAATCTCATGCCGCTCAGAAGGTTATTCAAATGATAACGTCTCAGGTTTCCGAGTTTATGTGAACGATGCAGCTCAACTCGAGAAATAATCGCGATCCAGGGTCACACAAGACTCCCAATCGAAGCAAGATCTCGAACAGACGCCTCGAGGAACGGGTTGTGGGAAAGTTTACGGAACACACACACGACGCGCTCCCCGTGCCCCTTCGCGAGAAGAACAAAAGAAGAAAACAGAAGCTGAGAAAACTCCGTCCGTCAACCCAGGAGGCTCGGAACCGTGGCGGATCTCCGC
The DNA here is from genome assembly GCA_933210815.1 of Meta bourneti. NCBI lineage: Eukaryota > Metazoa > Arthropoda > Arachnida > Araneae > Tetragnathidae > Meta > Meta bourneti. The sequence goes on along the minus strand of OW119930.1, from coordinate 5,856,165 downwards.
GATCCGTGTCGGCAACCGTAGCCGCGGATTAAGCGTGTCAGACCCTTGTTCTCTTCCCGTGAAGCACCTTGTTCCGTTTCGTAACGGCTCTTCCGTAAAGAAAACGAGAGCCGCGCTTTGTTCGAACACGATAAGCGGAACTAGACTCGGTGGCGGAACGATACCTCGTTGGGGAGCATCAATGGGATCTTTTGTGTGAGCTGCCTCTTCTCTCTCCCTTTGTTGACACTGGGGAAATTATAGGAAGAAAAAAAACCACTCGCTTTCGTTTTCTTGAAAGAATGAGAATCTTTGTAATCGGAATGGAATTCGAAGAGAATGCGTACACAGCAGTAGCCCAGTTGGAAGAGCAACGGATTAGTTGCTAGTTTGAGACTCGGTCCAGCCAGAGACCGTCGTGCACGCGGCGACTAGTGCACGTTAAATCGGTCGTGACCTCGAATATCTTCATGTTGGCGTGGTGTGGAAGTTTGGAGAGTGGGGGCGCCAGCTCAGGTGTTGATCTCGTCATCTGACCGTGGACATCTTTCCCTTCATGACTGATCCCGGACCGTGGTCAATAGCCCGTTGTGTTGCTTCAGTGCGACGTTAATTAAATACCTTCCGAAAAGAACGCATGCGAACGTTGCTACGAGTACGTTCAAAAGGGCCGGATTTAAATATTTTTTGGCAGTGGCGATCATTAGTATGAACGAGGCGAGGTTAAAAATTGATTCAGGGAAAATCCATTTTAAGCCGTAATTTGAGGTGAAATTAGTCCTCGTTTAACAAGACCGTATTGTGATAAATCAAACCTATTTCGAATACTGATTTCGGATCTCTCACTTCGTGAGTTGATCCCGGACCGTCGTCAATAACCCGTTGTGTTGCTTCAGCGCGACGTTAATTAAATACCTACCTACCCCGAATATTTATTTGCGCTTCATTTTCGCAAAGTGGTTTATGTGAATGTTCTAAACGTGGTTTATTGGTCCTTTCAAAGGAATGATAATTCTACCTTTTTTCTATTATTTATTTATTTCCTTTTCTTATAATCATTGTTACTACTACTACCACATGTCTTACAATACGTAGTAAAATAGCGGTAGCCTGGTTGGAAAAGCAGCGGATTAGCGGAGGATAACGAGTTCGAAACTAGGTCCGACCCAAGACCGTTATATACACGCGGGCTAACGCAGGTTAAGTCTGTCGTTGCCTCAAATGTCCTCACTTTTGCGTGGTGTGGAAGTTTGGAGAGTGGAGTGCCAGCTCAGGTCTCAGGTGTTGTTCTCATCATCTCACCGTTGTACGAAATTGCGTGGTTTTGTCCTCGTATCTTGTAATAAATCCCGGACCGTCGCCAATACCCCGTTGTGGTGCTCCAGTGCGACCTCAATTAACTACTGGTCTACCATAAAATAATCGAGAATTACCGTTCAAAGGTTTAATCTGCTTTTCTTTGTCAAGTTCATAAAATCTTGTAATTTTAGTTAAATTGTTTTCCACTGTTTCTTTGTTAAATCAACTTACTTCTCTAAGCCCCGTGTTGTACTTCTGTGGTGCACGGAGAGTTTGCTTTTGTTCAATAAAAATAATAATAATAATAATAATTTTAAAAAAAAGGCATCTGCTTCGAAATTTCATATGCCTGTTTCGGAGCAGCGTAACTTGTCGTATTGATCGTTCAGAAGTTATATAACAATTGGTCTTAAAACGCTCTTTAGAAGTAAAGGACGTAAATTGTATACAACAATGACCCTAAATACATTGAACTACTCCAAAGGAAAGAGAATCCCGCATTCGACCATGAGGAATGTTTTCTACCTACATCCTTGAAATGCATTCGAAAAAGTTGAACAATGTTATACGACCTTACGAAAAGGTTACTTAACTAAATGAACAATCAAAGGCCAAATGCATTGCGAGCGAAACATTGATTTTAGATGTAGCGAGTGTTATGATGAAACGAACTTGCCGTATACTATTCGCGGAAAGTAGTTTATAATTTTCCAAAAATACAAACTATTTCCAGCTCTGAATTAGCCTATAATCCTTGTTTCGCTGTCCTTTTGGAATAATTATAGGGGTAGCGTCAGTTTAGAGCGCAAACTCATTAACTGATACAAATAATTTTTACTGTACCGCTATTTAAAGACTTAGTTTTTAGGTCAGAAAACAAAAATTATAAGCATTTTGAGTGTTGTATATTTTAACAGATTATAATATAACAATGTATTTATCATTACCCTGAAAATAAGCATTTAATGTCTCCGAAGAAACGTCAGTTAGTGAGTTTCTGCTCCAAACCGAATGTAAACTTGTTTTCATTTTGGGTAAAATAAAGTCAGACTTCAGAACTTAGTTGTTATTCGGATGGCTTCAGAATGTGCTCGTTGCTCGAATAAACTGATTCGTTCTGTTCTGAAATAACAAAATCCATGTATACGTATTTCTAGCGGAGCAATCATGAAGGCAAACAAGCCAATAATTCAGTATATTTAAAATGATTCTGAATAGAATAAGAATCAAAGATATAAATATAGACATAGAACGTCAGTTAGTGAGTTTCTGCTCCAAACCGAATGTAAACTTGTTTTCATTTTGGGTAAAATAAAGTCAAACTTCAGAACTTAGTTGTTATTCGGATGGCTTCAGAATGTGCTCGTTGCTCGAATAAACTGATTCGTTCTGTTCTGAAATAACAAAATCCATGTATACGTATTTCTAGCGGAGCAATCATGAAGGCAAACAAGCCAATAATTCAGTATATTTAAAATGATTCTGAATAGAATAAGAATCAAAGATATAAATATAGACATAGAATCAAAATTCTTCCAAAATTAAAATTCGATTTTAAAAACACTCTTAAAGACCCGAGCTATGAGGAATCCAATTGGCGACCTCATGTACTATTTAACGAGTAGACTATGTTCTAGAACCCTGAAAGTCGCCCAATTGCGATTCTGAATTTTTAGAATTTACTTTAAATCCATGCAAACGGACCAAAAACTTATGAATTCAAATTGAAAACTCTACATAAAACATAGAAACTGTATTGAGTACATAAAATGAATAAAAATTAGGTCTATGTAAATAGATAAGTAAAAAATGTGCCACAAGAATAATGAAGTCCTTGTCATGTCTATTGTGACTGACAATATTTGAAGGTTATTCAGAACAAACTACACTACAGAGGCTGTTCGGACATATTTTGAACGATTTTAATGGACTGAAGATAAATTTTTTACATGAAATTTTTGTGATTAAAATTTTTTTTAAATGTTCTATTTGATAGTCTCCTTATTGTTAACTATCTTTCTACACCTTAATTTTCATGATAATAGTGACTTTTGTAGTATCGACAAATTTCCAAAGTCCTTGAATGGTTTTCGATCAACGTTTCGATAATGCTCTTTTTAAAAGGCCAAAAGCACAAAAGTCAATGGGTGAGACATCTAGAGATTTAGCAGGAATATCAGTAAAGGGTGACCAGACATGATACCAGTTCTTGTTCCATTTTTTCCAAGAATTTAATAGAGGATTTAGATGTGTGGCTGCTTGCTTTATCTTGATGCAGCTCTACTGATTGTTGGCACTGTGGGTAAAGATATGGTATTTCTTTTTTGAATATTGGGGAAATAATATGGTCTTGATAGTATGTGGGAGTTGATTTTTACACTTTTTTACACTCTTTTTACTTTCAATTTTTCATTACATGCAAAACCGGCAGCAATCATAAATCCCTTAGAGAAAGATTCTTTAAACCACGTTTTAAGATTTTTTTCTTCTCTTTTATGATAATAAATTTTTCTTTTTTTTATTGCAATCATTTAAATACACCAAAGCCTCATCTATTGTCACAACATTTTTCCATCTTTCTCCAACAAAACGCTTCTCATACAGAATTCTGCAGCGAGTACTGAATTATGCAATATGTCGTGGAGATAGACGATAAACATTGTATTTTTTGGCCTGGTCGCTGTTAATTATTTTATTTACAGTTGAAACTGAACATTTTAATGACTTTGCAATAGTCTTTTGACTTGACGGATTCTCTTTTAAAATTAAAAATCTTACCTTACAAATATTCTCAGAAATTCTTTTCTTTCTTGGATACGTATTTGGATAAGTATTTTTCCACTTTTACGTATTTTTCCTTTCTCATTAATAATATTACTTATCGTACCTTTAGATATCGAAAAACCATGGCTTCTACAGCGTTTTAGAATAATTGAATAAGCATAATTCTCTTTGGAAAGAGCGGAAACATAGCCTTCCATCTATTGCTTATTTAAAAGCGCCATTTTGAAAGCAAACAAAACTCTGAGTTAGCAGACGATGAGTTATAATTTAACTATTTAACTGCTGCAAAAATAAAATTATTTCGTAGATATTCCGTACTCTTTCGCAGCATACAATTTTTTACAGCTCATCAAAATCATTCAAAAAGTGCCCGAACAGCCTCTGTATTATTACATATATTGAAATCTTAGTCTTGATTTCAATTAATTTTATTTTGCGTATTCCTTTGAGAACAATGACGCAAAACAAAAATGAAATTCCAGATGTGGTCATGAAATACTAAAAAACTACTTTTATAATGAAAATGCCAATAATAGTACTGAAGAATCCGAAATATAATGATATTTAAACAGAAAACCGAGTCGAATATTTAATTTAAAAAAGAAAATGAATGGAAAATACATAAAACTACATATTTTGCAATTTGTACAGAACAGGTTTCACGCATGAAATGAATGAAGCGTGTATTTTGAATTCCGAATTCAGTTTGGATTGAATGGAGCAGTATAGGTTAGCATAGATTGAATTCAGCAAAATTGATACATTTTAATATTTTTGGTTTATTATTTATTAAATTGATTCAAATGAATTTGGTAGTTTTCATTAATAATAGTTTTTTAGATCTTAGCGATGATCATCATTAACATTAGCTTCAAATATTGCCATCTCACAGAGAAAATATGAGATGTACGATTTGTTGGTAACTCAACTTATGACTAATTCTATAGAAATTTTTTTGTTAATCATCACTCATTCAAATTAGTGTTAAGAGTAAGCATATTTAAATATCAATTGAGATTTTGTCTCAAAAGTTTAATTTAAACTTTTAGTTATTTATACATTGATTTTACTTTGTGACTCCTAGGCAATTTCATATTAAGTTTTTAAATTATTATCCAAAGCCCGGTGAAAATGTAATATCGTCATATAAAAACATTACTCCAATTCACCTATAGATGGCAGCATCTCCTACAAGATTTGGCTGAAAGTAAATAGCAGATTCTCGTGAAAAACAAACTCGTTTGGGCTGGAATTTTTATTGACCAACTTGTTTTCGTGAAGTAGAGGAAATGTTTTAACATGAAACAACACTTCTCATAAAAAATGATGTTTCGACTTTCTAAAAACAACTTAAAATACTTTCCCTATGATCTATAATATATATTTTACGTGGCTCTAATTTCAGAAAGATTATTAGAATTATCAATTAGGTATGTTTTGGAACAAAAAGAAAGAAAAGAACGATCGAAAACATGCGAAAAGCAAAATTTAACATTCTTTTTTTTTTTGACACAAAATATTAAGTACTTTCGTTTTTTATTTACAATTAAATATATTTCACAGTATTTGCATAAAAGTGAGTCTTGTGCTGCCATCTATATGTCATTAAATAATATAACTATGCAGGATTTCTTTCATTGTGTTCGTATTGCTAATAATCTCCGGATTGATCTAACATTGAGTAAAACTTTTTCACTTATACAATATCACAATAATACCTTTATTAAACCTAAAAAGGAGAAAATTTTAGTTCCATGATGCAGCGATTTCCAATCAAATTACACTTCAGTATCTCTTGAAAATCCATTTCGTTAAGACGTTTGGTTCTGTATCGTTTCTCTTTCTTTGTTCATTTTTTAGCTACAAGAAGGGCTAATTAGACTAGATTCATAAATAATGGTATGGAGGGTGAAATTAATAAAAAATAATAAATTAGCACAGATTTTCATTTAAAAAATCGGAGGTAAAATGTTAACACGTTTGATAAATCAATAAAAATATAAAAGCTATTTTAAAAAAATAGCAATCACTTTTTATAAAATACATGACAAATGTTCAATTAATTCTTCGAGATTGTCTTCAGGAGAACAATCTTTTTCCACATTGAAATTAATGAAATTTCGAACTCTTCTAAAACGAAGAAAGTCTATGGAGCATTAAAAAAGAAAGAAAAAATTGGAAAGATGTAGAACCTAGTGTTGTTGACGAAGAACCTAAATAACGTTTTGTTTAGAATGCATCTAAACTTAAATTAGTTACCGCCTTTGACCCAGGTGCTTCGAAAGCATCCAACCACGCATCGTCATTTCTTGTAAATTCCAAATACGGCATCATTTCTTGACATTGTGTGTCTTGTATTTGACGCATCTTGGCTAAATATGGACCTTAAGCCATAAAAACCCAAAACCAATCAACCAATGTGTCACCAAGTGTGTCAATGTGACAAGCTTGAATATAATTCTTCAAAAATCCTCTGGAAAATAGGATAAGGTCCGTTTCTAAGGCAAAAGGGCAATGGCAGACTTAGTACGTGGAGTAGTTTTTGGGATAGACCGACAGTGCATTTCGTCGAACCAAATATAAAAACAGTTGTTAAATCAATTGCAATGTCACGCATCAAATTTAGTTCTTTTTATTTACTATTTATTATCTTTCTTTGTAAAAATATATGATAAATATAAATAATATATGATGGATAAATTTCGTGGGTTTTTTTGGCGACTCTCCCATAAGTGAATCTATGTGACTCTTGGTCTTAACACGTTTGTGCATCCGCTGTAAACAATCTATCTCTTCAAATCCATATCAAGTCTGTTGTTTAATAAAAATAATTTTAAATTATTTTCACCAATTTTTAATTCAGAAATTTCTTTCTATTTTTATAAATTGTAAATCTGAAAGAATAGTACATAGAATGTAAATTTCAAAAATATAAAAATTGCAAAGAACATGTAATGGTACGACAGGGTTCAACAATACTTTATGGAATTTAAATCCCAATGAATTAAAATAATTAAAAGTATTCATATGACAAAAAAATAACTTGTACAACTGACCTAATATATAAAAGGCAAAATAATCACTTTTATTACTTTTTAAGTTTTACAAAGTAAGCATTTCATATCAGGAATTTTTAGTGAAAACAAATACGATGGATAGCGTACATTTTACTTCCGCTGTCCAAATGCACTTGTATGATACATATCGGGGTTACCTTAAAACGTAGTTCATCACCGTTTTGGTAACGTTTAGATTTTAATCTAATTGGCTTTGAACAATGAACTATCATATCAGTTCGGAATTTATTCTTTGGAATTTTTATTGGGGAAGTGTTGAAATCGTATTCGAAAAACAAGCCAAGTGACGTCACGTTCAGAGTACGTACAGGAAACAAGAATCGCAGCAGAAACACTACTGCCAACTATATTTAGTTTGACACAAAATACCTTTCATACTGTAATGAAAACGTATCCAATATATGATGTGATGATTTCATAAGTGTAAATGATGACTGATGTGACTTCTTGATACTTTTTGAAGTTATGGGACTCCACCACCGAATATTTCTAAGCAATATTTATTGGTTCGCTGTGCGAACCATGCTCGCTTCGTTCGCTCGCAGTGCGCCCCAGCATTAAAACACTCAACAATAATTATCTGAAATAAAAAATATCAATATATAGAGGAAATTTATATTGATATATAAACTATATTTCTAAAATAGTATCTGAAATAAAAAATATCAATATATGGAGGAAATTTATATTGATGTATATACTATATTTCTAAAATAGTATCTGAAATAAATTTTAGAAATATAGAGGAAAGGTCTTGACGCCAATCATATTTTTGTCTCCAAGGCCAGGATAATCCTAACCATGCTATGTCACGGAATAAAAAATCGGTATGTGATCCCAAGTTGGGAAATAAAGTGACGATATCGCTGCAATCAGCGATGGTACTGTGTACATTATTCTAATCAAATTTAGTTTCATGAGAGTTGGAAGAAACTTATCAATTACTCTTTTTAGATATTCACCATATATTCAGAAAACAATATAGCCCTATTCCCAGCGAAACCACAGCCTCGGTAGCCCGGTTCGATGAGTAGCGGATTAGAAACTTGAGAGTTGGAAACACGATCCAACCAAAGACCGTCGTGTTCGTGGGGGCTGGTGCACATTAATCTGTCATGAACTAAATATGTCTCCGTGTTGACGCGGGATGGAAGTTTGGAAAGTAGGGTGCCGTTTCAGGTGTTGACTTCGTCATCCGACCGTGGTTCAAAATGACAAGGGATTGTCCTCGAATCCTTCCCATCGAGATGGGTCCAGGACCGTGGCCAACAGACAATTGTGTTGCTCTAGAGCAGTGGTCTCCAAACTTTTTCACTTGAGGGCCAGATTGGAAAATCCTGGAAGTCAGGCGGGCCAACAACACACAAACACACACATATATATATACATATATATATATATACATATATATATATATATATATATATATATATATATATATATATATATATATATATATATATATATACATATATACATATATATACATATACATATCTGTATATTGCATCGACCGGATTTCCGCGGGCCGGATAATGACCCTTCGTGGGCCGGGTCTGGCCCGCGGGCCGTAGTTTGGAGACCCCTGTTCTAGAGTGACGTTAATTCAACTACTTACCTTCCACAATGAAACCTATGGAATGAAAGTTAAAATTAAATGTAAGTAGAGTTGGTGTTTTTGTAGTATAATGTGCTTCAACGTACAGTATGGCTCCGGAAAAAAGGCTGGAGACATCATGGCTCAGTGGGTATGCAACCTTCGAGTGTAGGTGGTGCAATTTCGATTCCTGTCAGGTACATTCCTACCTGGATGTATTTCTCTCTTTTGTGTCAGTAAAAACTTTCATTGCGTGTGTCTATTACTTGATATTGTGTGTCTTGTGTCTGGCGCAGCATGGCCAAATATGGCTCTTGCGCCATAAAACCCCAAATGAACCAACCAACCGGAAAGAAGGCAGATGACCATGGTAAAGTCCATTTGTACAAAGATGGTTAAATTTGTCAGAGGAAAGGGCTGTATTCAGAAAATAATTTTTGGATGACGCAGTTTTCTTTCCCCTGGTTCCCTTAACGCCGTCATGTTAAATGAGCATTGCGTTTAATGATTTTAACAACTTTTCCCGTTCTATTGACATATTCATACCTATATTTTAACGTTTTTCGGAACTTCGATTTCGTCAGATATAATAGCTTTCAGAAAGTATTTTTTTAATAACTTTTCTTTCCAAAATCATTTCAGGAAGGATTTGATACCCGTGGAATCTCCTCTTGAATCATCCCAGCCTTTTGTGATCGCTTTTTGAGCATTCTACCCTAAGAACAAAATATGCAAATTTACGAGTATGCGTTAGTACAAATGCAAAAAAAACCCGATACAGATCGGAATTGTTTTAATCTAAGTATAATTTTACAATATTAACTTATAAGTGACGATTTAGTTAATAATATCGGAAGATTCCTTTCGTTTCGCAATTTCTTGACATGTCTGTCTTGTTACGGGCGTAGCTTGTCCCATTATGGCCTTTGAGCAAAGAACCACAGAGTTACTGGACTTCGTACTCTGTAAATGTGGCTTTCCATTATACATAAAGTATGTGCAAACAGATTACTCTATTTACATCCTCTTTCACTCAACGATCGTGCTCCCCAAATTTCGGGTCACGTTGGTTTGGTGTGGAGGTTTGGAGAGTGGGGTGCCAACTCAGGTGTGGCCTCGTCATCTGACCATGTTTCAAAATTACTTGGATCTTTCCCTTTGGTTTTGATTCCGGACCGTCGCCATTTGCGCGTTGTGTTGCTCCAGTGCGACGTTAATTAAATACTTACCCAAATTACAGGTGTACAAGATAAACTCGTTGTCCCTCACTTGTAGTAGTCAAGCGCGAAATTGATTTTTAATTTTCATTCGTTAGGCTGTTCCTATTTTTCTATTTGTTAATATTCATGACTGAAACAAGTTTGTTCACAGATATATGTTGACCCAAAGAGGCTTGCGCATTTTAATGCATTATCTAGCAACGATTTACAATTGTTTTTATTAACTCATTATAAGGCAAGTCGTCAGTAAATCAACGGAAGGCCACATGCGGCCAGCTGGCCGTCATCTGTGATCTTTTGTTTTCCTTCGAAAATTTAAGAGTTATTTTACAAAATAGTCCGCCTCTGGTAAGTTCATTGCTCTTGTCTTTAAAAGTATATATTTTTCAATATTCTAATCTCTTTTGCAAGATCAAAAATAAAATATCAAGAACTTATTTTGACTGTTATTAAACTTCTACAGCTAAGATTACAAATAAATACGATTATTGTGTTCGAAATATTTCGTTCTTAAAAACTGCTATTCGAAGAAAAGAGGGGGAAGAATAATCAATGCAGTACATTAATGCATTCGTAAATATTTGGAGCTCACGGCGTTGAAGCGTCAGAGAAGGAAATATGCAGATGATTTCAGACAGATTGCCAGAATAAAAAATGAAATACAAACCTGTGATTGTCTTTTGACCCGGGGAAGTTATTTTCTTGTTCCGCGAGAACATTTATCACGGCTGAAAGCGAACAGTTAAACAAAACAAGCGTGTTCCGGAAAATGCAGAAAAGAAATCAGAAACGTAATTCCATTTTCAGTCGTTGAATGACGGGGGCAAAAAATTGGGGGACGCATTTTAAATCTCTCCAAATCGAATTAACAACGTCGTTTCGCAGAATGTGAAAAATAAATGACATCCTCTGAAGAGGCAGAATAGATTGAATATCCGAAATCGTTTCCATTTTAACTTCAAATGGAAGAACAACGAATTCGAAAAATCTAATCAGTCTCCATTCTAGAGATTCGTGTTCAATTTACTGTCATTATTTGTGTTAAGTCAATCAGTGTCAGGGGACATTTCCTTATAAATGGAATTTTATCGCTTCTATTCGCATACATTGCTAACCTGATTTTTATTGTGAATTTCAATTATAATTGTAAGTGAATATCGTTTGGGATTTTTTATGCAGTAGCATCCAACAACTAAACTTTGTAAGGAAATGTCTGGTGATAAAAAAATTTTCTTTGTTAATCTGCATTATTCTAAATTTCTGATACAATTTCAATTAATAATCTGGTGATTTATAATTTATTCTAGTTTTGTTTGAGAGGGATTTTCAGTGTAAACAAACAAATCAGACTATCTGCGAATATTTTACTTCCGCTATACAAATGCTCTAGCATGATACATATCGGGATTACCAAAAATATAATTTATCACCGTTTTGCGTTTAATCTAATAGCTGACATTTAGATTAATATAGAAAATGCCTCTTTCATATATATAGCTAACTTAATTTTTATTGAGAATTTTAATTATAATTGTAAGCGAATATCGTTTGTGATTTTTTATGGCAGAGGCAAACAGCAATAAACTCTTCGAGAAAATGTCTGATGACGTAAAAAGCTGTTCTTATATTAGTCTATATTCTTTTACATTTTCAGTTCGAATTTTTAATTAATAACCTCAAGATATTTTACAAATTTATTCTGGAAAATAATTTTTTTATGTATATCTGTCATTTTTAAGTTTCAACCAGATTCAGCAAAACATTTCGAACTGAATTATTTCTGAACTTTTGACTGTGCAGTTAGTACATGGACATGTAAGTAATTTCTAAATCTGAATATTTTTCATGAGCATGATTTGAATATTATACAACGAGTCACAAAAGTATTCGGCCACCTCACGTTTCTAACTATAGTGGGTGCTCATATCATTAGAGTCATCTTTATAAATGAACCAATTTTACATTTCAACTAATTATTATGTAGGGTAAACCAGTCAGTATAATTGACCAGTTAGTGATAACTTTTCCTAAAACAAATTCCCTAGAGCTAATTAGCAATCTCACTTTCAAGACTTTTTTGTACTAATATCTTGTAAAGATGGTGATTAAAATGAACTCTCTATAGTACAACTTTAAATATTTGATGGTTTTTTAGAATTTTTATCTCAAAATTCAGAATAGTGATTGAACCAGTAATTGACCATTATCCATCCAGTAATTACCACTATCTATCCAGTAATTACCACTATCCATCCAGTAATTACCATTATTCATTAAGTAATTGATCACCACTTATTTTTTCAAATAAAATTCAAATTGAAACATTAGTGTAAATATTTTAGCAATCACCAGTACATTTGTATGAAGTATAGCTAGGCTAAATATTTTTTACATGATATTCTAAGTAAAATTTAGTAAAAGAACAAACTATCAAATATTAACCAAGTAAATATGATAATAATGGTTAGTACTAATATTAAATAAGCAAACTAGTTAAAATATAGCAAACTATTAATAATTAATAATATTATTGAGAAACAGGTAAAATATAAATGTTGCAATATTAAATTCTTTAGAATTGATTATAACAGAAACTAAAGTCAGTCTCGGCAAATTCCATCAGTTTCTGCAAAACACAAAATTAACATCTTCACTATCATCAGACAAGTCATCCAATCCAAGCTGCAAAGTATGACTTTTGAAATGCATTTTACATACGTTTTGCAGCAAACATCACATTTACAGCATATGCTTTTATATTATATTTGTTTTTGGGTTTTGTTTTTTGTTTTTGCTAGTTACCTTCACTTTTTTGACAAATTCTTCACCTTCACCAATTAGTGGAAGTATTTTTCTTTTCCTATTATCAGTTTGATATTATTTTCTCTTTTGGTTTGAGGTAACCTGCATTGATTCTTCTTTTCTCTTGTAACTTTTTCTTATTTTATCCTTTCTTTCACAATAAAGTAACCACCTTTTATGCAGCTGTATGATGAGACAATATCTTTTTTCATTTTAAACTTTTCTTTTGACGTAGGTCTCACTAGGATATAGCACATGATCTAGAACTAGAATGCAGAACTAACAGAAGGTTTAGCGTAAATCGGGTTACTATACATACTTCTTCCATGCTTAAAACTTCATTGTTTGTACATTTATCAGTAATGCTTGATCACCCCTTTCAGTAATTGATCATCTGGTCAAATACCTGATACAGGTTCATGTTTTATATTCAATTTACCCCCAAACCATTGCCAAACACATAGTCATCATGAAATATCCAACTTTAAATTGAATTTCAAAGGTAACCTATAAAATCCAGTAATTGATTACCTTGGCCAATTTAATGCAGTTTTATTCTACCAGTAGATTGACTACAATGCTTATTACTTAAAAATAATCTAAAAACAAAAAATTACCATGCATAACAAAATTAGTGATATTTTTTTACCTTTATTCCAAATTTTAGTTCAAAGTAAGAAATGTAATTTCTTACTATACTATGATTTCACAGATCCCAATGATTTAACATGACTTGTTTTTATTTTTTATCAATAAAAATGCAAATTAGCAAACTTCAGATTGATTACCATTTATTCCATACAGCATACATAAACTACAATATTTTCATACGTTTTGTTGCATTTTTAATGTTTTTAACAAAACTGTTAGTAAATATTCAGTTATTTTGAGGAAAAGCTAAAATAGAAAGACAGAGCTTCTATATAAACAGTATTTTTTATGAAATCAGACACATAAAAGTATTCTTCCACCTTGAATTTATTACTAGCACTAAGGTACAAAATCTTATAAAACGATCAATATATGTGTATTGATCTTTTTATAAGAAATTTGAAAATTTTTTGGGGTAAATTTGAATTGAAATACAGATTTTAGTTTACTATGACAGTAATCAGAAACATAGTGCTCTGCATACAAACTGGTTGGTATATAAAAAATCAAAACGCCTTAAAACTTGACCTCAGTTTAAAGATTTGTATCTCATCATTACCTTTACGAGGAAATCTGAAGAAATTACATTTTTTGTAAAAAAAAAAATGAAACCTGTTGAAAAACTGTCTTCGAAAGTAATAGAACGAAATTGGTTCCAGTTTGATCAAATATCTAATGACAACAATATATTCAGATTCAATGCAATCTAAGACAAAAATGAGAAAAATTAGTATTTTGTGTCGAGAACACAAACCGTAGTTTTGACGCGAATAATCTGGCCTGGTGTTGGATTGTGGAATGAATAAAGCGAACATGGGAAGTTTGAACGATTGTTTATTGTGAATATTCAACAATTAACTTAGTTTGAACGATTTTAGTGCTGTTTGATACTGTAGTTGTCCAATACCAATTGTGGCTTAGTTCGGTAGCTTTCGAATGACACCACTTATGCAGTCCTCACTTCATACAATCCAAAGTGACACTGGCCCAAAGTTCGCCCAGCATCGTAGAATTTCGACATATTGTGGACTTCCTCCCCACACTCGGCCTGAAGGTCATTTCAGGTACGGACATCCTTTGTCTATACGACGTTATATTTTCTTCTAGTTGTGGTTGGCTTTGGGATTTTATGGCACAGGGACCATATTTGGCCATGCTGCGCCAGACACAAGACAAGTAATAGAGGCACACAATGAAAGTTTTACTGACACAGAAGAGAGAAGTACACCCAGCGAGGAATGCACCTGGCAGGAATCGAACCTGCGCAGCCTACAACCGTTACCACCGAGATAACAAGGCCAGACCGCTGTGACGTTTCGATCACGTGACTCGCTTACTAGTAGTCATAACAAACATCGCCGCATGGCCGGCTACTTATGGATTACCTTTAATGTAGCTTAAGAAATTAGGGTTTTTATACTATTTTACCGGAAAGCAAGTGCAGCTGCAGTTAAATATTGTTATAGAACATTTGTGGAACATTACAGTGTCAAGGTGTTAAAGGCTTTCGTCAAACAACACGTTTAACGTGTGTCCAGACCGATTTATTTAGGCTTAACCACGAGGCTATCCAAAATGCCCTTTAGATGCTGTGTACCTACTTGCTCTGGAAATTATGGATATGGTGATGCACCAAAAGTGGCGGTTTTCTCCTTTCCAGAGGATAAAAATATTAGAAAAAGATGGCTCAGGGCGATTCCACGAGCCGACTTTACACCATCAAAACGCAGCAAAGTCTGCGAACTTCATTTTCAAAACGATGATATCGTCCGGAATGTATCGAAATTCAACAAAAAAACTGCTGAGTGTTCTACCTTTTCCATGAAACGTCTCCGTTTAAAAGTTGGTGCTATACCAAGTATATTTCCGAATTGCCCTAAATATCTCTCGAAAACTTGTCCCACCGTTCGTAAAAGCAGGGAAGATAAAATTCGTGAAACTGAGGAATCCAATTTATTGAGAGCTATCAACGAAAGCAAATCTGAGTTCATTGCTCATCATGAATCTATTTCTTTTCAAAATTTTAATAGGCTACTAGAAATTTTGGATTCATTACCCCATAAACAAAATTGGTTTAAACTAATTGAGGAGTCAAAAGTTACTTTTTTCAAAATTTGTTTTAATCCAGGACCTGCAACAAATTACACTGTTGTAATACATTCAAATCTGAAAATGGAAACATTTATATGGCCAAGAAATTTCTGTAGATAACAATCAAATCAAAACACCCTGTCACGTTAGTAAAATTTGGAAGTTATTGAAAATTGTTTGAATTTTATAAATGAAATATCAAGGAAAAATTCTTCAGCCAACTATGATAATCGCTTCAATTGCTTTTACAGTTCAATTGCTTTGATTTCCCATTTTTACAGATTTAATGATGAAGAAAACATTAATTAGATTTCTTTAGACTATGAGAAAGGGTTTTCTTTTCTTTTTGATTTATGGTCGCATTTGAGAAACTATGATATTGGACGGTATTAAGCTTGATTGACGTGTGTATTTTAGTTAATAAAAGTCATAAGCGAGTTTTTCGCTATTTTTTAACTGAATTTACGATATAATTTTGGCCGGTTTTTTAATAAGTTATTGCTTTTACTATTTACGCACACTCTTTGTTATCGTTAGTAGATAAGGAAGAAAGACGCGAGGGTGTGGAAGTTTCATTCTGAGATTATCGTAGTTTTGACTAGGGAAAAACCATATTTACAAACTGCTATAATAATTTGCAATGACGTATAACAATATTTTCCTGTGGTCTCGACGTATATAGAATATATTATGTATCGTTGTAGACAGATTTCACTGTATTAGGCTTTGAATATTCCAATACGGCGGTGGTCGTTCGTATCGCACGTATGACTACTAGGGAGACGCCATGATGGCAGCGGTCAGGCCTTGTTATCTCGGTGGTAACGCTACAACTCGAAGGTACTAGTTGTGAAATCATAAGACAAAACAGTTGTAACGCTTTTTTGTAATGCTCGATTTTTCATGCATGCCCCTCAGTACTTTTCCGATTTTCAAGACATATTCATGTCAAAGAGAATGAAATCTTAATGACATCGATTTTCACCGTTTTTGCTTAAATTTGGTACCTTTTACTGTAGACGGCCGGATACTTTTGTATCAGATATCACGGGTTACATTACATCTTAAATATTTTTAGCGAAACTTTTAATAATTATTCAATCATTTTGAGGCGCAACTAAATAAAAAGACAGACGTGTCATGTGTAGTAAAATTTTAATTTTGCCTGCATCTTTACAAAATACACGAAAACAGTTAGAAACGGAAGGTGGCCGAATACTTTTGTGATCCATCGTACATTTAAATTTATTATGCTACTCAGGAACGCTTATGGCATTCTGTTTCACTGACAAAAGTAATTTATTGTGTTTCTAACCGTATATGTTTGATGTTTTTTATTATACTTCTATTATATGAAACTTTGATGATTTATTTATGCCTTTGTTCTCGAGAATAAGAAATACTTAATTGTTAACGAATGTTTGCGCTATTGAGAGCACGTTAACAGCGTTCGATGTACAATCGCGGAAAAAAACCCGAACCACTCCTCCTCGTTCGAGCAATTTTAACAGTAGAGAATATTTCAAAGATGGCTTTTGACAGGAACTAATGTCTATAAATTCAAATGCATAAAATTTGCATAAAGGTCCGTCTTCATATTAAATTGAGCACCAACTTCCTAATTTCCAATGGAAATCCTTATTTCGATACACCCAATTTCGAATTTATATTAAAATTTAACTTCAGACACCAAATTTCATGTCATTAGGTCTTACCGTTTCAAAGTTATGAGTACAGAAACATTGAAGCTTCTAATGTTAAAACAGTTTCTCAGACTTTTATGGATACCTTCCTAAATAATATTTTGAGGATAATACAACAATCCCTCAAGTTTTAATATACACTGACGTTCCAAAAGTCACGGGATAGCACTATCTAAATTTACAAGTGGGCCTCGCATCCCTTTAAAAGGATGTAAAGAGTCAAATGGTTATCAGTGGTGTCTGTTGGAATCTTGAATGTCTTGTAAAACTTTTAAGAACGTGACCGATGAGGATCAACCGAGTTTAAATGTGGAATGATAGTTGGAGCTCGACGCATGAGGCATAGTATTTCGGAAGTTGCTGAGACTTTTACGATTTCTCGCTCCACGGTGTCAAGGGTGTATATCGAGAGTACCTCTTGGAAGGCATTACCTTCCACAAGGGACAGAGAAGTGGCCGGCCACACTTGCTGAATGATCGAGACTAGCGATGTCTGAATAATGGTGTGGTCACTAATGGTGTGGCGAGTGTTTACCTGGCATGAATTAGGTCCTCTGGTCAAATTAAACCAGTCATTGACCAGAAATCGCTATGTTCAGCTGCTTGGTGACCATTTGCAGCCCTTTATGGACTTCATACCCCAATAACTATGGGATGTTCTAGGATGATAATGCTCCGTGTCACCGGGCCCATTTCGTTCACGATTGGTTTGAGGAGGATTCTGGACAATTCCAGCACGTGATATGGTCACCTAGATCGCCAGACATGAACATCGTGGAGGGAGATCTGGAATATGATCGAAAGAGTCATTTGTGCACAAAATCTAGCACCCACAACCACGCAATTATGGGCGGCTATCGAGATAGCATGGCTGAACCTCTCTCCTGGCCACTTCCGCCGACTAGTTGAGTTCATGCCACGTCGAGTTGCTACAGTTAAAGGAGGTCCCACACGATATTAGAGAGGTATCCCATGACTTTGGGCACTTTAGTGTGTATTACTCATCTGTCTATATAGCGCTCGTTTATTACTCTCGAATGAATTTTTTCTTAAGTAGAGGAAACCTCGATTTATTTCTTTAGATTGCGAGTTCAAAGGTCACTTGTCTCAAGCAGCCGTCCTAGACTAAGTTGATTGGTTGGGTTTTATGGCGCAATGACCATATTTGGCAATGCTGCTCTAAACACAAGACAGGCAACGTCAAGTAATGAACATATGCACACACAAAGAGAACTTTACTGACACAGAAGATAGAAATACACCCACGGAGGAATAGAACTTGCGCCGCCTACAACTCATAGTATGTTAGCTCAGTTGGTTAATCAACTGAGTCACCACTGCCCCGTCCTAAACTGAGTTGGTATAAAAGATTTGAGTACCTCGAAAGCGTGGATTAAAAGTTTGGTTGGTTGTGTTTGAGTTTTATGGCTCAAGGATCATATTTGGCCAGGCAGATTTTTTTTACACAGATTTACACACACAGATCGTGTGTGTAAGATTTACACACACGATCTGTGTGTGCAAATAAAAAAGGAATTTATTCTCTAAATGAACTATCGTATTTAGTTTCATGTCAAAAGACAGGCATCACTTCGCAGTGGATTCCTGCACATTGTGAAGGCAATAAAATGGCTGATAACAAGGCTAAATGGTCTCAACCACAATAGGGGTCCATCTCTTTTGCCAGTAAATACCCTCCCTAGGTGTCTGCGTAGGTTCAGGAGAGAGACTCGATCACTTTGGTGTACTTAATGGGGAACATTGGAATGAATCGCCATCTTTTTCAATTCCACAGTGAGACTAATGACCTCCATTACTTCAAAATGATCCCTAGAGCAATTGTCACTTTCAATGTTGAAGCCAGAATAGGCCACATTGTAACTGAGGCCTACTTGAATCTTTTTCACCTGGTTGACTCCAACAAGTGCCTTTTTTGCCTCGATGGCTAAGAGACTGTAACGGCAGCTAGGGAAACGATCACCACGACAACGTGGGAAAATGAAAAGTCTTGTTGACTCAGGTGTCGAGAGGAAAAGCCCACACTCCATAACGACCACCCGAAAACATCTTAATGATTTCTTAACGACAGCCAGCCAGCAGGGGTCGGAAATCGCTGCGGTTTCAAAACAAAGGGCTGGCGCCTTTCTGTCGCTCTCTTCGACATTTCGAGACCAAGAAGATTGATATAAATGATGATGAGTTTCCGACAGGGTTTGATGGACCCTTTCAAGTCCGCCGAAGTCTGTCGTAAAAGTTGAGTTGAAAGACCAACGTGAGACAGCCAATCAAGAACGTGAGAAATCTTCAACACCCAATCCAGAACCGACTAAAAGGCGGACCAGAAACGGAAAGGAGGAGTCGATAAGCACCCAACATATAGAGTTTTTTTAGAGAGATCACGAGAGGAGAGACGAGAGGAGAGACGGAGACAGAGGATCACAGAGGATCAGAGAGCTTGGAGAGAAGCGGTCAACAGAGACCGTTTTTGGAGCTTGGTGAATATCCGTTCACTGTTGTGCATTTATCCCACCTTGGGATCCTATACTCGCCGGAGTATTTTAGTGAGAAAGGCTCGACCGTAGCCGTAAAGGAGAACCCTCCTAGAGATCCGTGTAACTGCTCATCCTAGTAGTGATCCTGTCCGGAAAGACTGAGATTTCCTGCCTTGGAACTCTGTACTCTTTCGAGTAATTTTGTGTTGAGAATAGGCTCACCCGTAGCCGTGCGTTAGACTTCCCCGAGCGAAATTGTGAGGCTCGCCAGCAGCCCTAAGCGCCTCGATAGAACTTTGGACCTTCCAAGGAACTAATATTAATGAACTTTACATTCATTTTCCGACTTTTTGTACAAATTGTAAAATAAACCAATTTAGTCCAGAATCGGATATTTTCAATGGTAACTAGTCTAGCTACCCGTGAATCAAGACGTTACAAGACGTTGGAGCATGTCTTGTTCGACTGCACCGGGGAGAGCATTTTTAGAACTATCTTAAAGAAAACGGGATTCATCTACAATTCTTCCTGTTTTTTCTAATGTTCCTTTTATGTATATTGCTTCGCTGGTTTATAGTAGACATCGTGAAATTGGTATTAATACGCTGAACTCAAGTATCAAGATGTAATGTAGTTTATGTTAAAAAGTTATAACATCGATTTTCTGTTTAACTTGTAGTTTTACATAACGGATAGTTTAATCTGCAATTCGTGCATTTTTATTTCTAATAAGTAAATTTTTCTTGACCCTCGGTATATATCTTTTTCTTGTCCTCCATGAAGCGCGACATGTCGAAGGTTCGCTGTAAAACCGAAATTTACTGAATATTACATTAACTATGCAGGCCTTTATTCTTGTTACTTAATGATAGGTAGGATAGATTTAATTTATTATTTTTATTTTAATGTCGAAACTTAAACTTTTCTCCTGTATTAACTTAGAAAATGAAAGCCAAAGTTTCTTCCCAGCTAAGTACTGCAATCGTAACTCCATAATAGTCTTAATAAAACAAAACCCCACAGAAATAAACGAAACATGATGAATTGTGTTTCGCGAAAAATACATGCCTATAATCTCTTACGATCATTAATTTTTAAAGAATAATTAAATGAAAGGTTCTCTCTAAAAAAAGCATAAATAACCATGTATGCATTTTCACACACACACACATTTAGATTTATTCCAATAGTAATAATTATTATTGCGGAAATTCATTTTCCGCTGACGTACCACATCTATTTACTTCTTCAATTTTATCATATTAAATAATATAATTATGGTTTGATTAATTTCATAAATCTGTATTATTTTTTGGAAAACTTTTTTAATGTTGGATGTTTTTCAATGTTGGAATGTAAGATATTTAATAGATAATAATAAGATATTTATTTTTATGTCAGTTTAACTCTTCAAGTGGTTTCGACGAGATATCTCGTCCATCAAGATCTGACCAATTTTGCTAATGAAAAGATTTCTCGTCATCAAGGTATTGCGGATTTTTTTATGATGACAAGATCAAAATTTGGCCAGTTTTTTTCTGATGACGAGATATCTCGTCCATCAGGATTTGGTTAATTTTCATCTAATGACGAGACACCTTGTAGAGACAACCACCAAGAGGGTTAATTAACCTGATAAAAAGAATTGTATATCGATTCAACATCATTGGGAAGTTGGTTGGGTTTTATGGCTCAAGAGATCTATTTGTCCATGCTGCGCGAACATAAGACAGGCAACGTTAAATAATCGACACACACAAGGGAAATATTACTTACGTAGACGAGAGGAAATGCACCCAGGGTAAGTTACTGGAATCGAATCTTCGCCACGTACAACTTGCATCATTGAGAAGATGCCTTACTCACTCTAAATTGAACAAAATTTTATATAAAATAGAGTTAAATGAGTAATACAATTGTTTTTCAAAAACTAAGAATATCCCTTATAAAATAAATAAACTACACTGCTGGCCACCCAAATTGCAACACCAAGAAAGACAAGAGATATCACAACAAAATTTATTTTGTAGATAACATGTTGACCAAGTATCAAATGATTACATTTATAGACTTCTGTGAAGTGTGGTTCCTGCCAAAATCAGTAGCCAGAGTAGCCGCCATTGTTGGAGATCACCGCTGCCACACGCCTCGGCATTGATTCAAAGAGACTTTGGATGTGTTCTTGGGGTACAGCAGACCAAGCAGCTTCCACACTTTGCCAAAGTTGATCTGGTGTGGCAGCTGGGGATGTATTCTGGGTCAATCGTTGAGCAACCATGGACCACATGTTTTCTATCGGCGAAAGATCCGGAGAGCGAGCTGGCCAGGGAAGCAATTCAATCTGGCGATTGACGAAGAACCCTTGGACAATGCGTGCCACATGTGGTCGCGCATTATCCTGTTGAAATATGGCTGTGGGCAAGCCCTGAAGGTAAGGAAGGACAACTGGCTCCAATACCTCGGAGATGTAGCGCTGGCTGTTTAAAGTACCGGCAATGCGTACTAGAGGAGTGCGAGAGTGATATCCAATAACGCCCCATACCATAATACCCGGTGCAGGACCAGTGTGGCGGTGCATAACGCAGCTGTTCAGCATCCTCTCTCCACGGTGTCTCCAGACTCGAATCCGACCATCGTGGTGTTGCAGACAGAAGCGTGACTCGTCAGTAAAGACAATTTCATTCCATTCTGCCGTCCACATCCTTCTTTCATCGCACCATTGGCGGCGGAAACGTCTGTGGTTCTGCGTCAAGGGTAGACGAAGCAATGGACGTCTTGCGGACAGACCACTCTGCTGTAAACGGCGTCGAATGGTACGCGCAGACACTGGATGATGCGGTACAGACTGAATGTGCTGTGCTATGGTTCGTGATGTGGCTGAGCGATCCGTCACTGCCATACGCACAATATGCCTGTCATCACGTGAAGTGGTGCACTGAGGTGGATGCGATCGAACACGTCGGTCCGTCGTACCCTCCTGCATCCAACGACCACATATCCGCATTACAGTTGTTTGGTTTCGTCCAACACGACTACCGATTTCCCTGAAAGATAATCCACAATATCGGTAAGCCACTATCCTTCCTCTGTCGAACTCGGATACTTGATCAAGAGATGATCGCTGTTTTCTACGAGGCATAATTGACCGTTTTTTTGAAAAAAACACACGAAAAACACAATTGCCGTACTTGAAATCGTCGAAATCTCCAAGCCTTAAATAGCGCTTTGAAGTGGCGCCACAGGCGCGCGTGATGTGCGTCTGCGCTGAAATTCTAATCATTTGCATATCTCACCTCCGCTAATGCATGTTGTAAATTTCATATTATTTGCATGCTTCCTTCAGGGTGTTGCATTTACGGTGGCCAGCAGTGTATAATGTATCACTTTGTGAACTTTAGTTCTACTGTTGGAAAAATAAATCAGATTTTTTATTGTACTCTGTCCTATCCATCCCTAAGGGAAGGATCCCAGTACAATACCTCGTCATTTTGAACCGCGGTCAGATGACGAGGTCAACATCTGAGCTGAGAACCCAATCTCCACACCATAGACTTGAAATATGAAAGACTGAGCGTTTCTATTGAAAGGAGCTTCGAAACGTGTGACCAACATGTCTACTAATAGTCACGTGACTGCTCTGCGAAAAATTGTCTTGGTTGGCTGATTTGGCATCTTACCACCTCGTTTGGCGATATAGCATCTTATGATAGGGTAGACGTATGAATGCACATTTCTATAGTGGCGACTAAAAGGGTGAAATCGCCAAGTTGCATGGACCCATCATATATTGAATCAATGGATGGGTGTCTTCACCCTTCTGGTGAACCAATCAAATGATAAATGATCGTTTCCAAACGGAAGACGAAAGAAGTCGAAGGGTAGCGTTACTACTAGTTTTGGTCACATCATGCACTGCACATAAAAAGGTTAAAATCGCTCACTCTACTTCTACATTTCCTCATTGCTCCAAACTTCCAACGTGAGGACATTTGAGGCCACGATAGATTCAACACGCACCAGCCCCACGTACAAGACGGTCTTTGGTTGGGTCGAATTTCAATCTCGCAACCCTCCGGTTACTGCTCCTCCAACCGAGCTACCCCACGGAGCATCCTAATTGGGCGGTCGCGAAAAAGTGGAGACCCACATCCTGCAGACTCCATTTTAAACCCGATGGAAGAAGGAAAGAACTTTAATTTTGCACCGGAGCGTGTTTATGAAAATCCGTCCCCTCTCACCGCCCTCTAAAGTCTTCGCAAATGCTTTTAGCGTGGGCGGGTGCATTAACATATAGAGAGCCTCTTTAAAGGGTCGCGAATCTCGGGGCATTTTTTATTTGAATAAACGGACGACAAATGTT
Source organism: Meta bourneti (assembly GCA_933210815.1). Lineage (NCBI taxonomy): Eukaryota > Metazoa > Arthropoda > Arachnida > Araneae > Tetragnathidae > Meta > Meta bourneti. The sequence continues at coordinate 5,832,110 of OW119930.1, read as the reverse complement.
GGCACACACACTTACTCCGAGGGGCTGAGGCCGTACCGTAATCTAGTTTCCGGGGCGCAGAGATGGGAAAAAATGGATTTCGCGCGCCCCTTCCAAATTGAATTGCCTCGGGCACAAAAGAGATTCTTTGGCGGAGACACGAAAATAATATTTTCTTCCACAACTGAGCGAAGGGGACGGGACGGAAACCTCGCGCCGCTCAACCCCTTTCGGCTCCGCAAATCCGAACCCGCGGCGACAGGAAGTCATTAGATAAGTCCGAAATTGATTAGTTTAATTATAATGTAACGTCTTGATTCACGGGTAGCTTGACTAGTTACCATTGAAAATATCCGATTCTGGACTAAATTGGTTTATTTTACAATTTGTACAAAAAGTCGGAAAATGAATATAGAGTTCATTAATGTTAGTTTCCTTGGAAGGTCCAAAGTTCTATCGAGGCGCTTAGGGCTGCTGGCGAGCCTCACAATTTCGCTCGGGGAAGTCTAACGCACGGCTACGGGTGAGCCCATTCTCAACACAAAATTACTCGAATGAGTACAGAGTTCCAAGGCAGGAAATCTCAGTCTTTCCGGACAGGATCACTACTAGGATGAGCGCAGTTACACGGATCTCTAGGAGGGTTCTCCTTTACGGCTACGGTCGAGCCTTTCTCACTAAAATACTCCGGCGAGTATAGGATCCCAAGGTGGGATAAATGCACAACAGTGAACGGATATTCACTTCAAGCTCCAAAAACGGTCTCTGCTGACCGCCTCTCTCCAAGCTCTCTCTCTGATCCTCTGTGATCCTCTGTCTCCGTCTCTCCTCTCGTGATCTCTCTAAAAACTCTCTATATGTTGGGTGCTTATCGACTCCTCCTTTCCGTTTCTGGTCCGCCTTTTAGTCGGTGCTGGATTGGGTGTTGAAGATTTCTCACGTTCTTGATTGGCTGTCTCACGTTGGTCTTTCCCCTCAACTTTTACGACAGACTTCGGCGGACTTGAAAGGGGACCATCAAACCCTGTCGGAAACTCATCATCATTTATCTCTGTCTTCTTGGTCTCGAAATGTCGAAGAGAGCGACAGAAAGGCGCCTGCCCTTTGTTTTGAAACCAGAACGATTTCCGACCCCTGCTGGCTGGCTGTCGTTAAGAAATCATTAAGAAGATGTTTTCGGGTGGTCGTTATGGTGTGTGGGCTTTTCCTCTCGACACTTGAGTCAACAAGACTCCATTTTCCCACGTTGCCGTGGTGATCGTTTCTCTAGCTGCCGTTACAATAAAGTCGTAGTCGGACATATTTTCTGATCGGATATCGCAGAGTGGACCGTTGTGCCTCACGCAACACGATTAGATGCTTTTTCAGGCTTCTGTTCTCATCGACGAAATGTTAGAGTTAATCCTGCCTATGCTCTTACTCAGTCCTGTATGAGAGGTTGGTTTGTATTTGGTTGGTATGCCGTCACGTTGGCGTGGTGTGGAAGTTTGGACAGTGGGGTTACAGCTCAGGCTCGACATCTGACCGTGGTTCAAAATTACGCGGTGTTGTCCTCGGGTCTCTCTTCAAGTTTGATCGTTACCACCGAGATAACAAGGCCAGACCGCTCTGACGTTTCAATCACGTGACTCGCTAATTAGTAGTCATAACAAACATAGCCGCATGGGCGGCTACTAATGGATTGCCTTTAATGTACCGTAAGAAATTAGGTTTTTTTAATACTATTTTACAGGAAAGTAAGTGCAGTTGCACTTAAATATTGTTATATAACATTTGTGGAACATTACAGTGTCAAGGTGTTAAAGGCTTTCGTCAAACAACACGTTTAACGTGTGTTCCCACTACTTGAGGTTTCAATCTGTAAAAATAATGGTGTCCCTTACGTTTTGAACTCCATTGTATTTCGGGGCCGCGGTGGCCCGGTTAGAAGAGTAACGGACTAGCAACCGAAGGGTTGCGAGTTCGAATCCAGCCAAACACCGTCGTGTACAAAGGGGGCTGGTGCACGTTAAATCTGTCGTGGCCTCAAATGTCCTCACGTTGGCGTGGTGTGGAAGTTTGGAGAGTGGGGTGCCAGCTCAGGTGTTGCCTCGTCATCTGACCGTGGTTCAAAATTACGTGGTGTTGTCCTCGGATCTTTCCCTTTGGGATTGATCCCGGACCGTCACCAATAGCCCGTTGTGTTGCTCCAGTGTGACGTTAATTGAAACCCCCCCCCATTGTATTTCTAAAAAATCCTATATTTCTGCACTAGAAATTCATTTGAAAGAAAATGGTCATATAAGCATAAAAAATGACGCGTCTCAGTTGATTCGAGTAATGAAGTCCTTTTTAAAGCTCGTCATCTGACCGTGGTTCAAAATTACGTGTTGTTCTCGGACTTTCCCTTTGGGATTGAACACGGACCGTCACCAATAACCCGTTGTGTTGCTCCAGTGTGACGTTAATTGAAATACCCCCTTTTTAGTCTATGTGTATGTGTTCCTCAAATATTAATGTCAATTGATAGGTAGGTATTTAATTAACGTCTCGCTGGAGCAACACAATGGGGTATTGGCGACGGTCCGGGATCAAACCCGATCAGAGGACAACAGCACGTAATTTTGAATCACTGTCAGATGACGAGGCAACACCTGAGCTGGCACCCCACTCTCCAAACTTTCACACCACGCCAACGTGAGGACATCGGAGGCCACGATAGATTTAACTTGCACCAAACCATTTTACATGACGGTCTTTGGTTGGATTCGATCTCGGTTGCTTTCTTTACTCATCCAACCGGGCTACCGCGGTCCCATTCATATCAATTGAATAACTCGAAATAAATATTCAAATCACATTTCGCGGAATTCCACTTTATTTCTGCATCACTTTTTTAAAGGATTGAACAGGGACCGCAATAAAACCCAACCAACCGAATACAAGACAGACAACGTCAAGTAATAAACCTACACAACAAGAAACGATTTACTGATACAAAAGAAAGAAATACACCCAGGGAGGATTCGAACCTGTGTCGCCTACAACTCGCTCGTTGCAAACCCACTGAGTCACTGAAGTTTGCAGAAGATTCTTGCAAAAGACCGCACTCCTCTATGCATACAACCTAACCCATTGAGGTTCGCACCTACACACCAGCCGAATTAACATACCAGCATCATTACATCGAGATTAGAAAAAATATTATTGGAGTTCGTGTAGTTTGTAGATGGTAGGTTGGTTTGGTTTGACGGCGCTAGGGGCCATATTAGTCCAAGATGCTCCAAACACAAGACTGTTACTTACCATAGGCGTAATTTGATCTTGTGTCAGTAAAGCCACAAAGTCAGGGTAAGCTATAGGAATCGAACCTGAACTGCCTACAACTCGCTGGTTGCAAACAGACTTGAAGTATAATTCGACTGAGCATTGCTATTGAGAACAGCTTCAAAAAGTGTGACCAACATGTCGACTAGTAGTCATATGACTGCTCGGTGAAAAATTGACTTGGTTGACCGATTTGGCATCTTATCGCCTCGTTTGGTGAGGTAACATTCTGTGACAGGGTAGATGTGTAATTCGAATTGCTATAGAGTGACGACTAAGGTGGCGAAATCGCCAGTCTCCTACTATCAGATCAATCAGCGGACCAATTAAATGATGAATCAAAAATGGGCGTGTTCTCCCGTCCCATGGACCAATCGCATGATGAATTGTAGGTTACTCAGCAGTCTAAGGGTCACGTTACTATTTGTTATGGTCCTATGACCTGGGCACATAAAAATGTTACCATTGTTCACTCTACTTTTATATTTCCTCCACGGTTGCAAACACACTGATCAGTTTGCAGAAGATTCCTGCCAAAGACCGCGGGCCGCGGTGGCCCGGTTGGAAGAGTAACGGACTAGCAACCGAAGGGTTGCGAGTTCGAATCCAGCCAAACACCGTCGTGTACAAAGGGGGCTGGTGCACGTTAAATCTGTCGTGGCCTCAAATGTCCTCACGTTGGCGTGGTGTGGAAGTTTGGAGAGTGGGGTGCCAGCTCAGGTGTTGCCTCGTCATCTGACCATGGTTCAAAATTACGTGGTGTTGTCCTCGGATCTTTCCCTTTGGGATTGATCCCGGACCGTCACCAATAGCCCATTGTGTTGCTCCAGTGTGACGTTAATTGAAATACCCCCCCCCCTGCCAAAGACCGCACTCCTCCAACCTAACCCATTGTGGTCCGCACCTAGCCAGCACGGCAAATTAGATTTCAACATGCCCCAATGTGTGAGAAGAAACACTTCCCACCACCACAAACACGGGGCCTGATAGAAAGGTTCCTTGCTCGATGGTCCGGGATCAATCCCAGCATAGACGTGAAATACAAGACTGAGAGGAGCTTCCAAAACTGTGACCAACATGTCGACTAGTAGTCACGTGACTGCTCGGTGCAAAATTGACTTCGTTGGCCGATTGGGTATCTTATCGTCTCGTTTGATGATCCAACATTTTGTGAAATGGTAAATGTGTGAATGCGCACTCCTATGGACTGGAGACAAAAATGGTCTAATCGCCAAACTCAACTATGTCACGTGGACCAATCAGGTGATGAATTTTCGGTTCCACCCTACTGACGAAAGCAGTCGCGTTACTACTAGTTTTGGTCATATGATCCTGGGCACACAAAAAGGTTACCGTTGCTCACCCTACTTTTATATTCCTGCATGATTTCAAAACCATCAAGTCACTGCAGTTTGCAGAAGATTCCCGCAAAAAAATCCGCATGGTTTAGAGGAGTGCGCTTTTTCGCAGAAGATTCCCTGCCACATAGCGCACTCCTCCAACCTAACCCATTGCGGTCCGCACCTACCCAGCAGGCTGAATTAGCTTTCCAGCACATGCCCCATTGTGTGAGAAGAAAACACTTCCCACCACCGCAAACAAAGGGCCTGATTGAAAGGTCCCTCGCAACGCCGCCTGACCCTTGCACGCGAAACAATTTCCTCCTCGGAATCCTTTCCTACAAATAAGCCCTCCCCAGATCCGCGTTCTTCCCTTTCTGCATCACCGTCGGCGGTATATAAAGGAAATAGAAAATAGCACCGGAGGAAAAGAAGAAATAAATAAATAAAGCTTTTTGTGCCAAAGCGCGAAGAACGAGTCACTTAAGGTCATTTAGAAAGGCAGCAGGACCCCCGTGGCGTCACTTTATACGCCCAATGAAGTTACCGACACACTCGGAAATGTTTTGCCGCCCGCCTTTTATCTCTCTTCTCTCTCCGGCCCCTTTATTATCCTCTGTATTCTTATCATTCGCCTCCGATGGCACTTTTGTATTTTCTCACGCGCAGGCGATAATTGCGTGGAATGTTTTGCTTTCTGTTTACCCTGCGCACGGAATTAGCAGCTCGGACTGTCCTCCGGAACATCCTTCGAACGGGGAGTGCTTCGCTTCTACAACTTAAAAATGTGAACGGTGGCTGGTGACAGTTCCGAGTTGTGTACCAGCTCTGGCGTTGACCTCGTCATCCGACCGTGGTTCTAACTATCTCTGAGATAGATCCTGGATCATCACTCATCTGACCGTGGTTCAAATTACGTGGTGGCTATTCCCTTGGGAATTCATCCCGGACAGTCGCCAATACCCTGTTGCCTCACTCCAGTGCAACGTTAATTAATTACCTTTACCTGTATCATCACTAATCTGTTGCTTGCTAAAGTGCGACATCAATTCAACCACCTACCTACCGAGCTATTTAAGAGGTTTTAGGTAGTCGAATTCACGTCGCACTGGTGCAACACAAAAGGCTTTTAGCGATGGTCTGGGATCAATCAAGAAGATAAGTAGGTTGTTACTTAACGTCGCACTGGACCAACACAAAGTGCTATCGGTGACGATCCGGGTAGGGAGGTATTTAATTAACGTCGCAATGAAGCAACAAAACGGACTATTGGCGACTGTCCGGGATCTAACCCGAAGGAAAAGAACCAAGGACACGGCAGATTTAACGAGCACTATCCCCCTGTACACGACGGTCTTTGGTTGGATTCGAACTCGCAACTCTCTGGTTGCTAATCCATTACTCTTCCAACCGGGCTACCGTGGCCCATGTTTTCCTCAGATCTTTCCTCGGATCTTTCCCTTTAGGATTGATCCCGGACCGTCACCAATAGCCCGTTGTGTTGCTCCAGTGTGACGTTAATTGAAATACCCACCCCCTCAGATCTTTCCCTGTAGGGATTGATCCCGGACTATCACCAATATCCCGTGTTGCTCCAGTGCGACATTAGTTCAACTACCTTCTTACAGTTTTGTGAAGGTGGTCGGAATTCATCTCGCACTGGAGCAACACAACGGGCAATCCCCGAAGGTCCGCGATCAATCCCGAAAGTGAATGTTCCGAGGTCAACACCTCGTCATTTTGAACCACTACGGTCAACGCCTGAGCTGGCTCCCCACTCTTCAAAATTCTACACCAAGCCCACGTGTGGACATTTGAGGCCACGACAAATCAATCGTGCACCAGCTCCCACGTACACGACGGTCTTTGGTGGGATCGAGTTGGTCATGTAAAGAAAAAGCTTCTCGGAGTTTATGCTGCTGTTGAGGTCAATGGTGCCAACTTGGGAAAATTATTGGGACAAGTAAAACCTCACTTGCTTTGTATATGCGTGCTTTTTATTTTATGGATACTGGTCATTACCAATATAATCAGTTATATTTGTAATATTTATTCCTCATGTTGGAGGTGAGATCGGCCCCAAACATAAAGACAAATATACAATAGTATGTATACAGTGTAACCGAACCAGGAAGTACTTTTTGGTAGACGAAGTTTGACTGTTATTTACACTGAATATTCCACTCGTATCATGCCTTTTTCTCGTCCCCCAAAAGAAGCACGATTTATCGAGGGATTACTGCTCTTATTCCCCATGTTTAAGGGGCATTAGTCCTAACTGAAATATTACGGGATGCGAAGGGGGTCCGGTTCCTAAGACTTGGAGTTCTTGTTTCTAAATGGCAGGTTGGTTTGGTCTCATGGCGCCATATTTCCAAACCTGGTGTGAATGTTTTTGAACTGATTTGGTTACTCATTGGGAATAACCAGATAACCACCAGAAGAGCACCCGAAACCGTCCTTTTAAGGGACTTACCAGTTTTATGGGCACTCCTGGGTACTTTATTAAAAGAGTAGGTCGTGAGGGGACATCGGGTAGCATAATGGAGATGGGATCCTACCGACAAACTAGCAGAGATCTGTTTCGCTTTGCCCGAAACGGAAAAGGTACTTTTGAAAAGGACCATGACCAGTTAAAAAACATAAGCCTCCAGTCTCGATGGAATATTTCAATAGTTACCCCTCCTACTTGGGATAGGGCAGTACCTTCCATAAAATTACGGGAGCCCAAGGGGTTCGGGCTTCTTGGAGTTGGTGCCTGCGTGTGAGGAAGATGCCATATCCACCAACCTGATCGGTTGGTTGTATTTTATGCGCAAGGCCCGTATTTGGCCAAGCTGTGCCGAAAAACATCAAATAAATGGATATCTCCGCACAAGAAAAGCTTTACTGACACAGGAGAGAGAAATACACTTATGGAGGAATTTTTGGTTGGTTTGAGTTTTATGGCGCAAAGTCCAAAATCGGACAAGATGCGCCAAACGCTAAACATAACGCAAAACAATAAAAATAGCTACGTTAAAATAGCCCAACCATCAATAAGACTCGATTTAAAAATGTGAGTTAATCGAACAGATGATATGGATGCTGTTTAAGTGACATAAAAGCCGTACTGTAAAACATGAAACAAGTAAGTCACCCTTGAAAATCAAATTGTGGAGTCTAAACGACACGAGACTAAGATTCGATAAAAATTTAGACGAAGGGGGAACCCCATCTTAGTTGACTTAAAAATTTAATATGAAATGTAAATAAAAGATGATACATTTTTCATAAGTGTAATAAAACCCAGATTGTGCTGCAAAAAGATAAAAAGCGATGGGTGAAGAGGGTGACCCAACAAGTCTGATAAAATTGGTGAAGTTTAACCCTTTTGCCCCGAATTTTGCATGATTAAAATTTAACTCTGAAAAGTAGTTTAATTCAGTAGTTTAGTAGTTTTTGATCTTTTTGACGGACGACCGTACTTTCGCGTTCTTTTGTGTTTGATTTCTCCCTTCCAACATTTATTAGTTGCTCAGCTAAGGGTACCATGAATGATAATAGTGGTTCTGTTTTAATCACACTTCGTAATCCATGCATTCACAACAGAAATCATAACTCAAAATCTTTTTCCATCACTTGTCTGGTTTTCTGCCATGACCCTAAAAAGTAGCCATTTCATCACAGCGGTCAACTCCATTCATGTACATATTGTAGTGGGAAATGGCTTCTGGGCAACTCATTTTGTACCATCTTTTCGTTTCCCAACCACGGTCACTCATTCATCAGAATGAATGGGCGTGCTCAAAACCATAAGTCCGCCATTTGCAATCTGAAAGTATTGCCAGGTTTCTTTAGTCCTATTTTTATTCCCTAATTCCTTAAGAACACTGAAAACGTAAAAACCCATTCAAAAGTGGGATTTATTGACCCAATCTAATCTCTGGGACGTATATGCCCATTAGGCCCGAAAGGGTTAAAAAAGCGCCGATATAAATATCTAAGAACCTTACAAATTAAAATATAGATGATGAGAGGTTCTTTGGCAATGCTGGCCCGATGAAGGGGTTTCACTGACCAATACATATCCGAGTGATTCTAGAATGGTCGATGCGAAGACGAGTTAGTATAGAACCAGCATGATGTTATTGAAGGTAGTAGCGAGAGATGGATTGGATGTTATGATTGCTCTGGTACATATTAATTGCTCTGGATATTCCAGCCATTCGTTCCATACGATATCCCTTACAACGAATTCCCAGGGGAGAATCGATGTAGGTAGGTATCCTGTATTTACGCTGTGACAACGAGTATCTTGAACCAAGAGAAAAAGGCTTTCTCAAGACTAACTCACCTCAATCAAGTTGAGAACCTCTTGATCATGGCTTCAGCCAAATCAAACACGCCCATACCGGAAGTTATGGATATAACCCTATAGACCCTCCTCCTCTCTACTCACCGAAACGGTTTAGAGCAATTAATGAGAGGAGGGGGTGGAGGAGACCTCCAACACCAGCACGCAGAGAGGAACAAGGGGACCCACCCCAACGATTGGATGGACCCTGAGCTACAATGAGCTGGATGATGAAGAAAGATGACAGTAACACACCTTTATGGAAGAAGCTCACAAAATGTTCAAAATGAAGACCGCCGAAATCACCAAGGCAATCGTCGATTTTATGCAAAAAAGGCCCAATGCAGTCTAAAGCCGAAGCTCCACTTCTAATGGAACAATTGAATATTCACAGCTTCGAGCTAGTCAAGATAGGTCAGTGCAAATCTCTTGGCCCTTGCCGTTACTCTAGATCAGGGGTGTCAAACTGCTCGGGGCCGCATGCGGCCCACGAAGTACTTTTTTGTGGCCCGCGATGCTCTGAAATAAAATAAAAACAGGAGAATATGTTACGAAGAAAATAGCACTTAGGGGAGTTGCTCATTTGCACAATGTTTTGGAAAAATTGAAGAAATCAAAACCGAATTCGATAAACGTTTTAATGATTTCAAAGAATTACAAAAAAATTCTCTTTTTATTAGGCCTTTTTTTTAAGTTGAAAATGCTCACACTTCGATACAACCGGAATTAATCGATTTCCAGAATGATTCGGTTTTAAAAGACAAATATCGAAAAGTAGGAATTCACAAAATATATTCTTATTTAGGTGAAAAATACCCAGAAATTAAAAAGTTTGCTGCACAAATTTTATGCTATTTTGGGAGTACGTACTTGCGTGAGCAACTATTTTCGTCCATGAAATTAAATAAAACGCCCTACAGATCAAGATTAACTGATAAACATCTATCTGCCATAATGAAGATTGTCTGTCCTCAGTCTTTGAATCCAGATATTGGAAAACTAGTAGGAGGAAAGCGCTGGCATTTCCGGTAAAAAAAATTAATTCTAGTTTTATAAATACATTAAATTAAATAAATGTTTAAATAAAAGCAATTATATAACAATATTATAAATTATTACCCTAAATTACTTAATTACATACTGTGTTTTAATTATCCTATCCATATTTCTGAATCCCCACTTCAAAATATAATTTTAAGAAAATTTGTAAATGTGATGTGGCCCGCGTGAATCTTACCAGTTGCATTAAATGGCCCGTGTTTTAATTGAATTTGACACCCCTGCTCTAGATGTACTAAGCACCCCATCCTGACTTTGTTGACGATGAATTTCCTCCACTCCCGACATCCCCCAATTCAGCCGAATTACCTTTCGAAACTCCTAGGAAGACACTTAGATCTAAACACACTATGCCTTCTTCCTCCCCTAAATAGCATTACTACCCAAAATAAGTTCAGAACGCTTAACGACCCCATCCTATATACCAAAGCTATTGAACCCATTATCAAATCAACTAGTGATTTTCCCAAATTTTAAAACATTACGTGATATCCTATCTTTCCCTTTGGGATTGATCCTGGACCGTCACCAATAGCCCATTGTGTTGCTCCAGTGTGACGTTAATTAAAATACCTACATACCCAAATTTAGAAAAAAATCCGTTCATTGTATGATAATGGCATCAATAGCCAACTTGCCAAAGATTGCATCAAATTTTTTTACGAATACCAACACTAAAAGGAGTTTTAGATTATATTAAAACTAACAAAATTGAAAGATGTTTTCGACCCCTAAAAGTTGTGGTTAAAGGCCTACCTACAAACACTAAGATTTCTGACATCCTTGAAGATCTTAGAGCAAAAGAATTCACAATTAATAAAATTACCCAACTAAAAAACTTCAGAAATAAACAACCTTACCCGCTATTTCTTATTGAAATCATTAGCGCAACAGACACCTAGATCTGTAATGTGAGAGTGCACATGAAAATTACAGTTGAAAAGGACAGAGGTACAGCCCGACCTATCCAATGCTTTAATTGTAATGGGGGGGGGGTATTTCAATTAACGTCACACTGGAGCAACACAATGGGCTATTGGTGACGGTCCGGGATCAATCCCAAAGGGAAAGATCCGAGGACAACACCACGTAATTTTGAACCATGGTCAGATGGCAACACCTGAGCTGGCACCCCACTCTCCAAACTTCCACACCACGCCAACGTGAGGACATTTGAGGCCACGACAGATTTAACGTGCACCAGCCCCCTTTGTACACGACGGTGTTTGGCTGGATTCGAACTCGCAACCCTTCGGTTGCTAGTCCGTTACTCTTCCAACCGGGCCACCGCGGCCCCTTAATTGTAATGGCTTCGCCTTTAGTAAAATGATTATTTATAAGATAGTAATGACTGGTACAGGTCCAAAATAAATACCACCAATAATTATAACTCGTAAAAATCAATAGATAATTCATTAATGCAATAAAATAAATGATTAAAAAATCGAAGTCTGCTTAGCCTTCATGTCGTAATATCAGCAACAATCTCTCGTTTAGGCTGTCTAACTCATTCAATTACGGTGTAAAACGATTTGTTGTCGGCTTCTGATACTTTTAAGTGTAATCGAGCAACTTCACAGATCTAATGAACTAAAGAATGTTTCGATCTCACACTGTCAGAGGTTTGATATATTGGAAACAAAAGCTCACTGAATCAGTTTTGAGTATTGTAGCTGTGTGCGAAAAATGCTTATCGTGTTAGAAGGAAAAGAGGATTGATTGGAGAAAACCAATGTAAGATTCCATATCCTGTTTATCGTTTTGAGAATTTTAAGAGTACATATCTTCATGTATTCTCCTAGAGCTTTGAATGCATTGTCATTCAAACGTTTGAGATATCTTTGTTAGGCATTCTGCCAGTTTTGCAATTTTACATTTAATTTTATTCTTTTGTCGATTGGTGCAACGGTTAGCCGTACTCGGTCGCAATAACAGGTTTCTTAGGATCGGAAACAGAATTTATCTGTTCTTCAATCAAGAAAACTAAAAAGTTACTAAATTCTCCGAAAATCCCAGAAATGTCGCTTTGATGAACCAAAATAGGGAATGAATGCGACAAGAAAAGTCACGAGATAGACGGGTCTTAATATTTGAAGAGTGAGCTGAATTGTGTTACTTTAAGAAAAATGTCTTATCTCAAGTTGGGTCGTTTTCATGTTGTATCTTGCGTAACTTCCAGAAAAAAGTACTTTCGTTTGGAGTCTTGTACAAGGTACGTAATTGATATACTATTTTGTAATATTAGTTTTTATGTAACAATATTACTTCTTTCAGTTCCATTTGTGAGTTACATTTTGATATCATTAAATAAACTAAGCACAAACCATAAACAACTTAAAATAGGGGTGTTTTAAGGGGTAAAATAATATTGCTAAATAATATTTTAATCGACATAACCAATAGATGAATGAGATTAAGGTCTCATCAATTTATGTTTCATATGGTCATCTAATATAAATTTTTATAAAACTGCAATTTCAATTGATTCTGAAAAATTTCATGTTTTTGAATTGTGTCACTTCTTGTCGGGGTACGGTATGAATAAATTTAATTCTGAGTTCAAGATATATAATAAACGATCAAAAAGCCACCGAGTCGCTATCAGTTCTGCATTAATTGGAGAACATTTTTCTAAGAAAACTATTGGTTACTTAAGGGGAAGCGGACTTTAAAAATCACCAAAACCGATACTTGCATTTTAGTGTTAAAAATTGATATCAAACTCTGAACAGGAAAAATATTTTTTCAATCACGATCATTTTTGAGTTATATAAACATTAATGGTACATAAGCACAAAACATTAAACGTATAGTAAATAAGTATAGTAAGCTACTGGCTTTTTCTCCGATTGGATTTTGCGATATTCTGTTTTCAAAATGATTTCTGCGCATCTGGTTTTAAATGATTTCCTTGAACTTTTTTGGTATTTTTATTATTTTTTATTTAACGTCATACTGGAGCAACACAACGGGCTATTGAACTTTTTTGGAATAATTCTTGAAATTTGTTGTATATATTTAAGTGCAAATGAGAAATTCAGCATGCCTCCATATTTTGTTTTAAGATGTAGCTTAACCTATATTTTTTTTAACAAAATTTTAAGCGTTTTAGTAAAAAAATTGGTTTTGCTTTGCAATTGAGTGACATTTATGGAATTAATTCGATTTAAATGTATGCAACCTATTATGAAAATTTTGACAATGCATGGCAAATTAATGCGCATGGGACCTATCTATTTTTGTAAATTTATCAAAAGTTTTGACCACGTTTTAAGTAATAACTTCTGCAATACTTGATGCTTTTGGACCAAACTTTACATATAGATTTTTCATTAAAAAATAATCAGTACGAATCTAATTGTTTTGAAGGTCCACTGTCCCCATTAACTGTACATTACCTTTTAGTTACAGGGGTTGGGTTGGTTGGGTTTATAGTGCAAGGGCCATGCTGGTCAGACACAAGACAGACAATATCAAAAAATGGACACACAGGGAAAGTTTTATTGACACAGAAGAGAGAAATACGCACAGGGAGGCATTGAACCTGCGCCGACTACAACTCGCACGATGCTAGCGTAGTGGGTATACCCACTGAGTCACGACGGCCCCCTTTTATGGTTAGAAACGTCCCTCTCTGTGAAATAAATACCTAGTAGTCAAAGAGTCAGTATCTCCAAGTTGGGTCTTCAGTTAAGATGTATGTATACACTAGAAATCACGAAAATTGACTAAAATATTGATATATTTTTTAATAATTCAAAATATTGTCCAACCCATTAGCTTTCAAACGATACCAAGATCTTGTAAATATTTGAAATAGTTTTCAAGTTACAAGGGTTTGGGTTAGGTACTGTCACCATAGAAACGTTTCCAAAACTTCAACAATAGCCCGTTGTGTTGCTCCAGTGTGACGTTAATTGAGAAATACCCCCCCCCCCCCCAAAAAAAAAAAAACACTTCAAACTCGATTTCTGAAGAACTGTGTTTGCAATAGGATGCTTCTTTCGAACAGTGATAACTCAACAATGAATTGATCTATTATAATTACTTTTGTGCCATTATAATATCTATATAATACAGTGGATGTTTAGACCTTCAGTCGAAGTTATTGGTTAAGTAATGAATTCTTAGTTGATTTTTAAATGTTGAAATTTCTGAAAAAATCTTGATTCTTTAGACTTAGTTCGTGAAAAAAATTGTAAAAATAGAACGTATTCCCTCTAGCAACTTGATGGAGGGCAAAACATGAAGAATAATATTAGGAATGATTTCCAACAGGAATTGTCTTTCTGAACACATTAGAATTTGAGATCACTGTTAAAAAAAAAAGCTGATAAAATAATTATATCTGAATTAGTTGATTAATGAGTAGCTCAATCGGAATTTTTAACTCTAAAATGAGTTTAAGCAGAAACCAATGACCTATTGTGAAAAAACTGAATTTTTAAAGTCAAAATTTAAAAAATGTTCTAGTGTATATATACACCTTAACTGTTGCTTATAAAAAGTTAAAGCAACATTAAGTAGCTGTTATGCCTATCAAGCTAGGAAACAGCCCCTCTATCAACAGTTTGAGATCGAACTATCTAGTCCTGTAAAGTATATTTATTATTTTAACAACGGTTGACTCTGTCAAAATCGGAGATACAGTAACCCCTTCTCTATATCGCCCAATTTACTCACCCCCAATGAACTTAAACTTTGCCAGCAGCAGAAACTATCAGTTTCTTTAGAATTGTGAGGGGCTGTGGTAGCTATTTGGTAGAGTCGTGGATTAGCAACCGGAGGGTGCGAGTTCGAATCCAACCAAAAAAGACAGTCGTGTGCGTTTGGGCTGGTGATTAAATCTGACGTGGCATCGAATGTTCTCACAGAAGTTTGGAGAGTGTGGTGCCATCTCGTGTTTATCTCGTCAACCGATCGTGATTCAAAATGACGAGGCGTTGTGAAAGGATCTCTTATCCTCCGGGACGGATACCGAAGTCAATAGCCCGACAGTGCGACGTTAATTCAACTGCCTACCTTCCTAAGTGCAAGGGGGAACGTGCCCCTAGTATTCACATTTTTTTCTGCATTGGAATCCTGAGGACATAAATCCCTTGAGGACATAAATTCTTTGAGGACATAAATTCCTTGAGGACGAATGACTTGTTAGAGTGGATCTAGATGGTGGCTAGAGCAGGATGAACAAGAAGCAACAAAAACAACATTTATCTCAGATATTCACCTACGGTGAAAAAGCGAGTGCGTTGGAAACAGGAAATTCACAGAACAATTGCGATTCTGTGCAACGACGCTTTTCACAGAAACGAGGAATTCATCAAAGGATCTCACCTCGCAACTGAAAATGAAGTCTCACGCATGCGCGAGTCGAAAGGACACGCATTTCTCGCCAGTCCCACCCCCCGGGGTTCATTTGCGATGCCAAGAAGCACCGAATCACCTGAAATTTTCCGCCTGGGCAGGCGACGTCGAACAATCCGGGCTATTAAATGAAATGTAGGCCCGGCCCACCCCCCTCTAACGCAAACAGCCACGGCCGCGGATAATACCCGACACGGTTTGATGCTTCGCTCCCTCTTCCCAGGACTTCATAATGGGGGATGGCGTTCGAAAAACGGGGTGGTGGGCGATTATTTCCGAATCCGCGGCTCCATTTCACAAGAAGAGGGGGCCCCCAATTTGCGGTATCCATCCGCAGCTGCAGATAACGAGGAGCTCACTTTCCAAGGGGCCACGCTCCAATGGACATTGCTCGACACTCCTTCTGAGGGTCCCACCCTCCTACGGGAGCCTACTTAGCTGAAAAGTCGACCGTTTCCGTGAAAAGGGTGGGCGGTCGGAATGCCGGACGCGTTTAGTTCCATCGCAGTTATTGTAGTGCGGGGGTTGTGTCGACAATCGGTCAGGTGGCGAAAACCGTCTTACAAGACCCCAAACACATTTCTGGAGTGTGTTAAAGAAAGCGTGATCCTTTGAGGACCGAGGATTGTGTGAGTAAATACAAGCGCTAAGCCGGCTTTGAGTGTTTGTGCGTTTAGTTCTAAAGATCCGATCGGGATTGGGCATGGATGCGGAAGCACATGCGCACGGTCAGGAATCCGGAGGTATCTTTGAGGCCGTATTTACCCGACTCAATCCCTAGAGCAAACTTTCTCTTTGGCATTCCCATTTGCGCCGCCAGCATTGTTCTTTTGGGCCGAAATCAAAGGCCAAGTTAGGGGGTCGTCGTGGCTCAGTGGGTATGCCCACTCCGACAGCAGCCTTTGAGTTATAGGCGGCGCATGTTCGATTCCTGTCAGGTGCATTCCTCCCTGGGTGTATTTCACTTTTCTGTGTCAGTAAAACTTTTATTGTGTGTCTGTCTATTACTAGATACAGTGGACTCCCTCTTAACCGGCCACTTCGGGACCGGACCCAGACCGGATAACGATTTGGCCGGTTAAACCGTCGTTCCCTTAATAGCATTAAAATACACCCGAAATCGTTTTTATTAGAATAAAACTAAGTATATAGCCTACTTTATTGTAATAGGATATGTATAATTAAGAAAACTTAACCTGGAAGAACTTCCAGTTTAAGTCGGAAATCGTTCCAGAAATCGTTTTTATTAGAATAAAACTAAGTATATAGCCTACTTTATTGTAATAGGATATGTATAATTAAGAAAACTTAACCTTAAAGAACTTCCTTTGTTGGAAAAAACTAAACACATGTTACTGTAGGCTAATGTATTTACAGTACATAATTGGTCAGTGGCGGCCGGTTAAAGAGGAGGCAGGTTAAAAGGTGGCCGGTTAAGAGGGAGTCCACTGGGTATTGCATATATTGTGCCTGGCGCAGCGTGGTCAAATATGGCAATTGCGCCATTAAACCCCCAAACCAACCAGATGCCAAGTTAAGTCAGCGTTCATGACCGACATTTTTGCTGTTGTGATACGAAAAGTGAATACTTTCTTTCGGAATTATAAGATCGAGATATTAAAAAGGCATTGTTGAGATAGGTAGGTACGTCGCATTGGAGCAACACAATGGGCTATTGGTGACGTCCGGGATCAAATCCGAAGGGAAATATCGAGGACAACACCACGTAATTTTGATCCACGGTCAGATGACGAGGTCACACCTGAGCTGGCACCCCACTCTCCAAACATCCACATCCCGAGAGGATATTAAAGGCCACGACAGATTTAACGTGCACTAGCCCCGTGTACACGATGGTCTTTGGCCGGACCGCGTTTCGACCTCACAACCCTCCGGTTGACGATCGTTACTCTTCCAACCGTACTACCGCGGCCCAAGGCATTGTTGAAAAAGGAGTACAAATTTATCGATTTACAATAAGGTGGGGGTCGTCGCGGCTCAGTGAGTTGACCCTCTGCGCTGGCAATCTGCGAGTTGCAGGTGGCACAAGTTCGATTCTTCCCAGGAAAGTATCTCTTCTCAGTGTCAGCAAAACTTTCCTTATACATGTATGGCCATTACTTGACGTTGTCTTGTGCTTGGCAGTTTCACCAAATATATGAGTCAAACGCCATAAGAAACCTCCAAACTAATCTTAAAATAAGGAGCCAATAATCGGGGTCGTTTTCTGTGATATGAGCTTCTCTCTTGCTAACGGGCCACGGTGTGGAAGTTTGGAGAGTGGGGTGCCAGTTCAGCTGTGATCTCGTCGTGGTTCAAAATTCCGTGGTGTTGTCCTTGGTATTTCCCTTCAGATGTGATCCTGGACCGTCGCCAATAGCCCGTTATGTTGTTCCTGTGCGACGTTAATTAAAATACTTACCATCCCGCTTAGTAACCTCAGTAAGCCGATCCCTCTTCTCATAAACATCTTATTTTCTAAAAGAATGCCTTTCATCCAGAGTACAATACTACTAAATAAGTATGAAGACTTGAATCATTATTAGTCTGAATTATGACTGGCGCTAGCAAAAAAAAATGTGACTTGTAGGCGTTGCAGGTTCCATTCATGTCAGGTTCGATTTCTTTCTTTTGTGTGTCAGTTAAACTTTCCTTGTGGGTGGGTGTCTATTATTTGATGTTGTATTATGTTTGGCGCAGCATGGCCTAAATATAGCCAAACAACCGAATCGTATGATGAACAGTTATCAGTTTAGTGCACAGCTACATCATTATTTTGGTGAAATTAAACTTATTGGCACAGCTACACTTGATATTTATTACTAGTTTAGATGGAGTTTCCCAGACGGAGGCCTAAAAAAAGTGGCTTTGGAAAAGAGGGCCTTGAGCCAAAAAAAGTTTCGGAAACTGGTTTAATCACTGACTTAAATAGCATGCTCTAATCTCGATGTCAAGCCATGTTTGATTGAAATAGAATGCACATTTTAACCCTTCCACGGGAACACTGCTACAGGAAATGTATTACCACACAAATGAAGCCAACGATTTCGAGAAATTTATTCAGATGATGTAGAGAAAGCGGTCGGAGATTTCCTGGATAGGACACTTTCTTGATCAAGGAATAAATTTCCCGGCCCTAAGATTTCCCGCTGATTCGATCGGGAAAAAGTTCTCCAAATTTACAGGAAATGAAAGATCGTACCCAAAGAACTCCAACTCTTTTTTATTAGTTCGTGGCCTTAACACACACAAAATGGCGGCCCTTCTTTCACTTCAATCACGGGGTTTAAGAGTGGCGGGAATTTTTTAAATGGCGTATTTAAGTAACCTCGAAACCCGACTCGCCTCGCTGATTCGGAATCGTCTGAAGGGAGAGACGTGCCTGTTTTTCCCTTTTTAACTCCTCCCCTGGAAAAAAAATCCCGCAACGCACTTACGGGCGAGTGTGCATTTGACGGCTCAGGTGGATTAGAGTTCGAAATAGAATAAAAATTCCGTGGCAGGTTTTTCATGGGGGTTTAAGCAGATGGTAATTTGGCGCGAGGAGGGGGTTTAAATGGGAGGGGTCGCTTCCCCGAAGACAAATCGCAAATTGTGAAATGGGGAGAGGTTAATCTCTTTCGCTCCTACCGCAACTTTCGAGGAGACAGCTTTTGTTTCGGAAGAGAATTGAGAGAGGAGCATTCGATTCGTTTGACGGATTGGGAACTGACTTAAAAGTTTTTAAATGCCTCGCACCACCAATTCGAATGGTACACAGAGCAGGTCACTCCTTTTATTTTTTAGTAAGAGCATCAAAAGATGGAATATATATACATCTATATGTGTATATATATACTATATCACTATATGTATACATAAATATATGTACATGTATATATATATGTGTGTGTGTAATTTACCAGTAAATATTAATAGTTACCATTGAAGCCTGGCGAATTTAATCAAAATATGTTTTATAATATTACATTTTTACTATAAAAAATTAGTGTTTATTAAAATTAAAATGTTATATTATTGTAGTTTTTACATTTTTACTATGAAATAAGTGAGAATGTAATAATTATGCTCGGACTAGGAACTAACAACGAAAGCAACATCATATTGACAACACAGAGCATCTAGAATAATCTAAGGTTGTCAAACGCGCTGACGCAGTAGTATTTACCATATTACGCATGCGCAATGGCAAGTCTCAAACCGAACGCGTTGAAAATTATTGCATTTACGTTCATAGTTGCGAATTATTAATAATCACCGGTTCGTTTGATAAATTCTTATAAATTATTCACGTTAAGATTTTCATTTGGTTATTAACAAACAGATTAATCACAAGAACCGTAACATATATGGTCAGTTTTACCCTGAGTTTGTTCACATCAAATTTTTTTTTATTTAAGTTCATTTCTTACTGGATAACCATCTCTATATATGCTGTATTGTTAGTAGTAGTAGTAGTAGTAGTAGTAGACCCACCTCCTACCTACTCACCGTGAGGTTTAGAGCATTTAATGGTAGGAGGGGGAACCATTTATTATCTTTAAATTTTGCATATTTACATAAAATGATACATTTTATAATACAAAAAAATCCAACAAATGTTGGTGAATAAATCAGGCAAACATTGCCTGAGAGTAATTGTATAATGCTGTATTGGTATTCACTGGACACCTGAAGTAGAAACAAAACAGCATTTATTGACATACATTAGTAAGGTGTTAATCCACCTTTGACCCTAATGCACGCATTAACATGCTTTCGACAAGATTTTGGAACAGTGTAGGTATGTTTCCATTCAGTACATAATGCCACCACTAACTGTAGTAGGCCTTGCTTCCAAACTTCGTATTCTGGCTCTAATTTATCTCACAAATGCTCGATGGGATTCAGATCAGGGCTCTGTGCTGACCGGTCCAAAAACGATGCCATACTACCGTCAAACCACTACGTAACAGTCCTTACTTTGTGGCTGGGTAAGTTATTTTGAATGGTTGTCCAGTGACTAGTCAGTACAGTGTATATATTTCATCAATGTACGTGGCACAGAAATAGACATTATTTGTACATTCTAAAATGGCAACGGAGGATACCTAAACGGATAAATAATATCCACTGTTACGGGATTCATTCTCCAAATGTTCGTTCTAAATAAGAAATGTAATTGAGATGAACTAATACTGAGACATCACTCCTCAGAAGTCCACTGTACTGTTATTTCGTAGATCTCAATGATTTGACACCTGACTTGTTTCTATTTTTTATCATTAAAAATTACACATTAGTGAACTTTAGACTATCCTTTATTCCAGTAGTCCATTACTTCATGTGACCATGGTTCAAAATTTCTGGTATCCTCAATCTTTCCCTTCGGGATTGATCCCGGACCGTCGTCAATAGCCCGTTGTGTTGCTACAGTGCACGTTAATTAACTACCTACCAGTAGTCCATTGACTATAATAATATAAATTTAATGTATTATGGAATAAATTGGTTTGCTTGTTTTTATGAGAAATTTACGGAAATGTCAATTACTGGTAGGTGGTTAGGGACTGACTGGTTCACGTACATGGCAAAGAAGTAGACATTATTTGTAGATTGAAAAATGGCAACAACGGATACATAAACGGATAAATAAAATTCACAGTTACGTGGGTTTCTTCGCCAATTTTGCCGCATAGGTTAAACATACTTGATTTGAGCTATGACGTTGCATTATATTGCTAAAACTGCGCGGAATGAAATTTCAAAAATCCGATAGAAGCAAGCAATGAGAAATCTCGAAATTAGAAATCAGCGCAGAAAATAAAATGTGAGCAAACGCGAAAATGGGTATATTCATCTAAAAATACAGAAGTCTCCCAAGTGAATAGGATGTAATTGAAGTCGACGTTTAGAAGATAATTACGGGAACTGAACTGTGAACTTTTGCCATGCACTTTAATGGAAATGAAAATTAAAACAGGAATATGAAATGTTGCTTTATATTTTCGATTAATTGTGTTGCCTTTGGAGGTATGAAATGTTCATATCGATGTGTATATTCATTATAAATGGATGTACGTATACACAAGATTTTTTAAAAATTTTGACTTGAAAATCCAGTTTTTTTTACAATAGATCATTGGTTTGTATTTCAACTAATTTCAGTGGAAAAAATTCAGATTAAGATAATAATTAATTATATAATTTAGATATAATTAGCTGGTTTTTAAACAGTGATATCTCAAATTCTAATTTGTTCAGAAAGACAATTTTTGTTGCAAATTATTCCTAATATTACTCTTCATGTTTTGACCCTCAATCCAGTTGCTGGATGAAATAGGTTTCCTTTTACAATTTTTTTTCTCCAAAGAAGTCTAATAAATCGAGACTTTTTTCAGGAATTTTAACATTTAAAAATCAACTAAAAATTCATTTCTTAACTAGTAACTTTGACCGAGTGTCAAAACATCCCCTGTATTATACAAATTATAGTGATTCTAAAATAATTATAATAGATCGATTCATTGTTGAGTTTGAACAAAGCATCGTATTGCAAATCCACAGTTCTTAAAAAATTGAGTTTTAAGTTTTAGAAACATGTTTGTACATGGTGACAGTACCCTTGTAACTAGACAACTATTTCGAATACTTACAAGATCTTGGTATCGTTTCAAAGCTGAGTTGGAAAATATTTGAAGCAATAAAAGATATCGATATTCTGTCGATTTTCGTGATTTCTAGTGTATACATACACCTTAAATAAGGTATTAAATGTGAGTAAAAGACATTGGCATTAATAGATATAAGCAAATAATAACTTTAGCGTAGATTTCTAGTAGTCAATTCTATTAGTCTGCAGTCTAAGCGTAGATTTCTATTAGTCTGCAGATTTGTGTTAATGCACGTAAATCGGTAACCATAACCAAAGGTTCCATGGATTCCGAGACACGACATAAAAAGATACATATATACAGATTAAAAGATTGGGGCTTAAATTAGAAACTCATGAACTGTCATTTTTTCGGAGGCACTAAATGCTTATTTCTGTGATGATGAGAAATATATAGTTAGATCGTAATCTGTTTAAAAGATGCATTAGATCAACTCCAAAATGCTTATAACTTTATTTTTTGACCAAAAAACTAATCGTTAGTTTTTAAACAGATGCACAATAAAAAATTGCTTTTGCCAGTTAATGAGTTTCTACTCTAAGCCGACGATATACATAAATATACAAATTCATAAACTGTTACGAATTACAAATTTTCCATCGCATTCGATTTTAAAAATTAAAGTATGAATTTTAAATTTCTTTTTATGAGACTATCATAAAAACTGACTAAAATTGATAGTTTTCCAATGGAGATGAATATTTCCTGCAGAAACATGCTCAATTCCGTGATATTTAAATTGTACATAAATGCACTGGAGAGAAATTTTCACACCTAATGCGGCCTTCCCAATCACCATATCTCTATCCATTTAAGGATATGTCGGAGGAAATAAAGATAGGCAGCAGACGGAGAAATCTTCCACTATCCAAGAACAGGAACTTGGACGGTTCCCTGACATAAAATTTCCAAGAATTGAAGCCCTATAAAAATTAAAAAAATTGGGGGACTTTGTTCTGCGCCGCGCAAAATTCAAATCGATATAACTCGGGACTACGAAGCGCTACGACGTCGAAATGGGTCTCAAACAAAAGCTTGCGTCGAGATTTGTCGACTTATGTCATTAGAAGCGAAATCTAATGCAATGCTGTTCGTGAAATTTTGAATCACAGTTGAAAAATAAATTCGCAATGTCGGCATATACTCGTCGATAAGTCAATCAAAAATGCATAGAACGTAGTCTACGCGGAAGAGCATCTCGTCGGCTTTCGATAAACACTGAATTGACAACTGGATGTGTCTTTCATTTGTCACTCAAACAAAATACTAAGCGCTAAGGAGAAGTAAACTGACATAAAACCTTGCTTTTCTGATGCGAAAGTGCTCTCAGAACACCACAGGCAGCAGTAGACCGGTTGAGAGAGTAACGGATTAGCAACCGATTAGGGTTGCGAGTTCGAATTCAACCAGACTCGTGTTCAAAGGGGGCTGGTACACGTTAAATCTGTCGTGCCCTCGAATGTCCTCACGTAGGCGTGGCGTGGAAGTTTGGAGAGCTTAGGTGTGACCTCGTCATCTGACGTGGTTCAAAAGTACGTGGTTGTATGCTCGTTTGGTAGGTTGGTTTGGGTTTTATGGCGCAAAGATCATATTTGGCCGTGCTGCGCCAGACACAAGACATAAAATATCAAGTAATAGACAGACACAATGAAAGTTTTACTGACACAGAAGAGAGAAATACGCCGTCATATTTGGCCACGCTGCGCCAGACACAAGACATAAAATATCAAGTAATAGACAGACACAATGAAAGTTTTACTGACACAGAAGAGAGAAATACGCCGTCATATTTGGCCACGCTGCGCCAGATACAAGACATAAAATATCAAGTAATAGACACAATGAAAGTTTTACTGACACAGAAGAGAGAAATACGCCGTCATATTTGGCCATGCTGCGCCAAATACAGGACATAAAATATCAAGTAATAGACACAATGAAAGCTTTACTGACATAGAAGAGAGAAATACGCCCAAGGAGGAAGGTATTGCCCTCGATCTTTCCCTTTGGGATTGATCCCGGATCGTCGGCAGTAACCTGTCGTGTTGCTCCAGTGCGACGTTAATTAAAGTACCGACCTCAGCACACCCCACACAAATAACCCTGACTTCCAGCTCCAGAAATTCAAAACGATTCATCCAGCGTAGAAGAAACAATTTCGCTTTTGTACACCTTTTGTCTCTAAGCCCTTGGGTCGCCACTCATCAACGCAAAGCGGCTTTGTGGCAGCGGCCTCGATTAAAAGATGGCGATCCATCCCGCCTCGTATTTCCCACTCACAATGGGGCCCCGTGATGAACACCCCAAAGAGGATTACCGGGGCGGCCCTGATTTCCCAAGGTCTCCCGGATTATAGAGAGGAGAGCTCAGAGTTTGTAGTTCGGACGAACGGTTGATCTGATGTGGGAAGAGGTGGTGACCCGCATTGGCTGTTGCTCCCGAGTTACGGTGGACGCATCTTCTGGGTTTTTGTAATTTTCTAAATCCTCGGACACAAATAGAACTGACAGAAGAATTTCGCTATTCTTGCCCCTGAATAAAGAAATCGGCGATGCCGCGTCGTCTGAAATATTTGATAGATTTGTCTTTTTGTGGTTCTTACGGGGATTTCGCAGCGTCCTTACTTTATTAATAATTTTTTCTAACAAGTGTTCGGTCTCCATGTGGGCGACCGAAAAGCTATTCTACAGTTATTTAAAGGGGCACAGTAGCTTTAAGCATACAAATCAACAAGTAAAATAGACTAATTTCGGTAAACTGTACCACCAAAAGTTTTATGTGTATCATAGTGAAATATTTTGCGGGGTTTATTTATACTTTATACGACACAATGCAGAAAAATTCGCTTGATTTTTAAAAATTAAATAATATTTTACTAGAATTTACATAAGGTCATTTTTTGACATACTTTTTTTACAAGCATAACTTGTGCGCAACATTCTGAGTCATCCTGTGCATTTTCTATAAAACTAATGGCTGATATGAGTAACACAATACTTTTATTTTAAATTAAAACAAAAAAATAGTATTTATGTAACGCATAAATATAACAATTAATTAATATTTCACTTCATTAATTTTTTACAATTTTTCGCTCATACCATATCAATATTTTTAAACATATTTTTAGCTTTTGAGTAAAATTTTGGTTTCATTTTGAAGCCCTTTTGGTAAAGATGTCGAATCCGGGGCATGTTTATCGCCAAGCAATTTTTGTCGCCAAATCAAGATGGCGTCCAAAGCCAATATGGCTTTGAACGCCATATTGGTTCCGGATTCGACATCTCCACCGCCCTTTTGATAATCTATTTTCATTCAAAATTTCAGGAGTCTACTTTTATTAGTTGCAGAATCGTAGTGCGCGCACGCTTGAAAATTACCATTCTGAGATAAATGCAATTAAAGTTGAAATAGTTATTTTTAGCATTCACGTGTGTTCAAGTAAACAAATAGATTTGTGAAATGAAAGAGTTGAGTAGTACATATTCTGCTTATATTTGTTACAGTAAAAATATATTAAAACTTTCGAAAAAAATAAATGGCATAATTTAAAAATTAATAGCATAATTCCATACCAAAACTAAGAAACGTAAACAAACAAACAGCTGAAAATAAAAATAGGTGTGTTCGAAAAATTCTCATTACGAACGAATGAATGCGAATTTTTTCATGCGTTTTTTTACCAGAATCAAAACATTTCAAACTATCTAAATGGATCAAAATTAGAAAATCGATTTTTTTTAAGGTTTTAAAGGTACTGTGCCCCCTTAATGCAATCTTACTCATACTCTGATCACCCTAAAAGTGAGTCCTGTGAATTAGGACTCGGGATCGCCATGTAATGTCCCGACATAAATGGGCCGCGGTAGCCCGGTTGGAAGAGTAACGGATTAGCAAGCAACCAGAAGCGTTAATTAAAATACCCACCCTACATAAATGGTGTTAGTCAATATTCCAACAAATCCCGAAGAAAAAGACCCCAGTGTGACGTTAATTAAAATACCTACCAAAAAGAAAGATCCGATATGTAGGTAGTTTAATTAACATCGCACTGAGCAACATAGTGGCTATTGGCGACGGTCCTGGATCCATCACGACAGATCTGAGGACAACACCTCGTCATTTTGAACCACGGTCAGATGACAGATCAAGTAATGCACATACACACAAGGAAAGCTTTATTTAAAGCCAATGATTGCTTGGCTCAGCTCGAACAAATCGTGCCTTGCACCACACAGAAAAAACAGCTAAACCAACCTTGAGTATATACTTGATAATTCATAAGATGATCCTCGAGATCACGCATACAAATCGGATTATATGTGAACTTAAACTATCAATATTTGCTGAACGCAAAGTGTTCCTGTTTCAGTAAAATTTCCCTTGTGTGCGTATGTTCATTACTTTGCGTTGTCTGGTTTATGTTTGGTGCAGCTTGGCCAAATATGGACCTCGAGCCATAAAACCCAACCAACCACCGCGGAATTCAAGGTGACCTCTGTACTCGGATTGATTGAGAAGTGTCATTAATTATTCCTATAGTAATCCCTTTCTTTAAAATTTAATTTAGTGACGAATATAAGGTAAAAGAGCAAAGCGAAAATTTAAAAAACTGCGATCTACTCCAGGGGTCGCGAAACTTCTTTGACCGTCGACAACTTCAAGAGTTTCTTGACTTCTAATCGACCCCATGTATTTAATTATTACGTAATTATAGTAGGACAAGCAAAAAGTATGAGTTTTTAGATTGTTTATTTTATAGTTAGTGTTTATTTGTATGTATAATAAAGTATATATTTTTATATTGTCAACGTCAAAGGCATAAGTTTTTGCTTTTGACGTCCTTAACATTAGATGTTTGGTAAGAGGGATAAATAATAATGTAAACCATAAAATGTAATTTAGGTAACAAAATAACGATATTTACAATCTTCGTTATACAGGGTGAGTCTAAATTGTTTTTACAAAATAAGAGGGGTGATAGTACCCATCCAGACGAGCAATAATTACCATGGAACAAAGGGTCGCATTCCACTCTGAGAGGCAGAAAAGAGTCAAATTAGAATTTCAACATGAACTTACAACATGTGTTGGGAAAGCGAATGAACGATACCAAAAGTTTCACAATCTGATTGATTGATCAGAGAAAAACTCACAGCAAGTGCTCAAAGTGCTCGTTGCACAGTTCACACCGGCGAAGGAATGACTGGCTCTCGAAGATTCCTGGTGTTGTGTTCATTTTGTCTGCGGCAACACCGATTCTCGCTACGAGATCTTCAACCGAGTCCACAGGCGTCTGGTACACTAAAGATTTCATGTGTCCCCAGAAGAAAAAGTCCAGTGGGTTGAGGTCCGGTGAGGCCAAGCCACAGGTCCGCCACGTCCGATCCATCGTGCGGGATATGTGGCATTCAAGACCGTGCTGGAAAAGTGTGCTGGGGCTCCATCGTGCATCAACCTCATGTCTCTCTGCCTCTCTTTTCTGCCTCTCAGAGTGGAATGCGACACTATGTTCCATGGTAATTATTGCTCGTCTGGATGGGTACTAACACCCCTCTTATTTTGTAAAAACAATTTAGACTCACCCTGTATATGAAAATAAGACTTATTAACAGTAGACAATTTACTAACGTTGTTAATGTGGAGGGTGACTCTTGACAAGATTAGCAATGTTGTGTTCGAAATGAGTAAGTTTCAGCCCAATGGAATTCTATATCTAGCTTATTTCTTTGTTTTGTTAAAATGGAATTAACTTGGCTGAAACCAGCTTGGCTCTGCTTGGCCGAATAGAGTCCTTGAGCCATAAAAACCCAATTCACCAGCACCACTTTTATTTGGCACAAAAGTTTAAGAATATGAAATCCTGACTGAGGATAACTGGGTTAGTTGAATGTTTTGGAGTTTTACGGCGCAAGGACCCCATTTGGCCAAGCTGAGCTAAACACAAGACAGCATCAAGTAAAAACGTCACGAAAGGGACAAAAATAGGGTTGGGAAACAGTAATGGGATGAAAGTAGAAAAAGATCGCTTGGGTATCCCTGGAGCACGACCCCCGTGTCTACTAAAGACAGTAAACCCCATGTGAAAAGATCACTAGAGTACCTCGGATCCGTGAAACCTGTACACACCTAAAGGACATATTTTGAACCAAAGCAAGATGACGAGATCAACACCTGAGCTGGCACTCCACTCCAAACTTCCACACCACGCCAACGTGAGGACATTTGAGGCCAGGAGAGATTTAACGTGCACCAGCCCCCGTGAACACGACTGTCTTTGGCCGGACCTAGTTTGGAAGTCGCAACCCTCCGTTGATAATCCATCTCTCTTCCAACTGGAATACCGCTGCCCTGCGGATAACTGGCATTTGACTGCAGTTCAATTATTCAATTGCTTATTTAGATGTCGTCAGTTCCACCCTACGCCATTCGGGATGCTCCGCAACTGTTTGAGGACGACCGTCATACAAAATAACTTAGAGGGGGTGTACGGGAAAGGGCTGACATCGCACGCGATCTGTGCATCGGAGGGAGGGAAGACAGCGAGCAGTAAACGAGCTTGTTTATGGATATATCTGGAAAATCTTTGGCCATCACACGACGGGGATCTGGGACGGCTTGTCGTCGTTGTCCGGCAAAACATGCCGGTCATGCGACATCGCCTGCCCTCCGTCCGTGTCTTCGATCACGCAGCTGCTCGGTACGGGTACTCCCAGTCGAAGCTACCTGTGGTTCGGGGAAATGAATACATGCATCGTCTTAACACAAAAAGAAATGTTTCGAAAATAGAGAAGCGGACAGAAAGTGGAAAACAAATATTTTTTATTCAAATTGAATGGCGTAGGGACCGAGTTTGCTTCATCCTCTGTACGCTTTTCCGAAGTAATCCAACGTTTTCGAAAGGAGAAACGAAATATATTCCAAATTACTTTTGCAAACTCTTAAATGAAACCCTCATTCATATTTCATTAATCTCTAATTTTGTACAGAATTTGTAACAGATTTCTTTGAAGAAATTAACCCTCTGATCGTCACGAGATTTCCGAGTAGTGTAGTATTCTTACCCCACAGCGCAATTAATCCTACGGTAGCTTTGACGAACTACCTCACCATTAACAAATCTAACCAGATCTTTATGGACGAGGTATCTCACCATTAGAAGAAAACTGACCAGATCTTATCGTCTTCAGTCGGTAATATCTTGGCGATATATCTCGTCATTAACAAAATTGGTCAGATCTTGGTGGACGTGGTATCTCCTCGAAACCACTTGGAGGGTTAATGACTGAATAATCACTTTTTGTTGAAAGATTATATGGGTTAATAAGTTGAAAACTGGTTGCATAGGGTTCACAAGCATCTCACAAGCACTGGTTCACAAGCATACAGAACGGATGTATCTGTATGCTTGTGAACTCCTCAAAGTGTTAAGTTTGACTGAGTTTCCTTTTTTTGGAAGGACTTGGTGTTTTTCATTAATTTTTTTCTACCGATGCAAAAGTTTTAAAAGCAATCAGAGATGGTTTGATGGATATGATTATAATTCCAGAAAAATAAGATTTTTTTCTGTTGCAATCAGATAAAAAAGCAATGACACTTTGAAGCGAAACTAACATCAACTTCATTTCATTCTATTAGAATTGACTTCAGTGCTCTCCCAATTGGTTCAAAATGTAGTAGATTAAGAAGTGCTCAAGATGGACGTTGAGCCCTATGGTGTCCCACTTCCTCTTAACCCTCCTGGTGGTTGTCTCGCCATTAGAAAACTGACCAGATCTTGATGGACGAGATGTCTCGTCGAAACCATTTGGAGGGTTAAGAACCTTAAGAATATTAAATTTTGTTAATGTCTAAAATATATTCATGTTATACATTTTGAAGTTAAACAGCTTTATTCCAAGTTTCTTTTATTAGCGCAGTACCTTTCAAAGGATTAAAACAGATTGGCCATTTTTGTAGGAGTCATAGTTTAGGTACAGATTAAATGACGCGCGCGAATGGGTTTTATAACTAAAAAATAACTTCCAACTGAATAAAATAATTTTTTAACACCTTTTCGACATTTTTATAATTTATGTAACCTACTTTGGGCAAAAATCCTCATGCATATCCATCCATTTAAAATATATCGCACCCCTGCTAAAGGCACCCCTGCTCTTGAACCAGGTTTGCAACATTTTCGAATTTCGCCATCATTAAGGGAAAGATGACAAATTAATTTGATAAGATATTAATCACTAATTTTGTTTAAAAGTGGATACGCGTTGTTTCTTGAAAATTCCGTTTTGCGGCACGTGCAATAATAAAAGAACATGTTTTAAATTTGAATGTCTTTGGTACAAAGGTAACCATTACCATTTTTTTAAATAGTAAATAGCTTCTTCTAAAAAAATCATTATTTTAAGAAAACCTTCCCTATATAAGTTGCTTAAGTATAGCTTCAATTCGTAAATTAAGCCACATTGACCTTCTGTCGCAATATGACAAATTATTTGTAATATTTCAAAAGTCCTAGTTCGGATTCTTTTTAACATTAACGTTCTTTCAAAAATGACAAAATTCCACTTAAAATTCGCTTTATTCTAACTTATATGTCACTTTAAATCAAATACTTTGGGGTGGTGTTGCGTGTGATGAAAAGGAATCAGTTTATTAAAGTAATAAATATTTAAAACAAAAGGAACAGAAAACAGAATTAAAACGAAATAAAAGTTGTCGGGAAAGAGTTCTAAGGTTATAAATTCGTGATTCTTTTTATCTCTTGTTCTCGCACAACTTACAGCTAAAAATTAGAGAAAACTTAAAAATACGGAATTAATTCCAAGCGAAAGAAACAGAAAATAACACTGCACGTGGCAAACGAACACGAATTTTCGTTTAGTTGCAAATTATCGTCTGTCCCAAATATTCGAAATACTTTATAGTTCACAAAGAAAATACATAAGGCTCAAAATACAAAAATATTATAATTTAAATTCCGTAAAAAAAAGTTTGGGAAAATAATTGATTTTTCAGCATTACTGGTAAGACAATCCAAGTAATCGCAATGCTTAATATACCTTCCAGCTACTCCAAAACTACCAAATTATCGTTGAATTAATTATAGTTAGATGTTTTAACATGAAACTTGCCTAAATATGTAAGCAAAGAAATTTTAAATAATGCATTCACTAAAAAAAGATAAGATGTATCAAATATAGAACATTAAATTAAAATATGTTGAATAAATCTTGTGTGATACTTGTACAAACACATAGCTACAAAATTAAACATAGAACGGACAGACAGACTAAGAATGTTGAAAAATAGATAGTTGAAACTGTTGGTATGCAACTTAGGAACCTGTGAAACATTCATTGAAAGCAGTGATTTTGTAAAAAGTGTAATCGATTGAGTTTGCTTTGTCAACACTGATGACATTTGTTTTAAACAAGCTCTGTAATTCCACGTGCGGCTGAAGAGAATTTTCAAGAAAAAATGTGTGCTTCAAAATAAATTAACCACGAATGCCGTCGCAACAGTTTAACCTGCCATCCTCTCACGATAATGTACTTCGAAAGCATCGAATCCATGGTGCAAGGGTACCACAAATAATAAATAGTGATTGGAAAACTGAGTACAAGACTATACGCTGAAAGTTCCTCATTTTTATTGAAAATGAACTTAATTGGCATTCGTAATCACTCCAAAACTCAAAATCGACTTCTGAAGTCATCTCAGAAAAAGCTTTTGTAGTTTCTCTTACAGTAACAGTGTGATGAATATGAAATGGATTATATGGATGGATATATTATGTATACATATTTGGATCCGAAGTAAATTGTAGAAGCTATGAAAAGTTAAAACGATGTTAAAAAATATTTTCTGTGCACTTAAATAATGCTTGCATTTTTCTAGGAAATCGAATCAACATTTTACCAATTCAACCCGAACATCACAGGGTAATTCTGTTAATATTTTATATAGCTTGGTTCCATTACTTAAAACTAATAAATAATATAACTTGGACAAACTTCTGTAACAATATATCCGAAAAGTAACGATTTTTTTTTCATTAGAGTGCCTTACCTAGTAGCAGTAAGAATAATCAGTTGTGCAGTTTTATTTTTAATTTTTTGAAATTATTTTCTTTAATTTTTTTATTTTTTTCCATTAAGCCTAAAACGTTGTTTTTCTAAGAAATTCTTCCTTGGCGATATAAAACGCACGCCAAAAGCGTTGCCATAAAAAGTCTTTATATCAAAGCTGTACCTTGTAAACTTACATAGTATCTCTACTATTATAAAAGGAAGTGTTTGCGTGTCTCTGTGTGTGTGTGCGGTATCCAGACGAATCTATAGCACTTACAGCCATGAAATTTTGCACACAGGTAGTCCTAAAGGTGACTGAATGTACCTCGAAGCCCGAATTTTAAATTTAATGTAGAATTTTTTTAATTAATTTATTGGCATATTTTGTATTTGGTTTCCTAAGAATGGCAACAGTGTGAGAGAGATCACACAGCTTCTGCTCTTGGTAATAAGCCAAGGCTCTCTGTTTACTTTTAAAAAGGATGTCTGATAATTCAGCCGTGTAAATATCTTTATGCAGCTGCGAACCATAAAAAGTATTCAAAGCGCTCTTGATTAACTTCGTTAATTTTTTTGTATTGCTTTTTGTTTGGGTATTTATCTCAAATAGCATATAGTGGTTAGTTCATAACTTATTTTTGAATTTGTACCATTTCTGCAATTTTGTTTATTACTGTTTAATTTGGTTTTGATTTCGCTTACATTGTGATTCATTCGGAATCAGTGGGGTTTAGTGTTAAGACTTTTTAAAAGTATAGCGTTGTATTTAAAGATTGAATCACATTTTTATTTCAGTAGTGGTTATTTCATAACTTACTTTTGAATTTGTATAATTTATGCAATTTTAATAACTACAGTATTTTGGTTTAGCGTTATATTCAAAGATGCCACAGCCTCCCAGAAAAAAGAAATGTCTTCGAACACAACAGCGAGATATCAGAAAGAAATCAAAAAGAAAAGCTGAATCCATCTCAGAAAGAGAAACAAGACAGCGAGAGAGCAGAGAAACAGAACAAAGAAATGAAGCTGAATCCACCTCACAAAGAGAAACAAGACAGCAAGAGGACAGAGAAAGAAAACAAAGAAAAGAAGCTGAATGCACCCCAGAAAGAGAAACAAGACAGCGAGAGAACAGAGAAAGAGAACAAAGAGGAGAAGCTGAATCCACTCCAGAAAGAGAAACAAGACTACAGCAAGTTAGAACCGGAAGAAGTGCTGCTCGAATGCGCACCTGTAGAAATTTAGAGAATGCAGCTTTTAATTACGATCCATCAGAAGATTATGTATCTCATCCTTCGTGCGTTATTGTATCAATGTCTGTAACATGTCAACACTGTGAAACAAAGTGAAAAGGTGAAGTCCCAGGTATGTGCCGCAACGGAGGAAAGGTTCAACTGCCACGGTTAATGGATCCAGCCGAGCCCCTTCGTTATTTACTGATTGGAGATTCAGCGGAAGCTCAATATTTCCTGGCAAACATTAGAAGGTACAATTCCTGTTTCCAGATGACCTCTTTCGGCACGACAAAAAAAATTGGAGAGTCCGGATACATGCCAACTTGTAAGGTTCAGGGTCAAGTTTATCACCGCCCCCCCCCCCCTCCATCGGGAGTCTACACCCTCTACCAAACGAAAAACCTAAATTTCGGCAAATATATTTTGTTGGAGATGGTACACAACAAGCAGAGCAGTTACAAACACGTTCCGCAGACGAGACATAGTACTTCAGTTACAATATATGCTAGATCATCACAACTCTTACATCCACAGCTTCAAATCGGCCATGGATAAGATCAGCCCTGAATTCAAAGTGGTAATCTTAGCGGACAAAACCCCACATGGTGAACATGAGAGGCGGTTCAATGCACCGACAACAGGAGAAGTGGCTTTAATTATGGTGGGAGAACAATATGGAGCAAGAGACATAGCTTTAGAAGAAAGAAGTGGCACCATCAAGAGAATTCCCGATACTCACAGGTCATACGATGCGTTACAATATCCACTCATGTTTTGGCAGGGGAAGGATGGATATAATTTTGAACTGCGACAAAAAGGTGTAACAAAAAAGGTATACAAACCCAACTACAGGAATGACGCAAATTAATATTTCTGCTATGAAGTTCTATGCTCACAGGATGACGATGCGCTCTTCAAATTTCCACATTTTACTAAGCAAAGACCTGTTCCATTAATTTATCGTTGACATATATGCCAAGATTAAATCGGAAAGGCTCTTGTACATACGACTAAATCAGAGCACGCTGAGGGTGGAACAGTATGCACATTTGAGAGATGCGGTCATGAACGATGGAAATTTTGCAGACATTGGCCAGTTGATCATCTTGCCTTCCAGATTTACTGGGGATCCCAGGTACATGCACGAGTGTACCCAAGATGCCATGACCCACGTGATAACTATGGTAGGCCGAACCTCTTCATCAACTTTACATGCAATCCAAACTGGACAGATACAGCAAGAACTATTTGTTGGCAAAAACCACAGGATCGTCATGATTTGTTGGCAAGAGTCTTTCATCAAAAGCAAAAAACACTGATGAGTCTCATCACAAAGGCAACGATCTTTGGAGAAGTTAAGTGTCATATGTACACGACTGAGTGGCAGAAGCAAGGACTTCCTCATGCCCACATTCTGATTTGGCTCAGACTCATTACACTTTCAGAGAGTGGATGACTTTATCAGTGCAGAAATCCCATAAACATCCCATTTATCAGTGCAGAAGACCCATAACTTTTTTGCATTGTAACGAAGCAGATGGTGTACGGCCCCTGCGGATGTATAAATCCACTCTCTCCATGCATGAAGGATGGAATTTGCACAAAGTTATTCCCACGCCGTTTTTTTTTTGAAAGAGACGCAACCAGGACAAGACGGATATCGACTTTATCGTCGTAGATCATCATAAGACGGGGGATTTAATGCAAACATCAATTTTCGAGGATAAGAAATGTTTGTAGACAATACGTGGATTGTTCATTATCGCCCTCTATTAACAAAAATTTCCAATGCGCATATCAACGTAGAGTATTGCAATTCTGTAAAGTCTAAAGTACGTCTGTAAGCATGTTAAAAAGGATCCGGTATAGTTGTGTTTGAATTTCCAGTGGAAAGAATAACCTTAATGAAATTCGTCAGTATCAAATGGGAAGATATATCATCAGCAACGAAGCAGTATGGAGAATACTCAACTTCCCAATACACGAACGCCACCCCACAGGGATTCATCTAAGCGTCCACCTTGAGAATGGCCAGAGAGTCTACTTCACGACAGAAAATGCTGCTCAACGTGTCCAAGCACCTCAGGAAACAACACTGATGTCTTTCTTCAAACTTTGCACCCAAGATGAGTTTGCACGCACCCTATTGTTGGTAGAACCAAGTACCAAAGTACTACACTTGAAACAACGGAAACAAGACATGGAACCATCGAAAACAAGGACAAGTTTTATCAGAACAAGCAGGAATAAGGTCTAGCGATGCACTAGGCTGTGTGTACACCCTCCATCTGACCAACTTGGAATGCTTTCACCTACGACCCTTGCTGCATGAAGTACGAGGCCCGATACCGTTTATAGCTTTGAGAACATTTGAAGGAAGGGTCTGCGGAACTTAAAAGAGGCTTGTCTACTTAGAGGTCTTCTGGAGAACAAAGAACACTGGAACAAAGCATTGGAAGAAGCAGCTGCATCTCGATCGCCAAAGATTTTACGTAATCTGTTTGCTGTTATGCTACAAACATGCTCGATGTCTTCTCCCGATCAGTTATGGATGAACCAGAAGAAGAACCTGTCTGAAGACATACTGCACCAAGCACATGTACAGCAGCAGAATTTTGAATCTAGACTACAGTGATCACATCTTCAACATAGCTCTAATCAACATTGAGGATATGATTATATTGTTGGGTGTGGATCGAACCTAAAAAGCTTTGGACTACCGCAACCCAATCGAAACTGTGATTCAGTCCTACCGAGTGAAGAACTTATGGAAAGAAGCTATGGCGCGAATGTTCTCGCAATATACATAGAGGACAATGAGCCAAAAACGGTCCAACATCAAAAGGAAGCATTTGACAAGATACAAGAGCAGTTTTTGATAGGCGCGGTGGCATATTCATTTTGGATGCTCCTGGCGGTACAGGGAAGTCTTTTCTCATCAATCTTCTTTTGGCTAAAGAGCGACAGAGAAACGAGATTGCCCTGGTTGTTGCTTCATCAGGCCACAACTCTATTGACTGGATGAAGGACATCTCACACTCGGCTTTCAAGTTACCCTTAAATCTAGCAAACTCGGAGATTCCTACAAGTAACATTTCAAGAAATTCAGGAAAGGCAAAGGTTCTACCGAATTGCAAGCTCATTGTCTGGGATGAATGTACTATATCCAACAAAGCCGCATTCGAAGCACTTCATGTCACGTTGAAAGACATCAGACGTAACAATGACAGAATGGGAGGGGTCACTATGGTGTTGATTGGCAACTTTCGACAGACACTTCCCAGTTATTCCCCGAGGAATCAAGGCGGATGAAATGCTTAAAATCATCTTACACTTGGAATGGCATTCATAGACTAGGACTATCAACAAACATGCGAGTTCATGCCAACAGTGATCCCTCTGTCCAGCAATTTGCAGATAACCTACTTCAACTAGGAAATGGTGCAGTTACTTCGGATAATCAAGATGGAAGTATAGCAATGCAAACATTGGAAGGATTGTGAAAATTCAACGAGAGCTGAAAGAGGCGGTGTTTCCAAATGTGGCGCAGCACTGATCACGCTTGGCTGTGCCAAAGAGCAATTTTTGCCCCAAGAAACGAATATGTCAGTGTCATCAATAAGCAACTTTTACAAGAATTGCCCGGTAGAGTTCAAATTTACAAATCTATCGACACTACATGTGACACAGATGAGGCTGTGAACTACACAACAGAGTTTTTGAACACATGGAGCCATCTGGAGTACCCTCGCACATATTAGAGCTGATGATTGGGGCACCGATTATGCTTGTCAGAAATCTGCATCCACCTTCACTTTGCAATGGAACAAGACTATCAAGAAACTGATGCCGAATATTATTGAAGCCACCATCATGACTGGACATGCGAAGAAGTATTCATTTCTAGGATCCCAATCATCCCTTCGGATCCCCCATTCCAGTTTAAACGCCTTCAGTTCCCTGTTCGTTTAAATTTCGCCATGAGCATCAACAAGGCACAAGGACAATCGCTGAAAGTTGCAGGACTCGATCCCATTAAACCGTGTTTCTCCCATGGTCAACTGTATGTGGGTTGTTCAAGAGTTGGAAAAATCGAGAATCATTACATTCTAGCTCCAAATGGAAAAACATTCAACAGAGTGCATCATGAAGCTCTCTAAACAAGGATCATTGAATTGGAAGGAATGAGGCGATATGCCCGTGTCATGTCGGGATGTGGTGGGACTCATTCTTAAAATTATTGTTTTTCTTTTTAACTTTCAACTTCCCCTAATTACATTAAACTGGTTTTTTTTTTAATTTTTTGTATTGTTTTTCTTTTTAATGTTTTCAAAATCAGTGAGGACATAACAAGAATGATGTCAGGGGCAACGCCGTGCGGGAACTGCTAGTTGTGAATAATAAGGTTGGTAGATGTTAATTAACGTCGCACTGGAGCAACACAACTATTGGGACGGTCCTAGATCAAACCCGAAGGGGCAACGAGGACAACGCCTCATTTTGAATTACGGTCAGAATGACGGGAACCTACACCTGAGCTGGCACCTCCTCTGCAATCTTCTACACCACGCCAACGTGAGGACATTTGACGCCACGACAGATTTAACGAGCACCAGCCCCCGGGTACGTTGTTCTTTGGCTGGACCGAGTTTCGAACTCGAAACACTCCGGTTGCTAATCCGTTACTCTTCCAACCGGGCTACCGCTGCTCCCATTGATTCGGAAAACGCTGTCTCATGCTACGTCCGATTTTGCTTTTCACCCATTTAATAAGGTTCAGTGACATGTTTTTCGAGTAAATGGACTTGATTGAATGTCCCCACACCCGTCCCTGCTACCTCCCTCTACAGAAAACGATGCAACATCCACAAACGACTGCTAGACATGGAAATAACCTATTAGAGGATGTTTAGAACAGTCCGGGTGCACGCGCCGCTCTGTCCGGCACTCGTAAAATTCGAATCGGCGACTTCCGGACTCGCATCGAAGCAGTGCGGGAGGTAAGACAGGATCCTGTCGCAGAAGGGAGTTATGGGAAGTCCATTTGGATAGGAGACACGTGTTGTAGGGTTGGTCTGCGTGACTAGCATTCCAAGTTTTTATTCAGCAAACGATAATACGGATGATACTTCACGTAATG
Organism: Meta bourneti; assembly: GCA_933210815.1. Taxonomy (NCBI): domain Eukaryota; kingdom Metazoa; phylum Arthropoda; class Arachnida; order Araneae; family Tetragnathidae; genus Meta; species Meta bourneti. The sequence goes on along the minus strand of OW119930.1, from coordinate 5,793,628 downwards.
GTCCTATTTCGAGAGAGAAACAAGTAAAAGAACAAAAGAGTAATGAAGGTGGAAGAGTTCAGAGCGCTCCATTTCTTATACATAAGTTAGAGTTATTTCTGATGCAGTTCAGATAAAAGCTTGAAATACTCTCCTATATTACACACAATATTTTCTTAGCATGTTTGATACGATACACTTCCATGCTCTGTCTCGTCAAAAAAATTATCGCCATCGAGATTAGGTAGGAATTAACCGTCGCACTGGAGCAACACAACGGGCTATTGGCTATGACCCATCCCGAAGGGAAAGATCCGAGGATAACACCTCGTCATTTATCAGATGTCTTCATTTTGTCAGATGACCCAAGGTCAATACTTGAGCTAGTACCCCGCTCTCCAAACTTCCACCAGCGTGAGTATATTCGAGGCCACGACAGATTTAACGTTCACGATCCCCACGACGGTCTTTGGTTTGGATCGAGTTGCGAACTCGCAACCCTCCGTTTGCTAATAGGTTACTCTTCCAACCTGGCCTTTCATCGAGATTGTGAAAGTATTTGCATGTTTCCCGACTTGTTTCCACATAACTTTTGATCGACTATCCTCGATCTTGCCTGCCCCGTGGTTCAACAGTCTCTGGATGCGAATACCGCTCTTGGTATGGATATTTGTAGCAGTTCAGAATCCTCTATTAGCCGTAGGTCCAGGTCAAATTCGCCCTCGTATAACAAATAATGATCATAAAGCGTTCCATCAAAACAAATCAAACTCCTTGGTCTTATGCCATCTTTTTCAATCGTCAAAAATTCAAGTTCTTTGTTCAAAACAGTCATTTAAAGTCATTCTGATTTATTTATATTGATCTCGAATTAACATCTTCATTCTTAGAGCAATCGTTAGGGTATATTAAATAATATTTATTAGCTAAATAGAACATTAAGTACAACAGCTTTTCTTTACCTTAAAAAAATTCAAGTGTTTTTAATTCCTGCTGTACTCATTCAGCTGCATCCAAATGGTCAATGTACCCTTTTGGGGACTTTACTCCTATGAGACCCATCTTTCCCAATAAAATACAATACCGAAAGATTTTTTCTCGTCACTGAAGAGGCTTTTATATACACTGCTGGCCACCCAAATTGCAACACCAAGAAAGACAAGAGATATCACAACAAAATTTATTTTGTAGATAACATGTTGACCAAGTATCAAATGATTAAATTTATAGACTTCTGTGAAGTGTGGTTCCTGCCAAAATCAGTAGCCAGAGTAGCCGCCATTGTTGGAGATCACCGCTGCCACACGCCTCGGCATTGATTCAAAGAGACTTTGGATGTGTTCTTGGGGTACAGCAGACCAAGCAGCTTCCACACGTTGCCAAAGTTTATCTGGTGTGGCAGCTGGGGATGTATTCTGGGTCAATCGTTGAGCAACCATGGACCACATATTTTCTATCGGCGAAAGATCCGGAGAGCGAGCTGGCCAGGGAAGCAATTCAATCTGGCGATTGACGAAGAACCCTTGGACAATGCGTGCCACGTGTGGTCGCGCATTATCCTGTTGAAATATGGCTGTGGGCAAGCCCTGAAGGTAAGGAAGGACAACTGGCTCCAACACCTCGGAGATGTAGCGCTGGCTGTTTAAAGTACCGGCAATGCATACTAGAGGAGTGCGAGAGTGATATCCAATACCGCCCCATACCATAATACCCGGTGCAGGACCAGTGTGGCGGTGCATAACGCAGCTGTTCAGCATCCTCTCTCCACGGTGTCTCCAGACTCGAATCCGACCATCGTGGTGTTGCAGACAGAAGCGTGACTCGTCAGTAAAGACAATTTCATTCCATTCTGCCGTCCACATCCTTCTTTCATCGCACCATTGGCGGCGGAAACGTCTGTGGTCCTGCTTCAAGGGTAGACGAAGCAATGGACGTCTTGCGGACAGACCACTCTGCTGTAAACGGCGTCGAATGGTACGCGCAGACACTGGATGATGCGGTACAGACTGAATGTGCTGTGCTATGGTTCGTGATGTGGCTGAGCGATCCGTCACTGCCATACGCACAATATGCCTGTCATCACGTGAAGTGGTGCACTGAGGTGGATGCGATCGAACACGTCGTTCCGTCGTACCCTCCTGCATCCAACGATCACATATCCGCATTACAGTTGTTTGGTTTCGTCCAACACGACTCCCGATTTCCCTGAAAGATAATCCACAATCTCGGTAAGCCACTATCCTTCCTCTGTCGAACTCGGATACTTGATCAAAAGATGATCGCTGTTTTCTACGAGGCATAATTGATCGTTTTTTTGAAAAAACCACAAGAAAAACACAATTGCCGTACTTGAAATCGTCGAAATCTCCAAGCCTTAAATAGCGCTTTGAAGTGGCGCCACAGGCGCGCGTGATGTGCGTCTGCGCTGAAATTCTAATCATTTGCATATCTCACCTCCGCTAATGCATGTTGTAAATTTCATATTATTTGCATGCTTCCTTCAGGGTGTTGCATTTACGGTGGCCAGCAGTGTAGTAAAGACATAAATTCAAATTACGACTAACCAACCTGGATCTGTGCCAAAGATATTTATATTACTTGTCAGATATATTATATTACTTGCCGTTGTGGCTCAGTAGGTATGTCCACTGCGCTAGAACCTTGGAGTTGTAGGTGGCGCAGGTTCTATTCCTGTCAGGTGCATTCCTCCCTGGGTGTATTTCTCTCTTCCGTGTCAGTAAAACTTTCATTGTGTGTGTCTATTACTTGATATTGTATGTCTTGTGTCTGGCTCAGCATGGCCAAATATGGCCCTTGCTCCATAAAACTCTCAAACCAACCAACCTGAATAATGCTAAGATACTACAGTAAAGCATTATAGAGATGGCATAATAAAATGCTTTAAAGAAGGATGAGGGCATTAGACTGTCACATATGGGTATGGTATTGTGTTTTAATTAACGTCGCAGTGGAGCAACACAACGGGCGACGGTCCAGGATCAATCCCGAAGGGAAAGATCGAGGACAACACCATGTAATTTTGAGCCACGGTCAGATGACGAGGCAACACCTGAACTGGCACCCCACTCTCCAAACTTCCGCACCACGCGAAGTGATGTATGGGATAGTCACAGATTTTAGTCGTGAAAATGATTGTATGTTTTATTATTCTGTATTAATCTTTTAAAATTAAAGCTTTTTGAACTTTTTAAAAATCTTTTTTATTTTCCTTTCAAGTAAGCTTATCCCAAATTTTTGTAGGGGCTGCGGTAGCCCGGTTGGACGAGTAGCGGATAAGCAACAGTGTACGTGGGGGCTGGTGCCCATTAAATATGTTCGAATGTTCTTATGTCGGTAGAAGAGGGTGCTAGCTCTGGTGTTGACCACGTCAGCTGAACGTGGCTCAAAATTACGTGTTATTCTCGATCTTTCTCTTTCGGATTGCTACGTTAATTCAACTACTCCCCCCAAAAATGTATATCCATAGAAAAACAAAAATATTTAACACAATAATTTAGTTATTTGAACTTTTATGTTAGATCAAGAGGCGAATATGAATCTGTAATTTGTAATTATTACTACGACTGCAGTATCAAGGTATGGTAGGTAGATATTTTTAATTAACGTCACACTGGTGCAACACAACGGGTTATTACAATATCATGGATATTGAAAGAATGGAGAATAGTTTTAATCTATTTTAAGAATTAGGATCTTTAAGGTTTACATTCTTCTGAATTCCGAAATCATATTAGCCTTATAAAAATTAAGAAATCGAAGTTCCTTTCCCAAACTTATAAATGAAATCTATTTTCTGATTATACAATTCAGGAAATACGTTATATATTACGAGTATATTCCATTAACGAACTTGCAACTGAAATGGACGCTATTTGTTTATTGTCGAATGGCAAGAATGGATATAAGTACTAAAAATCGACGACTATAGGATTCATTCGATAATTTTGCCACTCATGAGCGATGGAGCTGCATAATATAGCTAAAATACATTGAAAAGCTCGTCTTTCTAATAAAAGTCTTCAGAAGTTTGATGATAGAAAGTATTGATAAACCTGGAATCAGCGCAGGAAAGGAAATGTGTGCCACGTGAAAAAGGGTTTAGCGTCAGAGAATGCCGAATCGTCTTGAACAAGGAAAAGGCATGAACTTGAACTGCATGTTGAGAAGCTAATTGGAGTAACATAACCGAGATGCAAATTTTCGGCCATTTATTGGATTGGAAGTAAGAATGAACACCTGTAAGAAGTTTACGAAATGTTACTCTATATTTTTGTATACTTTTATTTCATTTATAGGTATTGTAACGATACGTGTGTGTGCGGTTCTTTTCCTAACCACCTGTATGTGTTAACAAAGAGTGACGCTTCTTCAGGGGGTGCTTTTACATATTATATTTATTATCATTACCAGGGGATCATAGATTGCTAATTACATATATACAGGGTGAGTCTAAATTGTTTTTACAAAATAAGAGGGGTGACAGTACCCATCCAGACGAGCAATAATGACCATGGAACATAGGGTCGCATTCCACTCTGAGAGGCAGAAAAGAGTAAAGTCGAAACGCGTCGAGCATGAACAAGTCATCGCCTCTGACGTCGTTTTGTACCTGACCACGTAGCATATCTCCTAAGCAAGATTTTTCTTCCGGGGGCACATGAAATTTTTAGTGTACCAGACGCCTGTGGCTGAAGATCTCGTAGCAAGAATCGGTGTTGCCGCAGACCAAATTAACACAACACCAGGAATCTTCGAGAGCTAGTCATTCCTTCGCCGGTGTGAACTGTGCAACGACACGCGCCACTTTGAGCACTTGCTGTGAGTTTTTCTCTAATCAATCAATCAGATACTTTTGGTATCGTTCATTCGCTTTCCCAACACTGTTGTAAGTTCAATTCTAATTTGACTCTTTTCTGCCTCTCAGAGTGGAATGCGACCCTATGTTCCATGGTAATTATTGCTCGTCTGGATGGGTACTATCACCCCTCTTATTTTGTAAAAACAATTTAGACTCACCCTGTATATATATAGTCGTTCACATGACTGCCAAGGAGGTGCCTCACCACGTCCGTTCTCTCTCGTGTCCAATCGTATAGTCTTTTCTTTAATCGAAAAGTTCCCCTTTTCCCCCTAACCCTCTTGATTGTCCAATGACACCCCAGCCAACGTCCCTCGGGGATCCAGTGGTGCCTTCCGGCCAACATTCCTCAGTGTGTTGTACAGAGAACTTCACAGGTATGAAATCCATTTTCGTGAATATAAATGCTATATTCGTTGTAAATGGATTGAAATAGGATATGAAATGTGAGAAATGGTACTTTATCATCAATATAAATAAGTCTTCTTACTTCTCCCAATGTAAAAAAAAATTATACTAAATCATTGAATCTGCAAAAAAAGTTTTTGGACAATGGCAGATGGGTCCTTAAAAATGTCTTCATGTATGGCTCCAATGCAATTCAGGATGTGTGAGGCTGTTAATAAACTGCACTTTGTACAGATGGGAAAGGGTTTCTGGCCATCAAAGAATATTATCTTTTCCAAATGGCCAAATCGGAGCCTGGAAAGCACATAGAAAGTTTTCCGAGGCAAATTGAAAGCAAGCTACTCTCTTGGATATAAATAAGTAATTATGAACTCTTACCGCAGATCTTATGTATGGGTCTGCTAGTCATACTATATTATTCCAACAGGAATTTAACCTAAGGCTTTGAACGTGTCTAAGTCTATCAATTATATATTAATCCCATTTCCTTGCAAACCGATCGATCCCGCCCTATTGTGAGCATCCGTGTGGACGATCGCGATACATTATTGATTTGTGGCTTCAACCTCGTGAGTTGGTTGTAGTTGAATTTAGCCAGCATTTCTCATGAGATGCACATAGACTGTTGTGTGTCTATGTTTAAACATCGACAGTCATCTTGTATTCAACGTGTAACACATAAATAAATAGAGTTGGATTCAAAGCATTCTCTTTCGAGAAGTGTTTATGTTTTCATAATTCTACACATTCAGAACTGAAGATACAATTCTTCCCTCACAGACACATCTCCTTCAGGTGTATACTAGGTTCACGGGCCCGAGGTACACTCGTGATCTTTTCTTTTCCTATGGGGTTTCAGTAAACCCCATGGGTACAGTACGCCTGTTAGTAAACATGGGTGTCGCGCTCCTGGGATTCCCAACCTATCTTTTTCTGCTTTCATCCCATTATTTTATTCCACAATCCCTCTTTTCTTTCTGGCCGCGGGAGCCCAGTTGGAAAACTAACGGATTAGCAACCGGAGGGTTGCGAGTTCGAATCCAACCACAGAGACCACCCTGTCCAAAGGGGGCTGGTGGACGTTAAATCTGTCGGAGTTTCATATGTCCTCACGTTGGCGTGGTGTGGAAGTTTGGAGAATGGGATGCCAGCACAGGTATGACCTCGTCACCTGACCGTGGTTAAAAATCACGTGGTGTTGTCCTCTGACGTTTCCCGTCGATTTGATCCCGGACGGTCGCCAATAGCCCGTTGTGTTGCTACAGTGCGACGTTTTCCCTCTGGACCATTCTTATATGGCGCAACTAGTCTACTTTTGGACCTAGCGCCATAAAACCCCTAAATCCAATCCAGTGCGACGTTAATTAAAATACCATACCCTCCTTTTTTTCCATTTCATGACATTTTTTGCTTGAAATTGTCTGTCTTGTGCTTGGCGCAACTTGTCCAAATGTCGTCCTTCCGCCATAAAACCCCCAAACAGCCAACGAACCCTGTGCGTATTTTTCACTTCTGTGTCAGTAAACCTATCCTTGTGTTTGTCCATGATCTTGGAGTTATTTGGCACATCTTGGTCAAATGTGGTCCTTACGCCATAAAACCCCAAAACAACCAAACCTGTGTGTATTTTTCTCTTTTGTAAAGCTATCTTTGTGCTTGTCCATGTACTTGAAGTTATTTGGCGTAGCTTGACTAAACAGAGCCCTTACGCCATACAAAGCAAAATATATTCCTGTGTGCCGTTTTCTCTTCTGTGTCGGTAAAGCTATCCTTGTGTTTGTCTAAGTATTTGAATTTGTTTGGCACAGCTTGGCAAAACAGGGCCGTTGCGCCATAAAACCCAGCCAAACAACCCGAGTGTCTGACACCCCGCAACGAAGATATTCAGCCGTTTCAAACTGCTTTCGAAATCTTGTGTCCTCCCAATCCGGTGATTTCCCGTTGCCATTCCCCGATCACCAAATAAACGCCGCGTGCCTCTTTGGAAACCGGCCTCAAAAGTTCAGGGGGTGCAGCCGCGGCGGAAAAGAGGCGTGCGTCTCTCGCGTGCCCGGACTGCCCGGATCGCGTGCCCGCTTTTTCCCGGGGATTCCCGGAAATCCGGCATCGGCCCGATCAACCGGTAAATGAAGATCCTCTTTCCCCTCGCGGGGTCCAAACAATGGAGGCCGGTTTCCGTCTCCCGAAATGACGGATTCCCGAGAGGTAGACAAAAATCGGCCTTCCCTGAAATAATGGCGTTTTCTCGACGACCCCATTCAAAACTGTTGCCGAAAATAGGAGACGTCAGGGCGGCCCTTTCTGATCCGGCTTCCTCTTCCTGAGAGGCGATTCGCAATCGAAACTTGGGCTTTTCATAAACGGAACTTTCCAGGTTCCCTCCCCGGCACGGGAGTTTCGGGATCATTATGATCCGGTGTGGTGGTTTATGTCTCTTTGAGATGTCGGGACTTCATTAGAGTCCCCTCCTCGAAAGGTTTCCAGGGAGCTCGGAGCCAAAAGAAGCTGAGTGGGAGCTCTGTTTATTGTTCGGAAGAAACTGCTGAACTGGCGTTTTGGAGGGCGAGGCCTTTTGTGTAGTTTCGGGATTTCGTATGTCAACTTTGGATTGTTTACTGGACGTCGGAATGGCTGTCTATGTCCCCGGCTTAGAGCAGAAACTCATTAACCGGCAAAGCAAATTTTTTGACAGAACATCTGTTTGCAAAAAATTTGCTTTCAAAAATTCAATCCAATTGTTAAAATATTCAAAAAATTGTTAAATTATTAAAAATTCAAAAAATTCAATTGTTAAATGTATAACAATTGAATTTCAAGTAAAATAATACAAATTATAGGCAGTTTAACGGTGTTAGATTACAAAATTACAATTACATAATCATGAAAGGACCGCGGTTGCCCAGTTTTAAGAGCGACGGATTAGAAACCGGAGGGTTGCGATTTCGAAGCTAGGTCCAGCCAAGGATCGTCGTGTACGCGGGGGTTGAATGCACGTTAAATCTGTCGTGGCCTCAGATGTCCTCACGTTGGCGTGGTGTGGAAGTTTGGAGAGTGGAGTGCCAGCTCAGGTGTTGTTCTCGTCATCTGACCGTGGTTCATGATGACGAGGCGTCGTCCTTGGATCTTTCCCTCCGGGATGGATCCCGGACTGTCGCCAATAGCCCGTTGAGTTACTCCAGTGAGACGTTAATTAACTACTTACCCCTACATAATCATGAAAATAAGCATTTAGTGCCTAGGAAAAAATGTCAGTTAATGAGTTTCTGCTCTAAGCCAAATACATTTTAAACAAAAGACGTGAATTTTAAGTGGCATGTATTTATCTAAGGATGGAATTTCTGTTAATCCTCTGATCGTCACGATATTTCCAAGTAGTCTAATATTTCCTTTTTTTGCTACCTTCAGTTTTGATCCCGGTCGCCAATAGCCCGTTGCGTCGCTCCAATGCGACGTTAATTAAAATACCTACCTACCTTTCCTTCTACAACACACATAATGGGTATTTGGGTATTTCAATTAACGTCACACTGGAGCAACACAATGGGCTATTGGTGACGGTCCGGGATCAATCCCAGAGGGAAAGTCCGAGGACAACACCACGTAATTTTGAACCGCGGTCAGATGACGAGGCAACACCTGAGCTGGCACCCCACTCTCCAAACTTCCACACCACGCCAACGTGAGGACATTTGAGGCCACGACAGATTTAACGTGCACCAGCCCCCTTTGTACACGACGGTGTTTGGCTGGATTCGAACTCGCAACCCTTCGGTTGCTAGTCCGTTACTCTTCCAACCGGGCCACCGCGGCCCCACACACATAATGACTCAATAACCACATCTATTGATTGAAAGAATCCTAGGAAAGTTTCTATTTGCCAAGAAGGTCAAAAGATGTTAGAAGTCAGGCAGCTAAGTCTACAGGTTACAGAACGGATATATGCGGGTGAGAGCGCATGTATGAGAAACCCTCCTATGGTTAAAATATGTGTAACCACCTCGACTGTTACCAATATATTTATCTGCACTATTTTCGTACTATAACTAACTATATTTTCATAGTAGTTTGCTAATTAAATTTGTAATAGGAGAAATCAGCTAGCTACATACAAAATTAAAGTTAATCCTCCGAGTGTATTTCTTGGTGTTGTCTTCGGTCTCTCCCTTCGGGTTTGATCAGGGACCGTCGCCAATAGCCCTTTGCGTTGCTCCAGTGCAACGTCAATTAAATACCTACCTAGTGTATTTCCTAGTAGTGTAGTATTGCCTTTACCCCACAACACATGTAATGACTCAATAACCGCTTCTATTTCGAGAGAAATTATGACCTGTTTCATCACAGGCGATTCTAACAGATCTGCAGTTTTTTGCGTTTCGTATTTTTGCTTCGATTTCAAAACAAAGAAAATTAAATGTGAAGGAAAATATCTGTAGAATGGTATAGAACAGGGGTGTCCAACTCAATTAAAACACGGGCCATTTAATGCAACTGGTAAGATTCACGCGGGCCACATCACATTTACAAATTTTCTTAAAATTATATTTGGAAGTGAGGATTCAGGAATAGAGACAGGATAATTAAAACTCATTGTGTAATTAAGTGAATTTAGGGTAATAATTTACAATATTGCTATATAATTGCTTTTATTTAAACGTTTATTTAATTTAATGTATTTATAAAACTAAAACTAATTTCTTTTACCGGAAACCTTGCCATCGCTTTCCTCCTACTAGTTTTCAATATCTGGATTCAAAGACTGAGAACAGACAATCTTCATTAGGGCAGATAGATGTTTAGCAGTTAATCTTGATCTGTAGGCCGTTTCATATAATTTCATGGACGAAAACAGTTGCTCACACATTTTTAACATGACGAAATTGTGTGTACGGTATTGCCTCGATCTCCCCTAAGTGCTATTTTCTTCATAACATATTGTCCTGTTTTCATTTTATTTCAGAGCATCGTGGGTCACAAAAAATTACCTCGGGGGCCACATGCGGGCCGCCAGTTTGACACCCCTGGTATAGAACAAGAAAACGGTTGTAAGAAAAAAACTAACCATGGAAGGTTTGGCTGGTTTCCCTTCCACGTAGTGGGAATGCAGGTTGGTTCGTAAAAATCCTTCCAGCAAAGCCAGCGCCCAGGAGATTGGTTACCTTTGCAACTCATTGAACGAGAACGCCTAACCAGTAATCTCATTCAAAAATTCAATAACTTTAGCCAGCAAGCATATTTGCAAGTGGTTAATTCCATCCAGTAGGAGAATATTTGCGATGTCCACCCCATAATGGTCGAACACGTCGCACGAAGCACCGTATATATTGAACTCTGACTTGTACTGGTTGGATGGATGAATAGGTCAAGTCCCAATCTGTCTTCCGAACAGGGTAGAGGGCCTTCGTGGCTCAGTGGGTATGCCCACTGTGCTAGCATTCTTCGAATTGTAGGCGACGCAGGTTCGATTCCTGCCAGGTGCATTCCTCCCTGGGTGTATTGTCAGCAAAACTTTCATTGTGTGTGTCTGTCTATTACTTGATGTTGTATGTCTTGTGTGTGGCGCAGCATGGCCAAAAATGACCCTTGCGCCATAAAACCCAAATGCCAACCAACCAACCAACCGAATAGGGTAGACATGAGATGCGATATTATCTCCAGCCGTGGCTGTTGAGAGCACCTGTCGCAATGTTTTAGGTCCTTGTTCTCGGGACCACCGACCGTATTCTCTGCACCCCCTCTACTCCGAAATGACTCTTCAATCGGGGTGGAGGATATTAAGTCTACGAACAACTAAGAATAAGAAGGTTACAAGAAAGGAAAATAGACCGAGAAAAAAAATACAGGCGGTATAGTTGGGAAGTCAAGTGAAGTTCTAAAACGTTATTAAAAAGCCAAGCTTTTTAGAGTAACAGATAGAAATAATAAATTATCTGCAAAAAAAGTTTATGAAGTTGAGCTTTCTTGCCTTCCTGCACCTACAAAAACCCAATACAAGCCTCAAATTAAAGCATTTACTGTTTGTCACACAATAGAAAGCATTGCCAACCCCAAGTGACCATAACCACAGACATAACTTTAATATCTTCAGATACTTTTAAATTTTGCGATAATAAACGATGAGATCTGAAATAGTATGTGGGCCGCTGTAAGAGTAACGGACTATCAACCGGAGGGTTGCAAGTTCGAATTCAACCTAAGACCGTCGTGTACAAAGGGCGCTGTTACAAATTAAATCTGTCATGGCCTCACGTTGGCGTGGTATGGAAGTTTGGAGAGTGGGGTGCCAGCTCAGGTGTGACCTCGTCATCTGACCGTGGTTCAAAATTACGTGGTGTTGTCATCGGATCTTTTCTTTCGGGTTGAATCCCGGACCGTCGCCAATATCCCGGTGTTTTGCACCAGAGCGACGTTAATTAAAATACGTAACTACCCGTTAAAATAATTAAAATTGCCATGTGTTAAAATAATTAAAATTGCCATGTGTTAAAATAATTAAAATTGCCATGTGTTAAAATAATTAAAACTGCCATGTTAAAGCCCTTGTGTACACGATAATCTTTGGCTGGAACGAGTTTCAAAATCCGTTGCTCTTTCAACTGGGCTATCGCCGCCCACCATTCTTTTTGAATGAAAAGAAACAAAGTCACCGACAATAATTTTCAGGATGCGCTGACGAAATGAGTAAACTCGTTCGATAATTCACGTCAAAAGCATCCCCCTCTCAACATGGTGATAATCACCCCACTGATTACTCGAAAGCAAAAGCAGAGGTCGAAATCCTGCACACAAAGGCGAAAAGCTGGCAATCGCAATCGATTTCGCCGCACAGCTTAGCTGTCTAATGCCGAAAGAAATCAAATTCCATCCCCAACCGTGTCCACCCGTTCCGAGTGAAATTCGGTTTTTCTCACCCACCCCCTCTCGCCGAGTGGCGTTGAGGGAGGGTGGGATGGATCAGGGGGGTCGGGGAAAAGAACGGGGTCCTCCATTTCATCTCAATTACGGATTCCGCCACCGGCAGAAAAAGAGAAGCTCCCCCATCGGTAATTAAAGGCGCAGACGAACGAGAAAATTAAATACCAAATCTATTAAGGGCCGAGAGAGAACGATTTTTGTTGCAGGGGGTCTGCCAGGAGCCCAGCAAAGTGGTTTAGGATCGCCTCTTTTCCTGCAAACGCGAAAAATTAGCCGCGTACAGTTTTCAATCGGTCCGTTTTATTTGGGAAGAGATGCGGGAACGGCCGATGATTGCGTTGGGATTTTCGAACGTCTCCCTCGGGAAGGGAGTGGGGTGCAGAAGGAAATGGATTCTCGTTCGCTGGAAATGTATCGGGGGTGGGGGTAAGCAAGAGAAGAAACTCTCTCGATTTCCTGTTCTATTCCGATGACAACATGGCGGTGATTCCGAATTGCGTTTTTTCTTTTTTGTCTTTGCCCCAACGCTACCCGGTTTTTGAAGGATTCCAGTTTTTTAAAATTATTTGTGTGAAAATTGTTTTTGCAGGTTCGTTCTATTATTTTTGTGCGTCCGGGAATAGCCCGACGCTTTCAAATTCGAATGGAGGAGTAACACAAAGGTGGTTGTTTCGAGAATATATTTTTTACTGTAGTCTTATATAGGAAAAAGGTATTAAGATTGACAGATATCTGTCAACGATATCTCTAGAATATCTTTTATTCCAGCAAGAATTGGGGCTGATGTAGCCCTGTTGGAAGAGCGACGGATTAGCAACCGGAGGATTGCGAGTTCGAAACTCGGTCCAACCAAAGACCTTGGTGTACAAAGGGAGCTGGTGCACGTTAAATCTGCCGTGGCCTCAAATCTCCTCACGCTGGCATGGTGTTGAAGTTTGGAGAGTCGGGTGCCAGCTGAGTTGTGACCTCGTCATCTGACAATGGTTCAAAATTACATCAAGTTTTCGGATCTTTTCCCTCCAGTTTGATCCCGGACAGTCGCCAATAGCCCGTGGTAGTAGTTGCTCCCCAGTGCGACGTTAATTATAATACCTAATATCAGTCTTTTGCGAGCTTGGTCAAACATTGCCTTTGTTAAACAAAACCCCAAAACAACGAACTCCCATCACCTTTCAACATGTTCGTTTGTCCATTGTAGTTGCTTCTTGTAGATTCAGGAATAACTTCCTTCAATGATCCTTCCTGTTTCGGTTTGAGTATGGAATCGTTTTGTTGTTTTGATCTGACTAGTAACTCCCATTTTCGCCACCTATGACCACTGAGAAAATTCTTGTCCTTTGAGACGCTCGACTTATCCTTGCTCTTTTCGACCTATTCTGACTTCGATTTTAGTAATTTCTTTGTTCAATAACTTAAGGTGTATGTATACACTAGAAATCACGAAAATTGACCAAAATATCGATCTATATTTTAATAATTCAAAATATTGTCCAACCCCTTAGCTTTCAAACGATACCAAGATCTTGTAAATATTCGAAACAGTTTTCAAGTTACAAGGCTTTGGGATAGGTACTGTCACCATAGACAAACACGTTTCCAAAACTGAAACTCGATTTCTGAAGAACTATATTTTTAGAATAGGGTGCTTCTTTCGAACAGTGATAACTCAACAATGAATTGATCTATTATAATTACTTCAGTGTCATTATAATCTATATAATACAGTGGATGTTTTGACCCTCAGTCGAAGTTATTGGTTAAGAAATGAATTCTTAGTTGATTTTTAAATGTTGAAATTTCTGAAAAAATCTTGATTCTTTAGACTTAGTTCGTGAAAAAAATTGTAAAAAAAGAACGTATTCCCTCTAGCAACTTGATGGAGTTCAAAACATGAAGAATAATATTAGGAATAATTTCCAACAGGAATTGTCCTTCTGAACACATTAGAATTTGTGATATCACTGTTTAAAAAACATGCTAATTAGCTAATTATATCTAAATTAGATAATTAATGAGTAGCCTAATCAGAATTTTTCACACTAAAATTAGTTTAAGAACAAACCAATGACCTATTGTGAAAAAACTGAATTTTTAAAGTCAAAATTTAAAAAAAATGTCCTAGTGTATACATACACCTTAAAGCTTCATACTAATAGCTTACTATTCTTGAAGTTTTAGTGAAGGAAGACAATTCACTCCCAAAATACAATTCTTCGTTTCATGAGTTCCAAAGCTACTTATCTTTTGTGAAATGTTCTGTTTATTATAAACATTTTCAATGTGACTAAAGCAAAACATGAACATGCAATCAATATATATAAACGTGCTTCATCTTTATAAAATACAAAACCAAGCAAAATTGCCACTGTACTTCTTGAAAACTTGATTTTTCGCATATGCTGCAATTTTTTTCCAAAACAAGGACTGTTCTAACCAATATCGCTATATCACCATTATGCTATGCTGATAATGGGAGGTTATAAAGTGGTTGATTGGAATATTTGGAAAGTACAAGTTTTAACAAAACTTAAAAGAAACAACAAAATCTACCTATTTGGTCTTAGGTCGTATAATTATAAAATCACGTCTATGATGTGTGTGTGATGGTGATGATGCGGTCCGTCATCTGACAGTATTCCAAAATTACTTGGTGTTGTCCTCGGATCTTTCCCATCGGGGGTTGATCCAGGACCATCGCCAAGAGCCCGTTGTGTTGCTCCAGTGCGATGTTAATTAAAATACCTACCTAACACGTCTATGATCTTTTAAACAAACACTACAATCGAACAGTAGCCATTTAAAGAAATATTCTACTAGTAAATTTTGGTAGGTAGGTAGGTATTTCAATTAGCGTCGCAGTGGGGCATCGCAACGGGCTATTGGTGACGGTCCGGGTTCAATCCCAAAGCGAAAGATCCGAAGGCAACACCACGTAATTTTGAACCACGGTCAGATGACGAGGCAACACCTGAGCTGGCACCCCACTCTCCAAACTTCCACACCACACCAACGTGAGGAGATTTGAGGCCACGATAGATTTAACGTGCACCAGCCCCTTTTGGACACGACGTTGTTTGATTGGATTCGAACTCGCAACCCTCCGGTTGCTAATCCGTTACTCTTCCAACTAGCAAATTTTGGAAATGTGCATATTTAAAGGAATTTCAACCTTGTAATGAATATTTTCGATACATTCCCAAACTAAGAAGAAATAGATAGCAAACTCAATGAAAAGAAAGTAGGTGATTTTAACGGACACATCATTACAACAAAATAAAAAATAAAACGAACGATTGCATTGGATGAGATGAAGCATCCACCCATTTTAAAATCGCATCCAAGACCAGGTAATAAAATGATTAAAGATCTTGAAATCACATCCAAATAGGAAAGAATTAACACATCAACGGATTCCTAATTTAAGCAATAACTAAGAAACCTCATCCAATCGTCACATATGCAGTCTTTCAGTAATTAAATGCCATCTCTGAAATTGGGTAATTAAAAAAAATTTTGATGCAGAGTTCGAGACTTGATTCCTGATCGTTCTTTATATATTTTTGCAAATTATAGGAGGGTTGTTTTCAGTTTCAGGTCTCTGATGGCTCGGAAAGTGCAGAGCCAATTAATTCTAGATGGCTCTCTGGCTGTCTCGTCTGAATGCTGCAATGGTTTTCATGGTTCTTTTCATTAGAATTAAATCAATTCAACAAAAAGGCGGTTTTATTATTGTCATTTTTGCGGCGTTTCGTGATGTGACGTTTTCGCACGTGTGGTACTAGTATGTATGTAGGTATTTAATTAACGTTTCGTGATTTGACGTTTTCGCACGTGTGGTACTAGCATGTATGTAGGTATTTAATTAACGTTTCGTGATGTGACATTTTCGCACGTGTGGTACTAGTATGTATGTAGGTATTTAATTAACGTTTCGTGATTTGACGTTTTCGCACGTGTGGTACTAGTATGTTTGCAGGTATTTAATTAACGTCGCACTGAAGTAACACAAAGGGCCATTGGCGAATGTCCGGGATCAAATCCGAAGGGAAATTTTCGAGGACAAGACCACGTGATTTTGAACCACGGTCAGATGACGAGGTCACATTTAAGCTGGCACCCCACTCCCCAAACTTCCACACCACGCTAACGAGAGGACATTTGAGGCTCCAACACATTAAACGTGCACCAGCCCCCTTGTCCACGACGGTCTTTGGTTGGATTCGAACTCCCAACCCTCCGGTTGCTAATCCGTTATTCCTCCAACCGGTCTACCGCGGCTCGGTACTTAGTATGATATGGTGATTTAGCAAATAAATTGTAATGAATTTTTATTAATTTGTTTGCTTTATTTGTTGGTAATAAAGCTAAAACTGAACAATATAATTGAGAAATATAAAGACTAAAATTTTAGACGAGCTATAGTAAAGGATTGTAAATGATTTTAGTATGTTTTCTGTAAACTTTTAAGTGGTCCGTGCTGAAATAGATTTTAATCTAGCTTAACTTTCAACTGGCATTGTTGGTCTTTAAGATAGTGCTTAAATATCATTAGCTGTGCGCAATTTATAATTTGTTTTCCAAAATATCCCAGAAAAAAATCAGTACATACAATCTAAACTTTTACAAGAGAGTAAGTTTTGATTCTGGTTAAAAGAAGAAACAGAAATCGGAGAGAGGTTTATTATGAATCTGGAGTAAAAAATTGGTTGCGGGCACTAGATAGGGTTTTATGTCTTATCTGTTTCCTAATTTTACGAATAGACTTGCCCAAACCACGTGACTCAGAACCAAATTACCGTACATACGGAGTACAGATATATTAAACCTCAGAGGGGTTTTTACGAGTTTTTATATTTTGCAACCTGCAGTCTGCGTAACTTCTAACTAGTTTTGACTTCCTTGATCAAATCAGTGATTCGTTTCAGCAATTATGTGATTATTTAATCATTAAGTGTATTGTGGGAAAAGCAATACTAGTGTATATGTTACCGCAAAAGACCGAAATTAGAGAATGCCTATATTCTCCGGTGAATGTCGACACATACCAAATACGTCTGTGAAAGACCGAATATTTTGTTATATTCTTATACATTCGGACCATCGCCGGTGTATGTCGACAAGCACAGATAAGCTTTGGTGGGGGTCGAAACGAGAAGGCGGAGAGGCCACAGCCATAGAGGCCTCTCCGCCTTCAATTTAAGTTGTTGCAATAAATAAGATTGTATAACGTTGATCATATAATTTATGTAAGTTTATTATTGGTATTATTTTCTTTTCTCATTTAGAATGTACTGTTCCAGGTTCAACAGTTTATTTACATGTGCTGTTACTTGGGCTTTCTCCTATTTTGACATATATCATGTTTTAATAATAAAGTATGATTTAAAAAGTTGCATTTTTGTCTTAAAAATATTTTTATTCAACATTCACCATCAGTGCATGTTGAATGTCGACATTTGCCGGTGTAAGTGAGAAATAATGATATTTAGCAATTATTTCGGACCTACACCAAGCGACTATGTGAATGCTGACATTCACCGGAGAATATCGACATTTGCCAGATATCGGTCTTCCACAGTAACATATACACAACTAGGAACTATCGTGGATTAAGGGATGTGAAGAATATTGTATGAAAATTCTCCATCCTATAGATAAATGAAAAAATAAGTTAAATTCATTTTTTAAATTTTATTCCAATTTGGTAACTAAATCTGAAATCTGAAAAACTCAGAATAGATATCATGGAACTCTTGTGCAGTTGGGCCCTTGTATAAAAAGTAAAGTGCCACTCGCCTAATGATGATCCCCCACTGGCTATACCCACCTGTTACCTCATCCCAAAAATAAAACAATCAAGCAGATTCATGCAGAAACGTTTTCAATCCCTAAGGCCCGAATCGGGGATATTAAAAAAAATTCATAAAAAATAGGTGTGTTGATCCGTCTTCGAACCAAGGACCGCCGTGTACACGGGGTCTGGTGCACGTTAAATCTATCATGGCCTCAAATGTCCTCATGTTGGCGTGGTGTGGAAGTTTGGAGGTGGGGTTGTTCTCGTTATCTGACGTTGATCTAGGCGTTGTCCTTGGATTTTTCCCTTCGGGATTGATCCCGAATCGTCGCCAATAGTCCGTTGTGTTGCTCCAGTGTGACGTTAGTTAACTACCTACCTACCGTCTTCGAGACCCAAGTCTCGTCTGGGGTAGACTTATTTCAAAGAGTTGAGGACAGTTTGCACCACAATGCCTCAACTACAAAAGTAGAAACGCTTGGAAAATGACGGATAGCAAGGTCAACTTTATCTCAACTGCTTACTATTCTATGAGGTTTACACAAAAATTAAGAATAGATTTCTGTCCCTAAGTGAATTTGGATTTTTGTTGCTATCCTTGTAGTCGTAGCATCAAGGTCCCGAATTGTGCAAAACTCATTTATTCGACATTTTAAATTTCCGAAGTTAAAAAATTTTTGTTTTATTTTTAAGGCGTATAACGAGAAAAAAAAATCGAATCATCAAATAGTAATGAATCACCACACATAGAACATTCGAAACTTAGAAGACTCAATTTCACAACGAAATATATATATGTGATTTTTTTTGCTTAATTTCGCATAAGGTATAAACAAAATTAGGGCAAGTGAAGATCACACCGAAAAGATGACTATAATTATGTAATCAAAGTTTATTTATTGTGATAATAAAACATAAATGGCATGTTTCGGTGACAATTCAATAATGTTTGATGCAGCGCCGCGGGCCGAATAAAACAAACGAAGACCTCTTTAAATATTCTCAATCTGGATATTACGATACAGATCAACTCCTGAAAAGATATTTTAAAATCAGTATAAGATAAAATCGCTCCCCCATATTCATTTGAAAACCAATTTTTAGCTAAACAACCTTTACTAAAGGTTTACAAGACTAATTGTAAATTAAAACGAGCCAGAAGATGTGTACCTTCATGCCCTTTCCATATCTCTTTCGTGACCACCGCCCTCGCGGAAGATTCCTTTTTCCACTGAATGCCAGATTCCTGACTCAGTCAAGTTCATCCATGCATGTGAAAAGATGCAACCTTTTTGCAGCTTTTGATACAGTACGCACCACCTCAATACCACCTCAATACCACAAAGGCCTCTTAAAGTATTAAAGAATGTAATCTGGAATCCCATCTTGATGTTAAGATACAGCTCGACTTCTGAAATAAAGATAATTTAATAATACTGTAATCTAAAGGCGCTCTTAACAATTTGAAAATCAACTTTGAATTAAACAGTTATTACTAAAAGATTCAAAATTAATTGTAAATTAAAAGTAGCCACACACAAAAGATTCCGTATCATCATCCGTGACGACCACCCTCCCTGAAGACTCCGTCTTGACACCAGACTCCTGACTCACTCAGACTCCTTGTCCATGCTCGAAAAGAAGCAATTCTTTGAAGACTTTGATACCTTGCAGCCACCTCAATACAACAAAGGAAGGCCTCTTAGAATATCGAAGAATGTAATCTGGAGTTAAGATGTTCCATCTTGATGTTAAGATGCAGGTCAACTTCTGAAATGAAAAGATTTTTAAATCAACACGGTAAAGTTCGCTCTTAATAGTTTGAAAAGTGACTTTGAGTTAGAGCCATTACTGAAGAGTTAAAAGAATAACTGTAGCTTGAAAGGAACAAGAAGTTCCGCACCATCATACTCTTTCCAGACCTCCGTGCCCAACGCCCTCTGAAAATTCCTTCTTGACGCCAGACTCCTTGTCCATGCACGAAAAGAAGCAATTCTTTGAATACTTTGATACCGTACAGCCACCTCAACTCAACAAAGGAAGGCTTCTTAAAGTACCAAAGAATGCAATCTGGAGCTCCCCATCTTGATATTAAGATGCAGCTCAACTTCTGAAAATAAAATGTTTTTAAATAAACATAAGAGATAAAGTTCGCTCTTAATAATTTGAAAAGCAACTCTGAGTTAAAGATCAATTACTAAAGGGTTCTCGACGCAGACTGGACTTGGTCAGACACCTCGTCCGAGCATGAAGAGAAGAAACTCCTTCAATTTTTTGATACCATGAAGGCACCCCAATAAAAAAGGAAGACCTCTTTCAGTATCAGCATATAATATCCAACCTAATCGTAAGATGCAGCTCTACTTCTGAAATGAAGAGATTTTTAAATCAATTTAAGCTAAAGTCGATCTTATTCATTTGAAAAGAGACTTTGAGTTAAAGAGCTGGTATACCAAAGTATTAAAATTTGAATAGTATATTAAAAGAAGTAAACAAAATCCGTACCATTCTGCCCTTTGCAGATCTCTGTTCTGGGTTCTTCATACCATATTCACATCAAATTACACACGAACAGAATTTCCCAATAACACCCAATTTCGATGCCCAATATCCAAGGTATATCAAAATTAAGCCTCAAATACTACGTTTCAAGTCATTTGGTCCTGTTGTTTCCTTATTATGTGTATGGATAATTGATGCACCTAATGTTCAGTTCGCTTCACAGACTTCAATTCTTATCTTCCGAAAAATCCTCCTATCTCGCTGCGGCCATCGTGGCTCTGTGGGATGCCCACTTCGATAGAAACCATCCAGTTGTAGACGGCGCAGTTCAATTCCTGTCAGGTACATTCCTCCCTGGGTGTATTTCTCTCTTCTGCATCAGGAGAAACTTTCATTGTGTCTGTCTATCACTTAGTATTGCATGTCTTGTGTCTGGCGCAGCAGGGCCAAACATATGCCATAAAACTCCAAAACAACCAACCTCTATCGCTGAAATTCTTTATTGAAACTTAAAGATGATATGGTATTTTAATTAGCGTCACACTGGAGCAACACAACGGGCCATTGGCGACGGTCCGAGATTCGAGGTGATTCTGAACCACGATGAGATGACGAAGTCACACCTGAGCTGGCACCACCACTCTCCAAACTTCCACACCACGCCAACGTGAGGACATTTGAGGCCACGATATATTTAACGTGCACCAGCCCCCTTTGTACGCGACGGTCTTTGGTTGGATTCGAACTCGCAACACTCTGGTTGCTAATCCGTTAATCTTCCAACCGGGCCACCGAAACTGTTAAAGAACCCAATATGCAATAAATATTTAAAATTAATACTTGAAAAAATTATGAATAACAATGATAGATTCAGCACGCTTTGTGGAGGATTCTCGTCGAGTTCGTCCCGAACTATTTCAAATGTGAAAAAAATCAATCAGAAATACTCACCGGAGCTAATTTAATCAGCTTCAATTGAAGTTTCGTTAGCCTCAGGCAAAATGCACATAGAAATATCTGAAAACAGTCAAAAAGATCATTAAAAGTAACGTTCATTTAGTATTACGGATCTAAAGACTGATCTTGTAAGACTTAGAGGCGAACACCAGATATATCGTCCGCTTAGCGCAGAAACTCATTAACTGACAAAGAATATTTTACTGCAAGGTTATTTAGAGACTAA
Source organism: Meta bourneti (assembly GCA_933210815.1). Classification (NCBI taxonomy): domain Eukaryota; kingdom Metazoa; phylum Arthropoda; class Arachnida; order Araneae; family Tetragnathidae; genus Meta; species Meta bourneti. The sequence goes on along the minus strand of OW119930.1, from coordinate 5,771,971 downwards.
CTATTAGCTTTTAGATAAAATGAAAACTATAAGAATTTGTTAGAGCTTAATATCTTTTAAATATATTAAAATAGAACAATGTATTTCTAAACATGAAGCTGGTCTTCCAAAAATGTCAGTTGATGAGTTACTACTTTAAGCCGATCATATGACTTTGGGGAGTGGAATTGAGAACTTTCGAACCAATCTGTGCTCCGTAACCCTAGCAACTCCTTCGCATATTTGGATTGTATCGAACCGGGCTACCGGGGCCACGAATCCAGTCAGACCGTCGTGTAATAAGGGGCTGCAGCACGTTAAATCCGTCGTGGCCTTAAATGTCCTCACGTTGGCGTGGTGTGGAAGTTTGGAGAGTGGAGTACCAGCTCAGATGTTGATCTCGTCATCCGACCGAGGTTCAAAATGACGTGGTCTTGTCCTCGGATCTTTGCCTTCGGGTTTGATCCCGGACTGTCGCCAATAGCCCGTTGTGTTGCTCCAGTGGGCGTTGATTGAATTACCTACCTACGTACTACCCTAGGTTTACTAACCTCTAACCATTTCAAGGATTGGCGGAGTAAAACCCAGCTTTTAAAAAATGCATATTAAAACTAGCGGCGCAGGTTCGATTCCTATATGAGTGTATTTTTCTCTTCTATGACGGTAAAACTTTCCATGGGTGAGTATGTCCATTACTTGACATTGTCTTGAGTTTGGCACAGCATGTCCAAATATGGCCCTTGCACCATTAAACCCCAAACCAATCAATCTTATTTTAATCAATGGCCCTCAGGGAAGATAGTGTTATGGACCTTTGATTGCTGTTCGTTGACGTATGCTCGTTCGTTCGTGTGATCATTGTTCAAAATGACGAGGTGTTATCCTCGTCATTTCGAACTCTTAAAGGCTCTAAGCCTTATTCGGCGGGCCGGGAAGCGGTGGGTCTAGAGAGAGAGAGAGAGAGAGGTGTTATCCTCGAACCTTTCCTTTCGGGCTGGTTCCCGGACCGTCGCTAATAGCCTGTTGTATTGCTCCATAGCGACGTTATTCCCATTATCATCCTACCTACTAACCTATCACCTTACTTGAAGAATAGACTCGTCCGAAACCCCGTGACTCGCCTGTCGTGGGAGACGGGCTAAGTGAGAAGCCAGGGAGAAATTATTTTCTGATGCTACCGTTCTCATTAAAGCGGAACAGCGTATTGGAATTTGAAAGTTACGCGACTTCTTGTCTTGAGAGCTGGCAAGAAAGAAAAATAAATTACTCTTCGAGAGGGGAACAGAGGGCTGCAATCGAATGAAATCGATTCGATCGCGAGGAATGAGTTCCGGTAAATTCATTAGGGAGCTAATTAGTCATCGCTTAATCCGTCTCTAATTGGTGATTCGGGAATGACTTTATTTCGCACCTCCGACAGCTGCAGAAACGAAACCGTTCCACCCCAGCGATCCCATCTGAATTAGGAAACACCCCTCAATACAAAACACCCGGAACGGGGAAAAAAGCTTCTACCCAGTCCCCGGAGAGCACACCCTTTCGAACATCGTAATAGGCCAATCACATCGCTTATTCGAATGCCCCGACAAATCCATTTACACCTCATCTGCGAACTCTGTTTTTAAAAAGAGCGGGGCGTTCCCCAGATTGGCCTGGACAGGGTTTTTAACTGCCCGGCTCCTTCACAGGGGCGCGAAGGGGAGATAATTCGATCCCGCACTCGAGGATCCAGGAGAAGGGGGCGATAAATGGGATTGGGTTCGGGAGACCTCCGGATCCCCAGTCATTTAGCCGCCGTTTTCCGCCATCCTAATCCCTAATGAAGCGGGGAGGGGTGGTACATCAGAGAGGCTTGAAAAGGGGGTGTCGAATGGAAGTTTGATGCAGAATTACTCCACCCCAACCTTAACGGTACACACAGATTCGATTTCTTATACTGGTTCCAAGCAAGTACAAAGTGTGCTAGTGCACGTTGTAATCTGTCGTTCTCACGTTGGCATGATGTGGAAGTTTAGAGAGGGGATGCCAGCTCAGGTGTTGTCACCTGACCGTGGTTCAAAATGACGAGGCGTTTTCCTTCGGGATGATTCCTTGAAAAGGGGTGTCGAATGGAAGTTTATTCTCATGCAGAATTACTCCACCCCAACCGTAACGGTACACACAGATTCGATTTCTTATACTGGTTCCAAGCAAGTACAAAGTGTGCTAGTGCACGTTGTAATCTGTCGTTCTCACGTTGGCATGATGTGGAAGTTTAGAGAGGAGATGCCAGCTCAGGTGTTGTCACCTGACCGTGGTTCAAAATGACGAGGCGTTTTCCTTCGGGATGATTCCTTGAAAAGGGGTGTCGAATGGAAGGTTATTCTCATGCAGAATTACTCCACCCCAACCGTAACGGTACACACAGATTCGATTTCTTATACTGGTTCCAAGCAAGTACAAAGTGTGCTAGTGCACGTTGTAATCTGTCGTTCTCACGTTGGCATGATGTGGAAGTTTAGAGAGGGGATGCCAGCTCAGGTGTTGTCACCTGACCGTGGTTCAAAATGACGAGGCGTTTTCCTTCGGGATGATTCCTTGAAAAGGGGTGTCGAATGGAAGTTTGATATTCTCATGCAGAATTACTCCACCCCAACCGTAACGGTACACACAGATTCGATTTCTTATACTGGTTCCAAGCAAGTACAAAGTGTGCTAGTGCACGTTGTAATCTGTCGTTCTCACGTTGGCATGATGTGGAAGTTTAGAGAGGGGATGCCAGCTCAGGTGTTGTCACCTGACCGTGGTTCAAAATGACGAGGCGTTTTCCTTCGGGATGATTCCTTGAAAAGGGGTGTCGAATGGAAGTTTATTCTCATGCAGAATTACTCCACCCCAACCGTAATGGTACACACAGATTCGATTTCTTATACTTGTTCCAAGCAAAGACAGTCGAGTACAAAGTGTGCTAGTGCAAGTTGTAATCTGTCGTTCTCACGTTGGCATGATGTGGAAGTTTGGAGAGAGGGATTCCAGCTCAGGTGTTGTCACCTGACCGTGGTTGAAAATGACGAGGCGTTTTCCTTCGGGATGATTCCTTGAAAAGGGGTGTCGAATGGAAGTTTGATATTCTCATGCAGAATTACTCCACCCCAACCGTAACGGTACACACAGATTCGATTTCTTATACTGGTTCCAAGCAAGTACAAAGTGTGCTAGTGCACGTTGTAATCTGTCGTTCTCACGTTGGCATGATGTGGAAGTTTGGAGAGGGAGATGCCAGCTCAGGTGTTTTCACCTGACAGTGGTTCAAAATGACGAGGCGTTGTAACGTCCCACGATCCTGAACACGGAACTCTTGCTAGGAGGCGCTTTCCCCCGTTCTGGCTGCGCAGATGACGTCAGAGTACAACGGCAAGAGTCGCGGGAGTTTGTTTTTGTTTTTTTTTCGAGGAAAAAAGGGATGATGAAAAATGGCAATCGAAGGGGTGCGGTTGCTCTTTCGCGATGTGTCTCGTCTGTGAAATCTTAAACTAGCTTTGTAATTTGTATGTAAATACTTGTTGATAATATAGAATTAGTTTGTTAAAAAGTGGTCTTGCTTTTATTGTGGATATGGTACAGCGTTTTCCTTCGGGATGATTCCTCGAAAAGGGGTGTCGAATGGAAGTTTGATATTCTCATGCAGAATTACTCCACCCCAACCGTAACGGTACACACAGATTCGATTTCTTATACTGGTTCCAAGCAAAGACAATCGAGTACAAAGTGTGATAGTGCACGTTGTAATCTGTCGTTCTCACGTTGGCATGATGTGGAAGTTTAGAGAGGGGAATGCCAGCTCAGGTGTTGTCACCTGACCGTGGTTCAAAATGACGAGGCGTTTTCCTAGGATCTTTCTCTTCGGGATAGATCCATTAGCCTGTTGTGTTGCTTCGGTGTGACGTCAATTAATTGCCATTACCAATACCGCGTAAAACACAAGACAACGTTGTACCGTTTCGGTCTGGCATTCCCACATCTGGAATTCAGATCTTCCCCGACTGCAAAACAAGTTGTCAACTAAATTATCTTGTTCCCTCCATGAGAGGAATGCAGACGGCCACCCCCAGGAAAACACGTGTTTACAGTTCTGTGGAAGCCCAGGCCAGAGACATTAAATCTGTCCTCGGGTCGGGAAGTTGTCGAGGTTCTCGTGACCTTCCGATGCAGGGGCGTGGAAACTCAGGGATTAACATTCCAAGACGGAGACGAACTCCCCCTCGCAAGAGAGCAGAGTAGATTGAAACCACGAAGGGGGTAGTCACATCCTGCAGACTCTCAGATTTTGGCGAACTTCCGGGTTCCTTGGCAGATGTTAAATGCTCTGTACCCACCTACCTTTCAATTAATCTAATATGTAAATAATCTTTAAATTTCTCAATTCTAAATAAATATTTTATTGTGCTGTAAACAGTCTTATGCTTAATTAAAGACAGGATACGTTACAACGTCAAGTAAATTAACATGCGCATACAAGGAAAGTTTTACAGACACTGAAGAGTTACTCGGAGTTACCACGGTCAATTACAATTTTAGTCTCGACCTGGGACCATCGTGTCTCGCTTGATCAGAGTGACTGTTTGTCGTGATGTCTCAGTGGGTACCAACGGAAAGGTGACGTTGTTTGATTGAACAAAAACCCGTGGGCAAGAAAAGGAGAACGGTGATTGTTGAAACTCGAGTGATCACAGAAATGCGAAGTTTTTGCTTCCGATACCCAAATGGGCTCTCGCATGACACATATCTGGGTTACCTTAAAATGTAGTTTATCTAATCGGCGTTGAATAATAAACTCATAATTTAATTCATTTCCCCCTCTTGTAAAGTTATCTTGTAATCTCAAGTTATTCTAGGAGCACAGAGATTGGGCACAATTGCTCCTTTTGCGCTCCTTTTTAATTTGGGGATTAAAATTGATTTGTATTGTCTTTGAGGAAAAGAAACAACGCGAATGGAGTTGGCGAATAAGGTTGTGTATCTTAGCACACGGGGCAATTTGTAAAGCGTGACTCGTGTTGCGCTTTTAATTTAGTCACAATTTGTCTCGCGACCTGGATGACGCGTTCTGAGAGATTTAACTGGTTTTCTTCAATGTCAAGAAGAAAAAGGAAACCCGGATCGTTCTGCTCAAAACGCCTCGTGTGTCACCCACCTAAAGTTAAGTATAGAATGTATTTTTTTTTTGCTTTTGAGCCACCCAATCTCGGCATCCCCAGTTATCAATGCTACACTACACTACACTACTGTGATGATTCCGAAGTCCAATTCTATCATTGAATAGTTTGTGGATATCAGGTATAAAAGTGCCACAAACAAAAGGATTAATGAACTGAACTGTACAATCCAATTCTATGCGTTCTTTATTTTATACTTTTTAAAGCCGCGGTACACCAATTGGAAGAGGGATTAGCAACCAGAGGGTTGCGAGTTTGAAACTTGATCCAACCAGACCGTCGTATACGTAGGGGCTGGTGCACTTTAAATCTCTCATGGACTCAATTATCCTCACGTTGGTGTGGAAGTTTGGAGAATTGGGGTTTCCAACTCATGTGTTGATCTCGTCATCTGACTGTGGTTTCAAATGACGATATGTCGTCGTCCGACCTTTCACTTCGGGATCGATACCTGACTGTCGCCAATAGTCCGTTGTGTTACTCCAGTGCGACGTTAATTAAATACCTACCTACCCGAACCGTTGCAAATAGACCGGTGTATTTCTCTAGTGCGATGTTAATTCAACTACCAACCTTTATACTTTTGGTTTTATGGCTAAAACAATCTCAGGTGTTGTCCTCGGATCTTTCTCTTCGGGGTGGATCCCGGACCGTCTTCAATAGTCTTTTGTTTTTCTCCAGTACGACGCAATTCAACTACGCACCTACCTTTATCCTTTTGGTTTTCTGGCAAAAATAACCTCAAGTCTAGACCTCGTCAACTGACCGTGGTTCAAAATTACGAGGTGTTGTCCTCGGTTCTTTCTCTGCGGGGTGAATCCCGGATCATCGACTTCCGTTGGTTGGAGAGTGGATGCTAGCTTAGATGTTGACCTCCAGACCCACCTCCTCCCAACTCACCAAGAGGTGTAGAGCTTTTTACGGGAGGAGGTTTATGGGATATGTTGACCTCGGATATGTTTTTACGGGATATGTTGACCTCGTCATCTGACCATGATTCAAAATTACGTGTAGTTGTCCTCGGTGATGCCAGGACTGCCAATAATAGTTCCCTTCGGGTTTGATCCCGGACCATCGCCCATAGACCGCTGTGTTCCTCCAGCAGCGACGTTAATTAACTGCCAACTTATCTGGAAAAAAACAATTTCTTAAAAAGAAAACATGCGATGCCAAGACTGCCAATAATAGCTCCTCCAGTGGCTTATTAAACGCGCTATACATTCGTCCCCATTTCCGAGTAATTTTATTGTTTGCTTCAAACGAACATTCATCAGCCTCAACTCCTCCGCCACCCTCTCCCCTCCTTAAGCACCGAAGAAACTCTTTTGACACCTTAACTTCGTCACCCAATGAAGGCAGGGCGACACGGCGCTTATTTATTCCGTTAATCGCATTACGGGACGCGAACGTCAAAATGTTTGGGCACGCCGTTTGCTATTCAATTACCCGAAACAGTTCCCTTCTCTCTTCACTTCGCTTGCGCGCCGGGGAAATTAAATCGCGCGCGTCAAAATAAGTTCGCCTAATTCGAGTTTCCAAACAAGGCGGAGACGTTCTCTCGTGGGGACGTTTTGCCACCTTTCGCCGCCCGGGCAAATCGGTTTCTGAAGTCCGTAACCGCATTACGCCTGTCCCGGCGGTGACGACGGAAGGGCCTGTTTGGGCATGTTCCAAACAGGGCGAATTCCATTAGCGCCTTCGTCAGGTGTTTGATTTGGTGGCTTGAATTAGAGCCCATTGAACGGTTGACTGCGTGCTGAGGTGATTCATTACGGGAGATGGTTAATGGACACGTTAATGGCTGTGGGGAATACATTCCACGAAGGTTGGCTAATGAGGTTACCTTAGAATCGCCGATTTCGAACGTCAATGTCCCCCAAAAGTCACTGTAGACTCTGCAGGTTCGATTTCTACCAGGTGCGATTGTTCCCTGGATGTATTTCTCTCTTCTGTGTCAGTAAAACTTTCGTTGTTTGTGTATGTCTATTGTTTGGTATTGTATATTGGTATGGCCAAATATCGCCCTTGTGCCATAAAAACCCAAACGAAAATCACTGGGTAAGGGGAGGAGCGGGGTAGCCTTGTTGGAAGAGTAACTGACTAGCAACCGGAGGGTTGCGAGTCTGAATCCAACCAAAGGCCGTCGTGTACAAAGGGGGTTGGTGCATGTTAAATCTGTGATGATCTCAAATGTCCTCACGTTGGCGTGGTGTGGAAATTAGGTGAATGGGATGCCAGCTCAGGATTGACCTCGTCATCTGACCGCGGTTCAAAATTATGTGGTGTTGTCCTGGGTTCTTTCCCTTCGGGTTTGATCCCGGACCGTCACCAATAGTCCATTGTGTTGTTCCAGTGCGACGTTAATTGAAATACCTACCTACCTAGCCTCTCATAGAGGGTAGAGAGTTGAATTTACGTCGCACTGGAGCAGAACAACGAGCTATTGGAGTCGGTCTGCGATCAATATCGAAGGGAAAGATTCGAGCTTCTCTCAGAGGGACAGAGCTGAAGATAACTAAGAAGTTTGCTTAAGCACCATTTAATAAAATGTAGTTTGGAAGAAAACAAGATTTATACACGTTAACAAGATAAAATAAGTGATTATATAAATTTGCTTGCGCAAATTTCAGAGCAAATCGTAGCGAAATAACGCTAGGCTCCGAATTGTTACATTTTAAAATATTTATTTTTATGAATGAGTATGCTATATAGGAATATATGGTATTGATATCTTTTATACGAGTTCCGATAAACCTTATATGACCGGCGGACCGGAAAAACCTCTTCGAAGGACTATTTTGCAGGCGGGCAGAGTTAACCTTTCCTGAGGGCAGTATCTCTCTTGCGGCTGATTCAACCTATTCGTAGGACCCTATTTCGTTTGTGGGACTGACAAAAACATTTCGAGGGCTGTATCTGGTCTGCAGATCAATCCATTCGCTACAACTTGTTTATCTCACGCTAACGGTTTTCTGAGGACGAACTGGCAAACCTCATCCAGGCGAAAACAGCTATTTCTCTAATAGCTAAAAATAAACTGATTCCACGTTAATATACATGATTCACGTTACAATACATGCACCTCAAAACATTTCTAAACGGTCAGCAACAGCAACTTTGTTATCACCCATCAACACAGATAAAAAAACCTGACAGTTTTTTAAAGTGCAATACTAAAGAGGGGAAAATGTAATCTCCATTCACTAAACGGCCCTATTTTCATTCAAGGATCCTTGTTTTTAAATGTCAAAGTGAAGCGATGACAACCTTCCTCTCCAGCCTTTGGGGATTGGAAGTCACCTATGAACCGGATAGTGTCTTGCAGGATAGAGACAGCTCAATTGTCCGCGTGTTGCAGTCTCTTTCAAAGAATGCGCTACGCTTAACAATGCAGAACAATACAGCAAAACAGGTTGGAGCATGTGCCTTTTCAAATCGCCCGCTTCGCGTTATAATTAAAACTGTACGCTACGATTAGAGGTGAAGGGAAATAGGCAATTGGGTCGTGAGAGCTTTTTCCATTATCGTTTCATTTTCTTTCCGAAACGACTATTGGTCTTGGAAACCGCTGCATTATATCCGACTTTCCAATAATCTCTCTCCATAAATCACATTTTAATTTCATGTACAAGTCTTAGACATTTTTATTGACTCCTTTTAGTATTTCTTCACCAATTTTATCAAACTTATTGGGTCACCCTCCGTATGCTTTCTTACATCGCTGCGGGGCATTTTACCATTGCTATAATTCATCCTTTTTAATGGCATTTCATTAGGATTTTAAAAGCCGACTCAGATGGGAAACCCCATCTTATTTTATATTTCTCCATTTTTATTTTTAGCCTTCATACTTTGTTTTTACCAATGATGACCAGTATGCATTACATCTTTTATCGTGTACATAATCAAAACTGCATATTTATACAATAGAAAGTATAATAAAAGTATACAGGGTGAGTCTAAATTGTTTTTACAAAATAAGAGCGGTGATAGTACCCATCCAGACGAGCAATAATTACCATGGAACATAGGGTCGCATTCCACTCTGAGAGGCAGAAAAGAGTCAAATTAGAATTTCAACATGAACTTACAACAGTGTTGGGAAAGCGAATGAACGATACCAAAAGTATCTGATTGATTGATCAGAGAAAAACTCACAGCAAGTGCTCAAAGTGGCGCGTGTCGTTGCACAGTTCACACCAGCGAAGGAATGACTGGCGCACCCTCTCGAAGATTCCTGGTGTTGTGTTCATTTTGTCTGCGGCAACACCGATTCTCGCTACGAGATCTTCAGCCGAGTCCACAGGCGTCTGGTACACTAAAGATTTCATGTGCCCGCAGAAGAAAACGTCCAGTGGGTTGAGGTCCGGTGAGCGAGGAGGCCAAGCCACAGGTCCGCCACGTCCGATCCATCGTGCGGGATATGTGGCATTCAAGAAGTGCCGGACCGTGCTGGAAAAGTGTGCTGGGGCTCCATCTTGCATCAACCACATGTCTCTCTGGATGCTTTACTCTTTTCTGCCTCTCAGAGTGGAATGCGACCCTATGTTCCATGGTAATTATTGCTCGTCTGGATGGGTACTACACCCCTCTTATTTTGTAAAAACAATTTAGACTCACCCTGTATGTATACACCTTTTTTGTTAATCAGACTATTTAAACCTTTTATTTATTTTTCTGGTTTGCATCATCTTGTGTTTGGCGCAGTTTGTCCGTTTTTGGACCTTGCGCCATAAAACCCAAACCAACCAATAGAAACGACTATACCTTTATTAGCTGGTTGGTTTAAGTTTAATTGCGCAAGGTCCAGTAATGGACAAGCTGACGAAATAAAAATCGATAAGTATGCGTGAAAATTTCTAGATATCGAGGCAAACCAACAATAAAAAGTATATTAAAAACAATACAAAAGCGGAACAAAATTAAATTTAATCAAAGATAAAGAAAGCATAAGATTAAATTTTGCCATCATTAATATAAAATGTTTCATAAAATCATATATGTATATGAATTGATTTAAAACATGTTGACCAGAAACAAAATGTATGATTGGTTGGTTGGTAGTTAATTCACATCTCACTAACACAACGGGCTATTGGCGACGGTCCAGGATTCATCCCCAAGGGAAAGCTACGAAGATAACACCTCTTCATTTTGAACCACGGTCCAATAGCGAGGTCAACACTTGAGCTGGCACCTCACTCTTCACATGACGCCAACGCTTTCTTGGATACATATTTGGATAAGTATTTTTCCACTTTTACGTTTTTTCCTTTCTCATTAATAATATTACTTATCGCACTTTTAGATATCGAAAAACCATGACTTTTACAGCTTTTTTGAATAATTGAATAAGCATAATTCTCTTCGGAAAGAACGGAAACATAGCCTTCCATCCATTGCTTATTTAAAAGCGCCATTTTGAAAGTAAACAAAACTCTGAGTTGGCAGACGATAAGTTATACTTTAACTATTTAACTGCTGCAAAAATAAAATTCTTTCGTAGCATAAATTTTTTTACAGCTCATCAAAATCGTTCAAAAAATGTCCGAACAGCCTCTGTATAACCCTTGTGCCATAAAAACCCAACCAACCTTACTGATTTTTTCGCTACCTTTAAGGACTTTGTTTCTAAAACAATTTTTGTAATTATTTGTCACTTTTCTTTATTGAACGAATAGCAAACTCCTCGTGCACCACAAAAGTATAACACGGGGCTTTCAGAAGTAAGTTGATGAATGAAACAAAGATAAATACAAAATTGAACTAAAATTACAAGATTGGATGAACTTGACAAATGAGAAGGAAAGCAGATTAGATCCAATAAAAACATTGAGTTCCACTAGCCATGGCTTACCCAATCTTCTCAAGTCTCGTTGAAGGCAGATTCTGGAATTACCGAATGCAGGACAATTAAAACATTTGTATGATATTGTCACAATTATGATACTGTTTTAACTCATCCGATCTACACATGAGGCTGTGGTAGCCCAGTTGGAAGAGCAACGGATTAGAAACCGGAGGGTTACGAGTTCGAAACTCAGTCCAACCAAAGACATGTACGTGGAGACTGGTGCACGTTGAACAGCCCTTTGTGTTGCTCCAGTGAGATTAACTACCTACCTAACTTACTGATAATCATTTCGCTACTTTTAAGACTTTTTTCTAAAACAACATTTTGTAACCATTATGTTAGTGTATAAGACTATTTAAACTAGGTAGGTAGTTAATGAACGTTGCACCGGAGCAACACAGAGGGCTATAGGCGACGGTCGGGGATCCATCCCAAAGGATCCAAAGACGACTCCACGTGTTGCCACCGAGATAACAAGGCCAGACCGCTCTGACGTTTCAATCACGTGACTCGTTAATTAGTAGTCATAACAAACATCGCCGCATGGCCGGCTACTAATGGATTGCCTTTAATGTAGCGTAATAAATTAGGTTTTTTTATACTATTTTACCGGAAAGTAAATGCAGTTGCACTTAAATATTGTTATATAACATTTGTGGAACATTGCAGTGTCAAGGTGTTAAAGGCTTTCGTCAAACAACACGTTTAACGTGTGTCCAGACCGATTTCTTTAGGCTATCCAAAATGCCCTTTAGATGCTATGTACCTTCTTGCTCTGGAAATTATGGATATGGTGATGCACCAAAAGTGGCGGTTGTCTCCTTTCCAGAGGATGAAAATATTAGAAAAAGATGGCTCAGGGCGATTCCACGAGCCGACTTTACACCATCAAAACGCAGCAAAGTCTGCGAACTTTATTGTCAAAACGATGGTTAAGCCTAAAGAAATCGGTCTGGACACACGTTAAACGTGTTGTTTGACGAAAGCTTTTAACACCTTGACACTGTAATGTTCCACAAACGTTATATAACAATATTTAACTGCAACTGCTCTTACTTTCTGGTAAAATAGTATTAAAAAAACCGAATTTCTTACGCTACATTAAAGGCAATCCATTAGTAGCCGGCCATGCTGCGATGTTTGTAATGAATACTAATTAGCGAGTCACGGGATTGAAACGTCAGAGCGGTATGGCCTTGTTATCTCGGTGGTAACGCTCAACGTCATTTTTAATCACGGTCAGATGACTGGGTCAGCGCCAGAGCTGGCACCCCACTCTCTAAACTTCCACGCCAACGTGAGGACATTTGAGACCACGACAGTTCCTTTGTACTCGACGGTCTTCGGTTGGACCTAGTTTCGAACTCGCAACCCCTCGGTTGCTAATCCGTTGATCTTCCAACTGGGATACCGGTGCCCCTGTTGTAACTAATCAGATCAATACTTTTGCGGTGCATAGAGAACTAAATAATAAAAAAAAACCACGTACAATGCAGGGAGTACGGAAAACAAAAACCTCTCCAGCACCCCAAATAAACTTCGAAACCCATAAATCAGAGTCGGGGTGGTCTGAAGCGAAACCCTCTCAAAAGAACGCATCGCAGAACACTCTAAAATCCCTCCACGGAAGACGGCGGGAAATGAAGCCCAAGATGGAGCTGCCATTTTATCCGCAACAAAAGCGCAAAAAGAAAACGGGAGCCGCAAGAAAATAAGGCTCCACCGCGAAGGAAATAAGCCCCCAATATTTTGTAGCAGCGACGGGAACGAGTAGAAATATGAGTTCTTCGTCGGCCGTTTTTATTGGCTGCAAAGTGGATTTCTTCCTGATGGAGAACTCGGGAGTAAATAGAGGCGAAATAGTTTCCACCCACAGAATACAAAACACAAATAACTAGTTGAACAACGGCTCTTCGTTTGCAAATGCCCATAACCGCCTCCGGTCCCAGACTCAATTGTTCCCGAGCGCCAAATGAGACACGCAGAAAAGGGCTCCGTTAATGCCTCCAATTGTTTCGCCAATTTCGGTTCTGCTTTTCTTCCGCGCATTTGACACCTGAATTTCACTTCCTGTGACGGGCAAATGAGATTGGGAAGGAACGTTATTTCACGAGAATATTTTGCGGGGAGCACTCGGCGAAAAATAATTCTAATTTTGCAATAGATCGTTCGATTTGAAGTGCTTCCGTCGACTTACGAGTGAAACGCCTTAAGTCAAGATTTTCAAATATGAGTATTTTAGTTTTTCTAGACCAGAAAGGGATGACCTTTAGAAGTCTTTTCTTTGCACAAAGGTTAGGTTTCTTCTTGAGAAACACTCTTGGAAACACTTAAACAAATGAATAAGAGTACATTATTGACTAAAATTTTACTGAGAAGTTGCTTTTAAAATACGTATTCCTAATAAAATCACTCTTCCCTGAATAGTAGAGGCAGCGGTAGCCAGGTCCATAGAGTAGCGATTAACAACCGATGAGAAGTTGCTTTTAAAATGCGTATTCCTAATGAAATCACTCTTCCCTGAATAGTAGGGGCAGCGGTAGCCAGGTCCGTAGAGTAGCGATTAACAACCCATGAGAAGTTGCTTTTAAAATGCGTATTCCTAATGAAATCACTCTTCCCTGAATAGTAGGGGCAGCGGTAGCCAGGTCCGTAGAGTAGCGATTAACAACCCATGAGAAGTTGCTTTTAAAATGCGTATTCCTAATGAAATCACTCTTCCCTGAATAGTAGGGGCAGCGGTAGCCAGGTCCGTAGAGTAGCGATTAACAACCCATGAGAAGTTGCTTTTAAAATGCGTATTCCTAATGAAATCACTCTTCCCTGAATAGTAGGGGCAGCGGTAGCCAGGTCCGTAGAGTAGCGGTTAACAACCGATGAGAAGTTGCTTTTAAAATACGTATTCCTAATGAAATCACTCTTCTCTGAATAGTAGAGGCAGCGGTAGCTAGGTCCGTAGAGTAGCGATTAACAACCGTAGGGTTGCGAGTTCGAAACTGAATCCAACCCAAGACCGTCGTGTACGTTGGGGCTGGTGCAAGTTAAATCTGTCGTGGTCGCGAATGCCCTCATGTTGGCGTATTTTGGAAACAAGCTCGGATGTTGACCTCGTCATCTGACATTGGTTCAAAATTACGAGGCATTGTCCTCGGATATTTGCCTTCGGGATTGATCCCCGACCGTCTCCAATAGCCCATTGTGTTGCTCCAGTTCGACGTTGATTCAACTATCTACCTACCTACCGATTCTTCTCTGAATCGCAAGTATAAAGGACATAAAATCCGTCTGAAGCAGCAAAAACTTTAGAGGGCCTATTTGGCTGGTGTTTATTTGGCCCTGGTGTAATGAAATTTGCACAGCCTATTCTATCTAGAGTTTCTAGTTAAACGCAACTATTTTATATCGCCACATCATTCCCTTAGAACCCTAAAAATAAAATTTAATAGAAAATATTCTGTAAGAGGAGACCAATTTTGAATCAAACTCCAATCTACACAAAACGTCAAAAGCTGTTACAATTTGAGCAATCGAAAGATTAAAAGCACGCAAAGTGGACACTGCTCAAAAGCTGTTCCAAGACGCAAAGTTGCTTAGAAAACGGAGACAACTTGGTTTGTCTGAAATAGTAAAAACTCATTGGCATAGTCGGGTAGTAAAGCAAGTAATTGATAAATTGAGTAAATATAAAGTGTAATAAGTAACTGTTAAAATGGTGAAATTAACAATTTTGCTTTATTTTAAAATTAAAAATTTCCCCTTTGTTTTTTTTTCCGGAACTGGTTTCTTTGACTTAATGTTTTTCACTTATAAACTGGCAACGTATTACTTCGTTTCAAGTTTATTATTGAAAGCCAAATAATTTTCTGAATCAGAAATGAGAGGGAAAGGTCATTAATTGAATGCTTCACTTGCCAAATCGATTAACTCCACTTTCTTAATTTTATTAAATTTTAATGTCAAAGCACTTGATTGACTCCTAACTGTATATATTCAAAGCAAATTTCTCTAATAATAAGTATTAACACCACTAAATGACAAAATGTTTTTAGCCATTGAATAATAAATAATTTATTTCAGAAGCCAATCTGATTAACTCCATACTCTAATGTAAATCGTAATAAAAATTGAGTTAAAACACTTTTTAACAAAGAAATTGACTACTTATATACAGTGAGTCAAGTAAAAACCGAACATCAAAGAAAATGAAAGGAATTTGTACGTGCAGTCCGAACAAACACAAAAATGACGGGAGCTCAAATACAGCCAACGAAGAAGACATCATTTATATTGCTGATGAATCAATTTAAACAAAGTAATAATACTCGTAATATATGTAACAGTAACAGAACAATTATTATTCATTTTTGCTAAAATCTTTAATAAAAAATGTATATAATGAAATTTTTCTATAATAAAATTAATTTGAAGACTGAATTTGAATTAATAATTTTCTTTCACTTGCCAAATCGATTAACTCCCTTAATCACGCAAAAATTGTAGTAATAATAACGATTACTCCAAGGATATTCTATCTTATACTTTCTATATGTCGTTAGATAAAAGATACATCTGCAGTAATACAGTCTACATCGTTTATTTGAATTTATAATTTAAAAGGAATTTTAAAAAACAATGTAGCAACAACAACAAACAAACTATTTTATCATTTTTCTCAACTTTTTGATTTATGGAGTTAATCGATTTGGCAAGTGAAGCATTCAATTAAAACCCTTTTATCAACCCAAAAATATTTTTCTTTATCTAAATCCTCCTAGAAGTAGTTCGATACGCTTATATTTGCTCTATTACTTGGTCACAGTTTTATTAACCCTGGAAGGATATACACTCATATATCCTTCTACAACCTAGTGTTTCTTCACCTGCATGACTTCTAACCAATTTTGACTCTTTCTTGACCAATCTAATCTTTCCTCTGTGATATTTAGTCATTTACTTACGTTATTTAGTCATTTACTTACGTTATTTAGTCATTTACTTACGTTATTTAGTCATACGTAAGCTATGGGGTAAAAGCAATACTGCACAACTCGGAAATCTCGAGATTCTCAGGGGTTGAGGTGACGAAGGAGATTTTAAATTTTACTTTTCCAGGACTCAAAAGCTTCATAATCGCACGTTTTTCCGAGGAAAATGCACAGCATTCCTAATTTAGTTTATATCAAATTCTAGATGCTACGAAATCCAAGTTTAAGATACAAAACTCGCTTAGAAGTCTATAGACTGAATCAAGAAATTAAATTCATTTTACTTCAATGCAATCAAAATAGAGTATTCTTTTCGAAAGTGTCATAGGATACTGTAAATTTAGGTAGGTAGTTGAGTTAATGTCGCACTGGAGCAACACAATCCGCTATTGGCGACGGTTCGGGATCGTTCCCGAAAGGAAAGGTCTGAGGATATCTTGTAATTTTGAACCACCGTCAGTGTAAATCTAGAAATTAAAAACAAATAGACTTAATTAAATAGAGAATTTAGTTAAACAAATAGAATATTTTTATAAACATGCATTAGAAAATCCATAAACGAAAAATACATTGAATAAAAAATAGCGTAAGAATACGCTACATTTTGTAGAAACTGGGACAAATTAAAGTTAGCAATCAAGAGATAAACTAATCATTGCTACGGTTTGGCAGAGCATTGTGGCTTTCTTGGCACTTTTGGGTTCACAAAAAGCAATCGAAACAAAAAAAATATTAAAATGTTCGAAATAGAAATACTCGATTACTTAATCATTTAAGTTAAACCACACATCGGAACGGCACGAACATAAAACATGCGCATGCGTATTCTATCTTTTGAGAGAAAACATTGTTCATTGTCCCACAGTGCGTCTTGCCTTGTGTATTCAAATCGCATATGGTTTGCATTTAAGGTCTATCTCGTTTCAACATGCTGCCCATGCGGGATTCTCGTTTCTGTAAATGTTGCGTTTCCTCGAAGATAGCGTTCATGCAAGGAAACGGGTTTTAGGACAGTCATTCCACTGCAGTTGGTACTCTCCGCTGATAATTATCGGAAGAATTCCGATCTCTCCTCTGATTCATTAATGTAGGCTATCGAATCGACGCCAGCATCATTCTGTAGATCTGTAGAGTAAATTAACATATTTCACTACGTAATTATTTATTCGAAGTTATGTGTTCATTATTTTGCATTACTATTATTTTGCCTACACAATTCAACGTTTCACTTAGTTTATAAATACGAGAAATTTCTCAATAATTAGGACTGTTAGAAATGAATAGAACCGCAGATTCAATTGCACTGTTACTCTTTAATCGTCCTATTGGTCGCCTCGACGAGATATCTCGTCACTAGCAAAACTAACTGACCAGAATTTTATGGACGTGAAATTTCATCATTGGAAGAAAATTGACCACCATCTTGATCTTGTCATGATAAAAAAAAATCGTAATATTTTAATGAGGAGATACATCATCAAAATCACTTAAAGGCTTTAGCAAATAATTATCTGCTATGATTAGGCGGATTTTTACGTTAAAATATTTCTTTTCACAATTTTTGTAAGGCAGCTTCGTGGTTATTGAAGGACACATAAAGTACAATTTTCATTAACATAAATTAAAGATAATTACAAAATTTTTGTAGAATTTTTAATTTTGAAAGTATTTGAAAAATCTTCGTAGATTCGGGAAAGATGCAATGGCTTCTAACAATAGCAATGCTTTGTCAAAAAAATTTCTAGAAAAATGAGTTTCTTTATCAAAACATTGCGTATAAATTAAGTATCGCAAAAAGCACAATTAAATAAATAAAAATAACTTAAACGATTACTTTGGAATATGCTTTAACGCACTAAATAAAATGCTGTCATCTATTTCCTTTCTAGTCTCGTTTCCGAAGGGGATTTCATTATACATACACACATTTCCTCCAAAACGTAATACTTATTTCATATATTAACACCACTAAAGACACCAAACTTACAAGAACATATTCACTGAGATGAGGTTTGAGTAACTGCTCTTAATACGTTCATCAAATGAGTTTGACTTGATAATGTGTAGGGGATGCTTTATACAGTACGCTTTTATTTAAAATTGAAATTTATATAAATTTTAACCAGATGTTCGAGGTAATTATTGAAGTGTTTGGAAATCAAGTTTATAATTGTAATTTTATCAAAAAATACTCTATATTATTCTTTGTGGACACGAATTGAAACATCCTTTTTGTATTTTACATATATAACCCATAATTTGGGAGGAAATATTATATTGAAAGTTCCTTTTACTTCTAGCATTAACAAAATGTATACTGAAAATTTTTGTGACAAAAGAACTGCTAATATGAAATTATCCAAACACTAATTACATTAGTAACATTAATTAGATATGTGCGAATACCTCAGTGCGTTAAGTAACATTACTTATACGCTTGACTTAAAAAACGTAGCGTAGGAAGACAAGCAGATTGGCCATCAGAGGGTTGCTTGTTCGAAACTCGATCCATCCAAAGACCATCGTATACGTGGGGACTGGAGTTAATCTGTCGTGGCCTCAAATGTCCTCACGTTGGCGTGGTGTGGAAGTTTGGAAAGTGGTGTGACCTAGTCATCTGACCGTGGATCAAAATTACGTGGTGTTGTCCTCGATCTTTCCCTTCGGGTTTGATCCTGGACCATCGCCGATAGTCCGTAGTGTTGCTTCAGTGCGACGTTAATTCCAACAACCTAAATTTAAAACCTATCCAGCTATTCTAATGCTGACATCCATCCTTTCATTGAATCCCTAAATACTAATCACAGATAAATGGTTAGCGCTTAGGATTCGGCCTAGATATTCGTAATAGTTCGGTGGCCCAAGTGGCTCAGTGGGTATGCCCACTGCCACCTTCAAGTTCTTCGCGGCGCAGGTTCGATTCCTGCCAGTGGCATTCCTTCCTGGGTGTATTTCTCTCTCCTGTGTCAGTAAAACTTTTACTGTGTGTAACTTATCAATTAATTTATATTGTGTCTTGTGTCTGGAGCAGCAATTATGTCCCTTGTGCCATAAAACTCCAATCGACAAATCGTGGTAATTCGGGGATCGGTAGAGCTGAGGGGATGGCACGGCTTTCAAACGTCTTATTATTTTATTATTAACGTCGCACTGGAGCAACACAACTGGCTACTGGCGCAGGTCCGGGATCAACCGAGAGATAGATCCGAGGACAACACCACGTAATTTTAATCCACGGTCAGATGACGAGGTCACACCTGAGCTGGCTCCCCACTCTCCAAATTTCCACACCACGCCAACGTGAGGACATTTGAGGCCCCGACAGCCTTCTTCGTACACGATGGTCTTTGGTTGGATTCGAACTCGCAACCCTCTGGTTGCTATTCCGTTACTCTTCCAACCGGGCTACCGCCGGGATTTGTTTTTGTAACATTAGGAGCGTTTCCCTCTTAATTGTCATTTATCGTGTTGCTTTTAATCAAAAGTTAAGGCTCAAAGAACTGTTGGCAAAAATATCAAATATAATAATATAGGCAAAAATATCAAACATAATAATATAGGCGAAAATATCAAACATAATAATATAGGCGAAAATATCAAACATAATAAATATAGGCAAAAATATCAAACATAATAATATAGGCAAAAATAGACATCTGTAAGGAATGCAGGGGTGGTTCTCTTTTGCGTGTCGTTTGCAGTGGAATGAAAGCTCCCTTCTGCTCCCGAACGAAGTAGGATTGACATTTCGCATCTCCCTATCATCGCTGCTCCAGCGATACCTCTTTTGCACATATTTCTTCTTCACCCGTTGGCATCAGGCGGCAGCAAGGAAACAAACCACCGGCTGCTGGGGGAAGTACTCGAGCTGCGTTTCCTCCCAACGAACTTCAACGTGTTCGTTCCGACCCATTCGTCGTATTTGAATTAATAATCCAATCATTCCACCGAGCGAATATTGGCGTTGTGTGGAAGTTTGGAGAGTGAGGTGTAGACCTCGTCCTCTGATCGTGGTTGAAAATGACGAGTTGTCTTCCTCGGGTCTTTCCCTTCGGTGTTGATCCCAGATCGTCGTCAATAGTCCGTCGTGTGACTCGTGCGACGTTGATTCCAACTACCTACCCACCAAGTCAATTTGTATTTAACTTCCTGCCATGTCGTTTGTCAGCATGTATTATTTTCAACCCACGTGTATCGAAAACGATACACGTTACAGGGTGTGGTACATGCTTAAAAATGATTTGTTTTTTTCGCAGATTAAGAGCTGGAAACATTTATTAGTAGTGGAACTGTAAAATACAAAATATAACATACAAATTTATTTTGTATTGAATACATACAAAATTGTCTAGCACTTCGGCTGAGAATGAGTTTCAGTGTAAGCATTGGAACTCACGGGTACACGCGGCCGGGTAGGAAGGTATTTGAATTTACGTCGCACTAGGGGGGGAGCAACACAGAGAGCTATTACACTTGGCAGGGAAAGTGTTAAACCTGTAAAATACTGCGGTTGAACGAGTTTTGTATGTTTCATCTAGCATGATAAAGTACTCCGTGCTTTCTTGCTAGAGATCAAGAACACGCTTTTTCTTTCTCTTTTCACAATTCGTTTTTTTTATGGATGGATCAAGAGACGATGTCTCGAATAAAATTCTAGTATATACGCCGGGTATGAACGCGTTAAATCCGTATGTTGGTTAGTTCTTCCGGCTGGTGCACATTAAATCTATTGTGACCTCAAATGTCCTCACGTTGATGTGGTGTGGAAGTGTGAAGAGTGGGATGCCAGCTCAGGTGTTGACCACGTCATCTGATCGTGGTTCAAAATGACGATTCGTTGGGGATCGCATCTTTCCCTTCGGGATGGATCCCGGACCGTCGCCAATAGCCCATTGTGTTGCTCCAGTGTGACGTTATTTAACTACTTACTAAAGCAAATTAACGAAGATGAAAACAGCCCGTTGTGTTGCTCCAGTGTGACGTTAATTGAAAATACCAATACCATGATGTAAACGCGAAAATTAAAAAAAATGAAAGTGTCATCAACACTTTCATTTTTAATTAAGCCCATCTAAGTTATTAGTAAAAAAGGAGAGGAAGCATTAGTATCATTCTCTAATATGTCGGATAAGCTAAAAATGGATAAAGCTTCTCTAATGTTTAACTTAAGATCTCGAAGATTAATCTATTTTCGTGTGTTTAATGGCTAAATATGGCCATAAAACCCAACGAATCCTAATAGAAAAGAATTTACGTAGTAAGAATCGCCCCCTTTTCTACGAATACGTTGAAAATTCATCTTCTCTAAAACATGTAGATTAACATTAGAAAGTCTTCCGTCGAATTTTCCTACTGATTTCGAAAACAAAGATCAGATTTTCAGGATTGGATTGGATTTTGGATTTCAAGGTCCAAAAGCAGGACTAGCTGCTCCCTGGATTTTCAGCTGCGTTGCCCCTGGATATACACGAGTTGGAATCTCGGGTAGAGGTGTAGCGGCTTCGTGATCCCACAATCATGGAGTCTCCTGATTAAGAAAATTTAAATTCGGCTACGAAAAAATAAAGTAAAAATCAATAAAACCTAAAGAATAATCGGCTATTTTTGAAGCTGACCGAGATGTTGGCTCCTATTTCAACGTCCTTGATATTCACCTCAAGGAACCAACCAAGGAACGCGGCCGATCATTTCAGCTTCTGATGGTTTCTTGCTGCCATTGTTAAATGGTGTTTGTCATGCGCAATGGGTACCTTCAGCACAGACTCCGCCCCTTCCATATGTCTCCGATAGAGGCTGGCATCCAGTCGAGGTGATATGCGCAGTGGGCCCTTGCGCACGGTTAATCAGTCTATTCTCATTTCCCACCTTGCACAAGATTACCTCACGCCTTGCGACAGTAAGTTTTAGAACAGCACTAACTATTCTTCCCAACCCCCATCTCGTGGCTCAAAATTACATGGTGTTGTCCTCGATCTTTTCCTTCGTGATTGATCCCGAACCGTCACCAAATAGCCCGATGTGTTTGCTCCAGTGTGACGTTAATTAAAATACCTACCCAACCCCATCTCACCCCAGATCTCACGTCCTGCCTAACAAGACTGCCTCAGGTTCTTGAACAGCTTTTGGATCATCCATATTAAGTTGTCAAGATTTTCGGCTCCTTTTCAACCCTCAAGAGGTTTCCATAAGATATATCGTCCATCGTGATCTGACCGAGTTTGCTAATGGCGAGATATCTCGTCATCGAGATATTGCTGATTTTCAGCCGAGATCGCGATCTGATCAGTTTTTTTCTACTCACGAGTTATTTCGTCAATCAAGATTTGGTCAGTTTTGCCAATTGTGAGATAACAGGAGGGTTAGCTTATTTATCTTTGCGGAAGAGAAACATCGGCGAATAAGTTGACTTTATTGAGGCGTTTAAAGATAAGCCTAATATTTGCTTCTTTTTTGGCCGCAATCTCGGTATCCCCGTTTATGAATGCGCTCCTGATCGCAGGGCTATCTAGAAGGGCAGAAACGCACAGCAGGGGCCGCCCCCTAAGGGAAAACGCGGGGCTTTTTCGCTTTCAATCTCGACTACAATTTGTTTCGTACGGAGCTTCCGTCAACACCCATCACGGCACATCGTCTCAGAGCCTCCCCCCGGCGACCCCGCCCCCTCTGCGCCCCGGCGCGCCGTTTCCGGGGCGCTTCGCTGACACTTTTCCATATCGCCCCTGATTCGCCCCGCTCCTCTCAATACATAATGGAGCGGCGCCCCTTTTTGTCGAGAAAAGGTGTTCGCGAAATGTCAACGATACGCTCCAAGCATTTATAAACACTAATGACAAGGAGGAGATGAGTTGTGTTTTTGCTGCCGCTCCGCAGGGCTGTTTGAAAATTGCGGAGGTTTTTGCGTTGTCTTCCTCGTGATTGCTTTTGCTTTCTTTCTGTTCCGATTTCTGTTGATGTTTCCTTTAAATCGCGTATTTATATGCAGCCCGTGTTTGATGTGCATAATGCAGAAACTGTAGACAGTGTGCAAAACAGGAAAATTCGGGAATTTCTCCTCGGAAACGAATCGCAATGATGGAAAGATGTTTTTTGGGAAAGAAAAATTGAAATTTATTTTAAAATCATATCTCTCTCGTTTTGTTTGTCGCTTAGTCTTAATACAAATTAGATAGGAATTTCGTGATATCTAGAGGACCACGGTGGTACGGTTGGAAGAGTAACGGACTAGCAACCGGAGGGTGGCGATCTCGAATCCAAACAAAAGACCCTCGTGTACAAAGGTGGCTGGTGCATGTCAAATCTGTCGTGTCCTCAAATGGTCTAACGTTGGCGTGGTGTGGAAGTTTGGAGAGGGAGGTGCCAGCTCTGATGTTGCCTTGTCATCTGACCGTGATTCAAATTACGTAGTGCCATCCTTTCCCGTCGGGATTGATATCGGACCTTCGTCAATAGCCCGTTGTGTTGCTCTAGTGCGAGGTTAATTAATTACCATTACCATACCATTACCATTATATCTAGATAATTAGAAACGAAATATTTCAGATCGGAATCGTGCAATTTTTCTCGGCAGTTGTGTCTTAACAAATGAGATCTTTTTACATGTAAATGTAAACGAACTGGATGTAGGAAAAAACACTTCATATTCATGCAATGGGTGATCATATTAGAGTCACCTTTATAAATGAACGATGTCCACCAATTATGTGGAAAAGGAAACCTGATTATATTTGAATTCTTTTTATTTTTATGGCCGAATCCAACCAATGACCGTCGAGCACAAAGGGGGCTAGTGACATTAAATCTGTCGTGGCCTCAAATGTAGTCACGTTGACGTGGTGTGGAAGTTTGGAGAGTGGGGTGCCAGCTCAAGTGTGAACTCGTCATCTGACCGTGGTTCACAATTACGTGGTTTTGTCTCGTAATTTTCGGATTTCGGATCTTTCCTTTCGGATTTGATTCCGGACCTTCACCAATAGCCAGCTGTGTTGCTCCAATGCGACGTTAATTAAATACCTACCTTATTATTATGGCATACTTCTGTTCACAAATTTTAAGTAAATAGTTTGTAACACTATATTTTTTCCCAACCTGACACACGAAAGGCGTTTTCTGTCAAGCTAAATATATGTGGTGGTAATGTCTAATGTACGTATTCTAAACGGTTACGTCAGTTGACTTATTTTTAAATACGGTTTCAGCACTTCGCCAAATAAATTTTCAAAGAAAGAATTCGAGTCGATACATCTGCAAAACTTTCATCATCAGGACCAAAGTAAACAAGTGGAAGAGTTGAGTTGAAGTATGTTATCTTTGAATAATGTTGCCATCACTCGCTTTTGAATTAATTCTCTCGTCAAATCAATTGCCTTTTTTTTCAATTAAACCCATCGAGGCCAGGTGCATTCCTCCCTATGTGTATTCCTCTCTTCTGTGTCAGTAGAACTTTCATTGTGTGTGTGACTTGATGTCGTATATCTTGTGTCTGCGCCATAAAACCCTCAAACTAACCAACCTACCCACATCGAGGCCAGATGCAAATGTGGGGAAACGCTGCTTTCATCAAGTGTGTTCAATATGAAGCAGGTAGGTAGTTGAATCATCGTCGCAGTAGAGCAACACAACGGTCGACGGTTCGGGATCAATTCCGAAAGGAAAGATCGAGGAGAACACCTCGTCATTTTGAACCACGGTCAGATAACGAGGTTTGATATCGTAAAAATGAGGCTTTCATGGACGATCCGACGTCTCATCACTTTGAAGTGGTTGAAGCTGGGCGTATACCAAATATCCATTTAGGCCTGGTAAGGTGTATGGTCTCATTTGGTATCCCTGGTGTCTGAGTGCTCTAATGGGTGACGAACATTAGGATATCCAATCTTTTTTTGTAAATTTTTTGTTTATGTGCAGAAACATTCATTCAAGTCAGTGATTCCAAGTGTGCCAATCAGATGATGAAACGGTTTAAAGTGAGTATTTATTTCATTTCCATTGCTTTGAACTTTCGACAAGCCGCTTTCACAAATAATTTTCTCTGAAAATAATTGTGACTATTATTTTTCATGACAAAGCATCATAATTAAATTGTTTCACAAAAAGTGTTGAAAGCCTCTTTGAAGTAAAAATTAATTAAAGTAATTACAGTTGTTTTTGCGTTAATTAAGCTAGGTGATACGACTTTTTTTGTCTGATCTGCCAATTATGTAATATATTTTTTTGGTGTGCCAGATAGTTTTAATAATTATTTTGTGTACTATGAGATGAAAAAGGTTGAAAATAACTCATAATCAAGTAATATGTCTTCACCCATGAAATTTTCGAAAAACATTTTAGCAGAGTGCTCATTAAAGTATCAAATTAAAAAGGAGTTAGGTCACTATGGCTTAACATTTTGTTTTTATGCTTCATACCATATATACTTGTTCATTATGGAAAACGAAATTTTGTAAGTTTTCATAATTAATTTATATTTATATTATAAATATAATTTTTATAAATAGATGAATAGATTAGCTCTACTGTTTGGCTTCTTCCGGGAATTTGCTGTTTCAGATAAACCAAGTCGCGCTAGTTTCCTTAGCAGTTTCATTGCATCGTCGAACAGGTTTTTTTGGCTTTCTCCGTTTCATGCGCTTTCCTCTACCGATGGTTCGGCTTTTGACAGCATTTTACGTTTCGTGTTGATTCGCTTCCTGAGTAAAGTTCTTCATTGAATTTTACGTCTTTGATTCTAAGGGAACCACGTAGAAATGCACTGAAAATAGTTGCGTTGATCTAGAAATTCAAGACAGATTAAGCCCTCTGAGGGAAGCCCTCACGCATATATTCGTTCGTAAACTTGCAATCTTTGCATGACCTCTAACCAGTTTGGACCGTCTTGACCAATAGAATCTTTCCTGGGATTCTATCAAATAATAGATGGGGTTATTGAGTGTTGTGGGGAAAAGTAATACTGCGCTAATCGGAAATCTTTTTTTCCCAAGCCCGATCATTCGGCCTTCGGCACAACATGGGGCGAAATGGCGGTTACTTGTGAAGGAGCACACAATGAGTGAGCCGCCGCTACTTCTAACAAAAGCAGAGTCCACGGTAGCCCAGTTGGAAGAGTAACTGATTATCAACCGGAGAGCTGCGAGTTCGAAACTCAGTTCAACCAAAGACTGTCGTGTACACGGGGTTTGGTGCGCGTTAAATCTGTCGTGGCCTCAAATGTCCTCACGTTGGCGTGGTGTGGAAATTCGGAGAGTGGCATGTCAGCTCAGGTGGTGTCCTCATCTGACGTGGGTCGAAATTAAGAGGTGTTGTCCTCGATTCTTTCCCTTCGGGATGGATCCCAAACCGTCGGCAATAGCCCGTTGTGACGCTCCAGTGCGGCGCAAATTAACTACCTATCTAACGAAGACAATCACTAACATCCATGGGCTTGTAAACCGGAATTCGAACACGCCACCTGCTGAGGGGGCAGACTAGCCCTTTATCTAGGCGGCCCTAGTCGGAAATATCGTGACAGTTAGAGGATTAAATAAGATAATAAGACAGTGTGAGGTCAAGACGAAACAAGTGTACATTTTCCCTTCTGTAAAACGTACTGCCCCCTCCCCACCACCACCCCGTCACAAACGCCGTGTTCGAAGCATGCACCCTCCCCCTTTTAACACCCCTCAAACGATTTCACGGATCCGGTTCTCCACCGACACAAGAGGGGAGTAAATGCACTCCCGAATGCGCGTGTAAATGGGGTCTGAAATGAAAGACCACCGTCCGGGCTCTTTAAACGGACACGATCGTCTGTCAAAGAGCGCCGGTAATCGAATGAGGAACGTTTCGGACGGACCCCGCGGGGGACGATCCCCTTTATCGCCCTCTCGCACAGGCTGTTGGTTCTGGCAATGTTGGTAGAAGCCGTGTACTCGGCTTGTAAAGTGCTACGATTTACATTTTGTTTGTTTATATGTGCACGTGCAATATGTTCCTTGTACTGAAATAGTCTGCTACACGTATTTTAATTTATTACTAGCTGAATTACCCGGCGTTGCTCGGATTGAATTGTTTGCAATTCATCGTAATATTACTCACTGTTACTCCTATGGGGATTTCAAATTATTTTTAGCCCCCTCTGCAGAACCAGGAAAAGTAGAACGGGGGTTAATACCTACATTATGTTTCCCGCGGGATTTTAACCCTTTCGCCCCGACTTTTGTATGATTAAAATTTAACTATGAAAAGTAGTTTAATTGAGTAGTTTTTGCTCTTTTTGACGGACGACCGTACTTTCGCGTTCTTTTTGTGTTTGCTTTCTCCCTTCCAACATTTATGAGTTGCTCAGCTAAGGAGACCATGAACGATAAGAGTGGTTCTGTTTTATGTTCCACATCACACTTCGTAATCCATGCATTCACAACAGAAATCATAACTAAAAATCTTTTTCCACCACTTGTCTGATTTTCTGCCATGACCCTAAAAAGTAACCATTTCATCACAACTCCATTCATGTACATATTGTAGTGGGAAATGGCTTCTGGGTAACTAATTTTGTACCATCTTTTTGTTTCCGAACCACGGTCACTCATTCATCAGAATGAATGGTCGTGCTCAAAAACATAAGTCCGCCATTTGCAATCTGAAAGTATTACCAGGTTTCTTTAGTCATATTTGTATTCCCTAATTCCTTAAGAACACTGAAAACGTAAAAACCCATTCAAAAGTGGGATTTATTTACCCAATCTAATCTCTGGGACGTAATGCCCATTAGGCCCGAAAGGATTAAAGAATGAATGCACCGAATTTGGTGTCAATTGGTCTGATAGTGATCGTAAAATGTTATGCTTATGGGGATTTCCAATTATTTTTACCCCCCTCTGCAGGACAATTCCCCCGAACGGGAGTTAATATCTAACCTGCGTTACCAGCAGTCCTCTAAAGAATGAATGTACGAAATTTGGTGTCAATAGGGGTCTGATAATGATAGTATAAGTACTCAATGTTAGCCCTGTGGATATTTCGAATTGTTTTTAGCCTCCTCTGCTGACCCAGAACAAATCGAACGAGCTTAATATATAGCCTATGTGTCCCGCAAAATTCTAGAGTGAATGTACCAAATTTAGTGCGAATTGGTCTGACATTGATCGTATAAATACGCAATTTTTTTCCTAAGAGAATTTCGTATAGTGTTTGAAGCCCCCTCTTTACACCCAAGACAGATAGTACGGGGGTTAATATGTAGCCTACGTTACCCGCAGGGTTCCAAAGAATAACTGTACCAAATTTGGTGTGGATTGGTCAAACGGTGTAGATTTATATAGAGAACAGACATTCGCCAATAGCCCTTTGTGTTGCTTCAGTGTGACGTTAATTAAATACCTACCTACCTACTTTGCATAGAGAACAGATAGACCAAAACTCTGCCTTTATATATAGATTTAACTGCGTTACTCGATTGTGAAATTGAAATCTCTAAAGATTTTAGGCAGAAATAGCCCCTCGTAACTTTAGGAGTTCTTCGTATGTTTTATCGGACTATGTTTCCGGATGAACAAAAAACGAACGGATGAGTCTTAACCACAAACAGCAAGTAATGTACGTTTTGCGGCTCCATATAATCTTATTTGCTTTAATAAAGAATTGTATGGTTTACATTTTGTTTTTTATGTGGACGTGCAGTATGTTTCTTGTACTCAAATACTCTGCTACATATATAAACAAATAAAATGTAAATTATAACATAAAGTTTCTTGGATTTCTTCTTCCACAAAATTTCGGAATGGCGTTTCATATGAATGCACAACATCGTTCTCTGAAACATGAATTGTTGTAGTAGTATGTTTATTTAACAATTACGTAATTTCCATGAACTACATGAAGCGTTGAAATGTGTCTAGAGAAAATAATAGTATTGTGAAACATTTCAAGGAACACAAAACATCGAATAAATCATCAGGTAGTGAAGTATGTACTATTCTCCCTCGTGGAGACAAACCACCAGGAGGGTTAACTCCGAGAACATACATTATTCAACTTTGCAACCTGCATGACTTCTAACCAATTTTGACCTTCGTCGACTAATAGAATCTTTGCCAGGGTTCTTGCAACCAATACACGGGTTATTGAGTCATTTGGGGTAAAAGCAATGCAACTCAACCCGGAAATCTCACTACTTTGAGAGGGTTAAAACAACTCTAGTGAAACAAATATTTAAAAATTATATGACAAATTCAATTCAATTAGTGTTTTAAATAACAATAAACGAAAGCATGTTTCTCAGCCTTCGCTATTCTAGTACCTTCGGTACATCCTTGTCTCTTCAGAAACGCGATACTTCTGTGTTTGATAAGATTAAATTACTAACAAATGTTTTCAATAAAATTTCTAATCTAAGGATTATAGGACAATACCTTCTTGATGTATACAATCCTTAACCCTCTCGCTGCGTAATATTTTTATCAAAATAAGTTCAAAAATTGCGTATTTTTTTTATTACATATTTCAAATCTACATATATTTTAGAGTTAAAATATACAAAAAATTTTTGTAAAAGAGTTTTTTTTTCAATATAGAATTAGATCATAAAAAAAGGTTGTCGGAATATTGAAATTGAAGAATAATCATATAAAAGCAAAATTTTGAAAGTTAATCTTGGTTAAATTATGATTTATTTTATGAAATACAAAGGTAAAACGTATATACTAATGAAAATATGCAAAATACTTACAAAACATTTATTAGAAATGAAGAATTATTAGAAATCACTATCCGCAGAGGAATCCGAGAAATTCTCATCAGTTTCGCTATAACTATCTTCAATATACTTGATATCAGAGTCAGAACTGCTATCAGTGTCGGAAATATTGTCAGGAATGTAGGTTCTATCACTCGCGAAACGCTTCCTGCCAGACATCTTTGAGCTTTGAAAAGAGCGCGCAAAATGCTGCAAAAAATGCTTGTATATTTCGCAGAAATGTGGACATCTAAAGCCATCTGTTAACCCAGATTTGAATAGACAATTAAACATCACAGAAAAGCCAAAATGAAACCATGAACGCGGAAAGAGCGGGTTGCACAGTTAAATAGATGGCAAAAATGCATCCCCGCGGAAATCGCGGGTTGCGCAAATTTTGCTACTTCTACGTTGCCCGCGGAAATCGCGGGATGCGCAGCGAGAGGGTTAAGGCCACATCTCCTTTAGGTGTGTACGTACTTCACAGACCCGAAGTACTCTAGTGATCTTTTCTTTTCCCGTGAGACTTACTGTCTTTAGTAAACACGAGGGTCATGATCCAGGGACACCCAAACGATCTTTTTCTGCTTTCATCCCACTACTACAATCTCTCCTTCCCTTTCACGACATTTTTTACTTGATGTTGTCTTGAGTTTGGCGTAGCTTGGCCAAATATGGCCCTTGCGCCATAAAACCCAAAACAACCAACCAGACACATACAAGCTATTACAAAAATTTTCAACTTTTGTTACAAAAGTTCGGAATAACGTTTCATTTGAATGCATAAAACCGTTCTCTGAAATACTGCAAATGATTGTTTCTTTGAATAGACAAGTGTCAAAAAATGCATCAAAAATTTTCAACTCAAGCCAATCAGTTCAAACGAAAATAAAATCGGTAATTTCTTTTTGTAGCATCTCAAATTGAAATGAAAAAAAGTTTATATAAATTTATTTACACAAACTTATTTTTACGAGATAGATTAGAAAAAATAATTTGCGTATTTTTTTTATCAGACGAGCATACAAGGAATAGTGAAATTACCTGAGTCCTATTGCTTAAAGAATGGCTGAAAACTAGTCAGGAACTAAGGTTGAGTAGGGGTAAAGAATTTTTCGATTATCATAATAAATTGAAATATACAAAACTTTTAGTTTCGTCAATTTTGAAGCGAGTTCTGCTTCAAAATTGCTCTGCGATGCTTGTCCTGCATCTGCGATATACTATTTTACTATTTACAAGGAATTTTACTTTTGTACTATCTACAAGGACAAAATCTGCAATGCTTGTCCTTGTAGATAGTACAATTATCGGTATAGCAATCTTTAATCTGGAACTCTTAATGATATTAGTACAAAAAAGAAACTTTTGAGTGCCAAAAAAGTAAATAGATACTATAGTTATGGTTTCAAGCTAAGTTTGGGTATAATCTTGGCAAACTTTACCACAGAAACATTTAAAAGAAACATATTTTACTTCTTATACCTTCCTTGACGTCTTAAGGGAAAAGCACACTCAAATAACGTCAATGAATCCTTACTATTATAAAAAGATGAATACTGTGATAGAATATTTACAACACATACATACATTTCAGTAACGTTAGAGTGTTAGTTGAATTTACATAGCACTGGTAGTAGGTAGTTAATTAACGTCGCACTGGATCAACACAACTATGTATTTCACTAACATAAATGGCATAAATAAAGCGGCGTTATTTGTATATTGACGAATGGCTACAAAGGGACATAAACAATATTGAATCAGCCAGTACGATATTAATTCGCCAATTTTGCCTTAAAGCTTAAGGGCCACGGTAGCCCGGTTGGTAGAGAAGCGGATTATCAACGAAGGATTGCGTGTACGAAATTCGATCCAACTAAAGGCCATAATGTACGGAATGGAACGGAAGTATCAATTACGGAGTATATGACTGAATGACTGCTAACTTCCACATCATAATTAATAGAAAGTTTATTGATTGTCAAGAAACTATAAGAGGAGAAAATTAAAGATTGTGGCGATGCACTTGTAAAAGGTGAACAATTTAGATAGAAGATAGAATTTAGTAAATGATACAATTAAGAGTCCAATTCACTTTCCAAAGTGAGTGGGGCCTAAGTCTACCGAAAAGAGGGTGGTGATAACGCATTACCTGTGGAGTGTACGTGTACGTGATGTACGTTCAAAGTGTCATTTCTTCAAATGTTCTCACGTTGGTATGGTGTGGGAGTTTGGAGAGAGGTGTCAACTCAGTTTTTTTTCTCGTCATTTGACCGTGATTCAAACTGACGAGGCGTTTTCCTCGGATCTTTCCCTTAGGAATTGATCCCGAACCGTCGCCAATAGCCAGTTGTGTTGCTCCAGTGTGACGTAAATTAAATGCCTAATCTAACCGGGACGATCGTGCTCAGAGTAAGTATACCTACAAGAGCAACCTTCGCGTGACTTTTCTATTTCAGTAAAACCTTCATTGAGTGTGCCCATTACTGGTCACTGTGTCTGACCAAATATGGCCGCGGCGCCATAAAACTCCAGACCAACCACCCTTATTTTAATCAATGGCCCACAGGGAAGATTGCTTTGTGCACTCAAAACGAATCCGACACAATCTCGTGTCGCATCCATGCCACCCATTCCGGACACAGAACAGATCAGAGGGATTAACCGTAGCGACCTAATCACAGAGGTGCTGAAATCCCCACTCGGAGACTAACCACTGGGTCCCCCGGGGCAGGCGCGGAAAGGCGACACCCCCGCCCTCGCGCCCACCGGCCGCCCCGACCGCAAATTAGGCCGCTTTTATGCTCCCTGCAAATAGGGGGAGCTGGTGGTCCGGGACAGATTCGAACGCTCTTGTTATTTACAGAACACTCCGTCTCCTCTTTCAGTCCCTGAGAGATTCCGGCGTCGAATTTCGGAATCGGAATGAAAGAGATACGGTTTCCCAATCTGTCGAAGCTATTTATGAGTGTCGGAGAGCACACATATGGGGGGCATGTGTTGTTGAATAGGGTGGTTCCGGTAATCCTAGGTGGGTTTGCCCACTGCGGTTGGAACCTGCGAATTGCACGCGTCGCATATTCCATTCCTCCCTGTGTGTGTTTCTTTCTTCTTCTGTGTCGGTAAAGTGGGGGATACACGGTCCGGGATCAATCCCCAAGGGTATGAGGGCAACATTTATTTTGAACCACGGTCAGATGACAAGAACACCTTAGCTGGTACAATCTCTCCAAACTTCCACACCACGCCAACGTGAGAACATTTGAGGATACGACAGATTCAACGTGCACCAGCCCCCGTGTAGACGATGGTCTTTGCCTGTACCGAGTTTCAAACTCGCACCCCTCCGATTGCTAATCCGTCACCCCTCCAACTGGACAACCGCGGCGCAACAGAAATTAGGAGTTGACGACAAAGCCGTATAATCAAGTTCCTCTTTATTCCCGTGCGTAATCACACTCGTTTATTTGTGCAATTCTAAATGAGTAGTCGTATAGTATTTTAGTATTTTTAATTAACGTCCCACTGGAGCAACATAACGGGCTATTGGCGACGGTTCGGGATCAAACACGAAGGAAAGACAACACCGCGTAATTTCGAACCACGGTCAGATGATGAGACAACACCTGAGCTGGCATTCCACTCTCCAAAATTCCACACCACGCAAACGTGACAACATTTGAGGCCACTGCAGACTAACGTGCACCAACCCCCATGTATACGGCGGTCTTTGGTTGGACCGAGTTTCGAACTCGCAACGTTCCGTTTGCTAAACCGTTGCTCTTCCAACTGTGCTACCCTGCGACCCGGTGAATGAACACATTTCTACTGCTCCCGTCACACGGGGTAGGGCTGCACAACGAATGACCGCGTTTTACAAGTTGCGCCACCTCACCAATCTACTGTTTTCTATCGTTCTACTGTTCTACTGTTCGCCAATTTACTGATTTCTATCGTTCTACTGTTCGCCAATCTACTATTTTCTATCGTTCTACTGTTCGCCAATCTACTGATTTCTATCGTTGTACTGTTCGCCAATCTACTATTTTCTATCGTTCTACTGTTCACCAATCTACTGTTTTCTATCGTTCTACTGTTCGCCAGTCTACTGTTTTACTACTGGTAGGTGACGCACGAGGTGCCTTGTGCAGAGCAACCCGGGTTTACTTTTTCTTCCTGTCAGGGAAGACACCGGGAACGCCCCTGCCAGATCACGAACCAAATCGTGACGAAAAGAAGTGTAGCAGGGAGGTTACAGATCTCTACCCTAAAACTTTCCTTATGTGTGATGTATGTGTCTCTGTCTATCATTTTCGAACCTGTTTCTCTTATTTAAGGTGTCTGTATACACTGGAAATCACGAAAATTGACTAAAATATCGATCTATTTTTTAATAATTCAAAATATTGTCCAACCCCTCAGCTTTCAAACGATACCAAGATCTTGTAAATATTCGAAATAGTTTTCAAGTTATAAGGGTTTGGGTTAGGTTCTGTCGCCAGAGACAAACACGTTTCCAAAACATGAAACTCGATTTCCGAAGAACTGTTTTTGCAATAGGATGCTTCTTTCGAACAGTGATAACTCAACAATGAATTAATCTATTATAATTACTTTTGTATCATTATAATCTATGTAATACAGTGGATGTTTAGACCCTCAGTCGAAGTTAGTGGTTAAGAAATTAATTTTTTGTTGATTTTTTAAATGCTAAAATTCCTGAAAAAATCTTGATTTCTTTTAGACTTAGTTCGTGAAAAGAATTGTAAAAAAGAACGTATTCTCTCTAGCAACTTGATGGAGGGTCAAAACATGAAGAATAATATTAGGAATGATTTCCAACAGGAATTAATTGTCTTTCTGAACACATTAGAATTTGAGATATCACTGTTCAAAAAACAAGTTAATTAGCTAATTATATCTGAATTAGTTGATTAATGAGTAGCTTAATCAGAATTTTTCACACTAAAATGAGTTTAAGCACAAGCCAATGACCTATTGTGAATAAATTGGATTTTTAAAGTCAAAATTTTAAAAAAATGTTCTAGTGTATACATACACCTTTAATGCCCAGAGTACCACTCGGAAGTAGCTTAATGTATTTTTATTCCATTTAATGTTCAGCTGAAGGTAGGTAGTTGAATGACCGTTGCACTGGGCAGAAAAAGTTACTGGTGACAATCCGGGATCAGTCCCAAAAGGGATAACACCCGAGGACAACACTTCGTCATTTTTAATCACGGTCAGATGACAAGATCAACACCCATTCTCCAAATTTCCACACCACTTCAATGTGAGGACATTTGAGGCCATAACAGATCGAACGTGCAACAGCCTCACGTACACGATGGACTTTGGTCGGATCGAGTTTCCAACGTGACCCTCCGATTGCTAATCTGTTATACTTCTGACTGGGTTACAGCGGCCCATATCTTTTTGGACAACAGGTGTTCTACTGCACATGTAAAGCGCAGCAAAGAAAAGACGGCCTTCACATTGATTCTCACACATCCATGCAGCCTTTTTGAAAACGAGGACTGATTAGCACGGAAGGCATCTCGAACTTTTCCACCCCGAATTAAATCCGCAAAACAGAAGAAACTTCAAAAACAGGAGCTCTCGGGAAGACTCCCTCCTCTAATTACCTACAGCGCACCTGGCAACGACGAACGCGACAAAAATCACGTTCGCCCGATCTCGCGCGCGCACTCCTAATCGAATCGGCGGTAATTAAAATCACGCGTTCCGAACCGTACGGGGAACGATGATAATAATAATAACGACGACGAAAATAAATAACGGCGAAGCGAAAAACAGAAACCAAAAAATAATCACCCCAAAGAGAGAGAGCGAAGTATTTTTAATTGACGAGCGCGAGCGATGATTCTTTCCCCGTTGTTCAAACGCCGTTAAAGGGGATAATTATTTTAAAAATGACATCGGAATGCTAATCCGATTCATTAGATCGCGGAGAGAAACGCAATCAGTTGGTCTCGGATGAGTTCGGCCTTTTATTTTTAAATATAACCGAGTGTTTTAATTATCGAATTAAGAGCTCTGGCGGGTGATTAAAACGGGCTTTAATGCCCCAACCCCCTGACGGTGTTTAGCGCCCGATCTGAATACCTAAGCGGGGGAGAGAAACCTTTTAAAAACGCCCCCCCCCGCCTCCTTAATTTTCGAAAAAAGCGACGGCTTCTGAAAGGGGGAGCCGTTTTCTTTCTGTCGCTTTTTTCCCTGCGTTCTATGCAGCGCGCGTTCGAAGGGGCGTGGCTCAGATTCGCTCTCGAAGGGAATCTTCTTACCGGTTGGATTTTTTCCGGATTTTTTTGCTCTTTTGTTCGATTTCTTTTTCTTGGGACGGTAGCGAGAAACAGAGCGGTTATCGAACGTTGGGGTGGGGGGGGGGGAGGTAGGGGATTCGCTCCATCCCATTTGCGTGGTTGCGCGAGTTTTAATGAAGGTTGTTAAGCGCTGGAAAATAAAATTCCGGTGCAGCTTTTTATCACGTCCTCCCCCTTCCCCGTCTTTTTCTCTCTCTCTCCTTCCCCTTCCGTCCGTTTTTTTAAATTTTGTTTTATTATTTTGCTTCCCACTTAAAAAT
Source organism: Meta bourneti (assembly GCA_933210815.1). Lineage (NCBI taxonomy): Eukaryota > Metazoa > Arthropoda > Arachnida > Araneae > Tetragnathidae > Meta > Meta bourneti. Next base: position 5,735,643 of record OW119930.1, on the reverse strand, counting down.
GGCTCGGAGCGTTTTGTTTTGTTTATTCGCCGAACTCGCTCTCTCTCTGAACAAAGGAGCCAATCTGTATACTCTGGGAAAGATGAAAGTCGAGAACGCGGGGGGAGAGAGAAAATATGTAAACCGTATTTTCCCCGAAAAAGGCTGCCGGGAATCAAAACTGTAGCTATTCCTCGGCTCCGCTCTTTAGAAAGGACTGAGGATATCTGCCCGACACTCGAAATATTCGATAATCGCAAATTAAATTTCAGCTCTTGGAAAAGAACTTCAGTAACACTCACTAGAAGATTGCAGAAAGAATTCGCTTAGAAGGTGGTACACGCCATTGATCTTTCACCATGCTGTTTGGATTTTAACCCTCTAAGGGGTTCGCATACATCTACCCGTACTCCAACCTGCAGTCTTCCTTGCATGACTTTGAACCAGTTTTGACCCCTAGAATCGTACCCAAGACCCTTTGAACCAATTAGATGGGGTTATTTGGTCATAAATATGAATGTAGGGTAAGATCAATACAACACAACTTGGTAACCTCGCGTTACTTCGGGTTAAAGATCGTTACTTATACACCCTCTGAGTTCTTACTGAAAAGAACTTCAGTTAGTCACTAAAAGATCGAAGAAAGGGATTCCTTTTAGAATTACTTGAGAAGGTGGTACACTGCATTGATCTTTCACCATGCTGTTTTGATTTTAACCCTCTAAGAGGTTCACATACATCTACCCGTACTCCAACTTATAGTCTTCCTTGCATGACTTCGAACCAGTTCATTTTAAAGTCACTCGGAAGACTAGCATTCTAGTATAAATAACGAATTTTTAAACTCTCGTGACGAATAAAAGGTATAGATAAGGTTTTTCAAGTAAAAAACTAATCAGAACTAACCAAATGACGACATTCAATTACTGTTATGAAGTATGTATCCCTATTCGAGTTTAAAGCAACATTTCCGACTACTCACTGGCTCTAGGTTCGACGAGCTCTGGGTTCGTATCTCCGTATTGGTATTGATGTTCATAGTGGTTCGGAAACCACTTTAAGAGCTGAAGGTCCCAGTCTAATTTGGCCTCGTGTAACAAAACATGACCGTAGACCGACAAGCCAGATCAAATCGTCTTGAAATGGAATTGAAGGAATAAAAAGATTTTCAGAAACGGAATCTATTACAGTCTCAAAGAACACAACTTTCTCGAAGTTATCCATGCATAATATATAACTTTTCCGTACTATTATTTATTCATACTGCCATACAGGAAAAATCGATGCATGATAGCGTGGAAAATTGTTGTGTACTGAGTTATGGAAGGAAGCAGCTTAGGAAGGAACACGTTTATTCAAGACTATATGGTTGTCGAATATGTTCGCATTCTGAAAACATATACTACATACAAGTTATTTTACAGCGCATGCACAAGCTTCGGCTTCTTCTCGAACACATTGTCAGATTCTATCTACATACATAACAAAAATGCTTAAAATACAGAAGGCAAACCAAGAAACAGAAAAACACAATAAATAAAATTTTAGTTTTTGGAAGTCGATGATAAAATTTTTAAAACTCCGGAATTGTCAAAGTAAAAATTCAGACTCGATACGCTATTTGCAATCAATTATGATTTGGAAAACTGGCTGATTTTTCGAGGAAATGCTTTTAAAAAATTTCTTTTGAACAGCTGCAGTATAGACCCCCCCCCCATCCATTTGGCGACATTTTTTGTCGCCAACCCTGACGTTACTTGGCGACATTTTTTAACAGACGTATTACATAAAAATGTACATAAGTTGAATATAAGTTATTCTAATCTTTTAACAGATTTCACTGTAAATGAGGGTTTCCTGTTTAAACGGGGCTGCCAGTCGTGAACTGAACCCTCAGTCGAACCCCATTCGATTTTTTTGTAAAATGGAAAAGGAAATTTCAAAGCAACCATTATAGAAACCCTGGCGTTTTTTTATGTACAAAGCAATTGCACATTCGCCATAATAAATAATGTTAATCTTGATTATATATAAAAATACAGTTATCACAGTCAATATATAAGTCTGGGTTAAATGTCTATATATATACACATAGAGTAGGGACGCTGTAGGGTTGCTAGAATGGAGTGGAAAAAGTGGGGGTTACCAAAAACAACAAATCGCAATTGAAGGTTGGCGACAAAAAAAAGTCGCCAAATGGATTGTGGGGTCTATACTGCAGCTGATCCATTTCTTTCATAATTGATACTGAACTGATGAATGATGTTGATGGGTCGGTTGGTTTTGGGGCTTCCATGGCGCAAAGCCATATTTGGCCAAGCTCGCCAAACACAAGACAGACAACACAATGAGAAAAAGGAGAAAAAGCAGAAAGCAGAAGGGTAAAATTGAAAAGGAGAAAAGATCACTTGGGGGGGGGGAATGATGTTGAAATAAGGGGACGCGTTTTCACAGATTCTCTCAATATGGAGACACTCCCACCAGCGGTGCTGGATGGTTATCGCACTTACGGGTAATCCAATCATCTATTGAAAGGGAGGACGGACCACTTTCATCGACAGCAGCTGTCTGCCCACAATGGGGACAGGGACCAACAAAGGGCCCCTCCGTTCAAAGGGCACGTCCCTCTCACAACAGCCCCCTCAACCGACACGCTGTCGCGCTATCTGTTTGTTTTCTTGCTTGTTTGGACACACGGAGAGCGTCTCCAGTATCGTCTTGCAAACCTTCAGGATGCAAGGTTTCCCATTGGTCCACGAAGAGGTTACCTGCCATTGTCGAGGATACGTCTGATGCGTTCCTGCAAAGAGAACGAGTTGGGTCCAATGGCGTAGCGTAACATTGACAACTGGGGATGACGAGATTGAATTTGCTCCACTGCTAAAGATGTGTGAATAAGAAGGGGATGATTTTAACCCCCCCCCCACACACGCACACAGCTATACGTCTAGTCAGCCAAGGAAACTTCTCATTCTATTATAAAAATTTCAGAACCTGGTTTTCGCCGCAACCGCTCCGGTTGTGAATCCGCAACTCTTCCAACCGGACAAACCCTCTATTCTCATAACCTGGAATTGGGTGCCAACTCAGGTGTTGCCTCGTCATCTGACCGTGATTCAAAGTTACGTGGTGTTGTCCTCGGATCTTTTTCTCTTTGGGATTGATTCCGGACCGTCACCAATAGCCCGTTGTATTGCTCGAGTGTGACGTTGATTAAAATACCTACTTATCTAACCGGGAATAACGCCAGTAAGGGCCACCTGTAACAATAGATTTTCGCTTCGAAATTTTTTTTTTACTTAGAGGTTTTTTAGTCAGATCTCCGAGATTAGAGGCACACAAGTTTAAATGTGTTCCTGTGCAAAATGATTTGAAGAGAGTTTATATATATTTTCTCTATTCTATATTTTTTACTTGGAAAATATGAGATTTTCATAACTTCAGGGACATTATTTTTAATGACACGTCATGAAACAATTTTTGTTGTACCAACGCATGACAAAAAAATCCAGCAAATAACTTTCAGACAGCTAGCATCTGCTCAGTTTCTTAACAGAAATCTGAAACTAAACTTTTTAACGGCTAAGTAGAAACACTTCTCTTAATGGATGGGGCTTAATGGATTGTATTCTTAATATCCTAAAACTACCTTTAATGCCCAAAACATGGCTATCATAGCTTTCAGAAGCTAGCATCTATCCATTTTCTGAATCGAAATCCGACACAAACATTTTAAACTTATTAACCGCTAAGTAACAACACTTCTCTCAAAAACTAACACAATTTCATTTTGTTCAAAGACTCACGCAACTTCTCCACACTTATGGTAATTAATGTTCTTCGAGAGAAAAAGTTAAAAATAAGGAAATTCGTCATTAGCAGCTACCAAGTCGCAGTTATGCGATAACTTCCAGAAGTGTTGGAGCTTAATGGATAGTATTCTTAATGTCCTAAAACTACCTTTAATGCCCAAAACATGGCTATCATAGCTTTCAGATAGCTAGCATCTATCCATTTTCTGAATCGAAATCCGACACAAACATTTTAAACTTATTAACCGCTAAGTAACAACACTTCTCTCAAAAACTAAAACTATTTCATTTTGTTCAAAGGCTCACGCAACTTCCCAACACTTATGGTAATTAATGTTCTTGGAGAGAAAATGTTAAAAATAAGGAAATTCGTCATTAGCAGCTACCATCTCGCTGTTAGGCGATAACTTCAAGAAGTGTTGGGAGCTTAATGGATAGTATTCTTAATGTCCTAAAACTACCTTTAATGTACAAAACATGGCTACCATCCATCAAGTTGTTTTTTTCTTATACCTCTCATCGTCCTTTTTCAACGGACCACAACGCTCGGCTCACATTTTTATCGGTGTTCGATAGCGGAATTCTTAATTGCATTTCCCAAGTAAATGTCCGCCATAATCACATCCCGCGACCCCTATTTTGCTACAGGTGCAGGATCCAGAACTTGCTTGTGTCCCTTCTATCGAATTACACACCCTTGCGTAAGAATAAACTTCCACGCGCAACAAATAAGAGCTTCTATTCTTCCCTCGATTCGCCATTTTTTCCTCTGCCAGCCTCTGCTCTTGCAAGGCGTACATTAGCTTTTAAGGGAAGAGGTAAACGAATTAACCGGAAGCAGGTACCAAACATTTTTCGCGCCTAAAAAGCGCTTCTGGCACATAAAGAATAATAAAATTAACCTCCGTTCCTAAATGTGTTATCGCACCCCAAGAAAAAAATTCCGCTTCTGCCTGGAAAATTAATCGAATCAGAAAGCGCGGTGGCTCTTGTTGACTGCTATAATATGAATATGAATTAGGGAAGCGAGTTTCTTTCGCCATTTTCAGCGAAAGAAGAACGAGAAAGAACAAAAGGGGAAAAAAGAGGAAGAAGAGAAGCTTTTGTTCCAAGTTTGAAACTCATTAGCACAGTTTAATAAGCTAGTTTCTTTGCGTTGTTTGTTCGACTATTAGCCAAATAGAAAAAATGTGTTTTCAGTTGTTTCAATGGCTTGCTAATTGGCCATTTTTTTGTTGGCCAGTTCAAAGGGTTAAAAGTGATCTAAAAGCCTAATATTTATATTTACAATTTCGTTGCTCTTTCCTGAACGAGAGAATAAAAATAAAGCTTACTAATTCACTTACGAATGGAGAAATGTTTTAAAAAGAGTAATGTTCCACGTGTGTACAAAGATGATATTGATTTTTTTATCATTTTACCTATTAATATTATTTCTATTCTTTTTGATGATTACTTATTACTTGCTGTTTGGAGCAAGTGTTGCTGAATACTGAATGATTTGCGAGTTTGCTCTCAACCGTAGATAAACAGATAAATTCATCCTTTGGAAAAAGTACAGTCAATATATTCTACATGTCAAAATATTTTATTCTTTATTGCATTTATGTGAAAAGACGCTTTACAAATTAGATCTTTTCCCTTAACTCTTCTGGTGGTTGTCTCAACGAGGTATCTCTTCATTAACAAAACTGATATTTGATCTTGACTGACGAGATATCTTGTCCTTAGAAAAAGGCTAACCAGGTTTTGATCTCGTCGTCATAAAAAAAATCGGCAATATTCTGAAGACGAGATATCTCGTCATTAAAAAAATTGATCAGGTCTTCATGGACGAGATATCTCGTAGAAACCACTTGGAGGTTTGAAAGGGGGCATTGAGCGAGAGATAGCATACTTCTATGAACATTTGATATTTCAACTGATAGATTTCTCTGAAGTACGAGAGTGACATTTGATAAATTTGTGAGATGGTGATAATTAATTTGGTGATATGGCAGGTGTCGCTCTTCGAACTTGCTCATGACGAATTTCAGCCAGATACGACACTTTTTGCGTTCTACAGATGTTTGAAGAAAGTAGCAGCTGCTACGAAAATGGCAAAAATTAATTCCGGGCAGTGATACCATATTTTTATTTAAAATGGACAGCCTTTCTATTCTCCAAACTTGACTTCAAGTTATCAAACTTAAAAATTTGGCTGGGTGGGAAGAAATTCTCGCAGAATAAGGATTTTCAGGCTTGCATGGCCAATTACGCACATGGCCAATTTTAAACCATTCACCATGTGTCGAGTGAAGATGCTCGAAATATATTCACTCAAATTATTAATTGTGGTTATTCGCTAATTAAATTAAAGTAGTTATCTCAAATTAAATTTTTGAGATAAAAGTAAATGATTTTCATCATGAATGGGCCACTTTTTAGCAGGGTATGCTGATTTAAATCAGCTTGATTTAAATCAAGTTATTTTTATTAAAAAAAATTATTGATCAAAATTTTAAATTTCATTTTTCTTTCTGTTATGTTTGAAAAAATTGAGAATGAAATATTAAACAAGATGTATGTTATTTTATTCAAATAAGTTAAGAACTTCTCTCGTATTGAGTTCATCCCAAAAAGTACTTTTCGATGCGATGAAAAAATAGGAAATTTGTTGGATCAAGAATGTAGCCTTCAATGGAGACTCTGTTGAGAAATAAAATCTATTTTTTCCAAAAAACAAACTGTGTTAAACCCTTCTAGTGGTTGTCTTTGGCGAGGTATCTCGTCTCCATCAAAACTGACCAGATCTTGATGGACGAAATACCTCGTCATTGGGATGACAAGATATCTCGTCAATAGAAGAAACTGCCCAGATCTTGCGGGAAAGAAAACGGCAATATCTTGATGACGAAATATCTCGTCATTAGCAGAATTGTTCAGATCCTGATGGACGAGATATGTCGTCGAAATAACTTGGAGGTTTAACTTGCTTTTTTAACCATGCTTATCAAGCTACCCTTGTATTACTAAAGTGGTAGCTCACAAATCTGTATTTGCATAATTTTATAGAATTTACTTAAATTTCCCACATTCTAAAATGTCAAGCTGTTTGTGTATAGTATGTGGGAGTGAATTAGAGAAACAGCTAGGTTACTGATGTTTCAAGGCATTAAGGATACTTTCTGCTAACTTTTCGATCAACATGATTTAGAGATTGTGAGATTTTTCTCGCGGATTTTCAACTAAGAAAGAGCCTGATCTCTCATTAAAGCAAATTAGTAATTTATTTCTAGATGAAGCATCTGTACATTTCAAAAGCTGAGTTTGTAGCTAAAGTATTGCACGAGGGAAAGTCAAAAATTATCCGCACTTCATTTTTAAATCTATTTACACAAATGTAGGGGTTGAACAAATTTGTCATTTTTCTAATCTCCTTCCTTTTCGATACACTTGGTCCAGCGGTCCACAAGCTTGCGTATTCCCTCCAAGAAGAGGGTTTTCAGTTTGTCGCCCATCCATTAATTCAGTCTTCCCGCACTTCTTTGTCTGTAGAAAATGGACGACCTCGTAAAGCATCTTCGAGTGGTCCAAAGAGGTGATCGTCGGAAGGGGCTAAAAAGAGGTGTGAGGAGGGAGTAAATCGAGGTGTTTCAGCACCTCGAAACCCAAATGGGTAATGGTTTCAACGTTCTGGCCGGCCGTGTGTGTGCATGCATTCTCATACAACACTTCCTTCGACAAAAGGCCTTGGCGTTTGGTGCAAATTGCTGGCCAGCGAATCACTGAATCTTGTACTGATGATCGTACGCCCCTTTCCCTGGTAGTCTTTCAGTATAGGCTCTTGTGAGTCCCAAAAAACGGTTAGAAACTGCGGTTTCCAGCAGAAAGTTGAGCCTTGAATTTCTTCGTTGCCGACTTAGATGTTTCCACTCCATACGTTGCTTTTTGGATTCTGGCTCATAGTGATGGACCCACGTATTGTGTTGTGAGCCTCCGGTGAATTTCAGCCTTGGCACACCTTTCGACCAGAGAAATCGAATCACTGTTCTTTATTCCTCCTAGGTGCACACTGCTAGCGGAGCTACCGTGTTTACATTGAAACAGAAGCAAGAAAAATGACGCTATCAAGGTCAAACTTCTCGGTAACGTGACCACAGTAGCATCAACTTTTAGCAATGTGCAGAAGGCAGTGTGACAACCAAAATGATGTGTTATTGGCGAAAGTGTGGATAATTTTTGACTTATCTTCGTATTATGGTAAACTTGATACAGTAATTTCGATTGTCAAAGACTGTTTCGAGTTAAAAAGGATGGAGTGTTTTCAAAACTTCAAATTAAGAGCAGATAAACCATTTAATAATCTTTTGAATTTCTGTACCACAATGAAAATTGTACTTTACAATCGCTGGTTATATATGACAAAATTAACCAATACAACCGGATAAAAAAAATCGGAAGTCTGTTGCATTTTTATTGGAAAAGCTTTGACTAAGAAAAACATTCTAGGATCAAAAATCTCCGGGTTCGAATCCTGGTCCAGGTATATTTGAATACTCGAAGATGTTCTCAGTGGCTCGGAATCCAGGACTTGGCCGTGGTTTAAGTAGCCCTCTTAAAGCAAAAAAAAGCATAGAGCGACAAACCAAGCCAAACCTAAAAAAAAAATTCTTAAATTGTTTTGGAAATCATTACATTAGGGGGGCCATGGTACCCCGGTTGGACGAATATCAAATTTGGTTGAATCGAGTTCGAAACTCGATTCAACCAAAGACCGTCGTGTACGTGAAGGCTGGTGCACGTTCAATCTGTCGTTTCTTCAAATGCCCTCACGTTGGGATGGTGTGCAGAGTAGGGTGGCTGCTCAGGTGTTGACCTCGTCATCTGACCGTGGTTCAAAATGACGAAGTCTTCTCCTCGGACCTTTCCCTTGGGGATTGATTCCGGACTGTCGCCAATAGCCCGTTGCGCTGCTCCAGTGCGACGTTAGTTAACTACCTACCTACCTTATTTTGTCTCTTGTCCATTTTTTGAACTTTCCACCAAAAAACTCACATCAACCCATGCGGTGAAGAGATCAATTCCCATCGAGCGAATTTCCCTTTTCTTTAAATTGCCCAGATGCCGGAGTCGCGCCATCTCTCCTGGGACACCCCCTCCCCCTTACAGAGGAAGGAAAAGTGAGTGGGGGGTGGAGTAAATCAGAGGCCCTCATTATTTGGAATCTTCCTTCGGAAATGGGCGATGTCTTTTGCCTTAACAGAATTGAAGATCGGAGCCAGTGAAGAACCTTAACCTTATCCGTCCTCTGCCCCTAGGAGCTGGTTCGACCGGATGGACAGACGGTCCCGAGGGACCCGGACCGTGTGGACGGGGCTAATTTGTCTCCAGGAAATGGTGATGTTGTGATCCGGAGGTCCAGTCCAGGACCCTCGACAACAGCCGAGCAGAGGAAGTCCCATTACAGGAGCTAAACTTTGACGACGGCGGTTGGGTAGAGCTAATTAAATCCTTCCAACCCACTGGAGACGGGTCCTCCAATGGCGTCCTTCCTCTCCTCGTAACAATGCCCTCTTCGGATTCTTTCGCAGTCAATCGCTAAGTAACACCGAGGAACAATGGGGGGTGAATAGAATGGATACAGGTGCCCCACAATGGGAGAAAAGACGTCGGTGGCGTTGACAACTGGGGATGCAGAGATTCGATAGAAAAAACAAACTTGTTCTTTGCTTTTACCCTCTGACCGTCACAAGATTTCAGACTAGTGTAGTGTTGCTTTTTCCCCAACACCACACATAATGACTCGTTTATTAGTTAAAAGAATCCTAGGAACGAAGGTCAAGGCTGGTTAGAAGTTATGCAGGGAAGACTGCAGAAGTGATATATGCGTGTGAATCACTCAGGGTTAGAAAGCCTTATTAATCAACTCCATACGTCATTCCTTTTCCGTAATTGCGGCGATTCCTCCTTAGGTTTAATTCTCTCTTCAGCAAAACTTTCCTTGTGTATATCCATTTCTTGACGTTATCTTATACTTGTAGAAAATATTGCTACATTTTGTTATTCACTGTGTATATTATTTTGTTTTTCTATTTTGTCCTGTTTATACTGCTCTGTTTCATACCACTCTATTTTTAATTTTTTAATGCGTACAAGGGAACTAATTCTAAAAATGTGTTATTCACTGTGTATATTATTTTGCGTTTTTATTTTGTCCTGTTTATACTGCTCTGTTTCATACCACTCCATTTTTAATTTTTTAATGCGTACGAGGAAACTAATTCTAAAAATGTGTTATTCACTGTGTATATATTATTTTGCGTTTTTATTTTGTCCTGTTTATACTGCTCTGTTTCATACCACTCTATTTTTAATTTTTTAATGCGTACGCGGAAACTAATTCTAAAAATGTGTTATTCACTGTGTATATTATTTTGCGTTTTTATTTTGTCCTGTTTATACTGCTCTGTTTCGCAATATTTAATCTCTTTCACAATATTAAAATGTGTCACAATATTTTTATATCACTTACGAACACGTATAGCAAGTTGCAGAATAACATGGTGATACCAGTAGGCGGATAGTAGGTTGCTGAATGGATATATGCGTGTGAATCAGGGTTAGAAAGCCTTATTAATGAACTCCATACGTCGTTCCTTTTCCGTAATTGCGGCGAAGGTTCGATTCCTCCTTAGGTGTAATTCTCTTCAGCAAAACTTTGCTTGTGTATGTTCATTACTCGACGTTATCTTATACTTGTAGAAAATATTACTGCATTTTGTTATTCACAGTGCATATTATTTTTCGTTTTTATTTTGTCCTGTTTATACAGCTCTGTTTCATACCACTCTATTTTTAATTTTTTAATGCGTACAAGGAAACTAATTCTAAAAATGTGTTATTCACTGTGTATATTATTTTGCGTTTTATTTTGTCCTGTTTATACTGCTCTGTTTCATACCACTCTATTTTTAATTTTTTAATGCGTACAAGGAAACTAATTCTAAAAATGTGTTATTCACTGTGTATATTATTTTGCGTTTTATTTTGTCCTGTTTATACTGCTCTGTTTCATACCACTCTATTTTTAATTTTTTAATGCGTACAAGGAAACTAATTCTAAAAATGTGTTATTCACTGTGTATATTATTTTGCGTTTTTATTTTGTCCTGTTTATGCTGCTCTGTTTCACAATATTTAATCTGTTTCACAATATTAAAATGGGTCACAATATTTTTATATCACTTACGAACACGTATAGCAGGTTGCAGAATAACATGGTGATGGCAGTAGGCGGATAGCAGGTTGCTGAATGGATATATGCGTGTGCGACAATAAGAAGGTCGTACACACATATATCCGTTCTGCAATCTTTCCTTCACAACTTCTAACCAGTTTTGACCATCTTCACCGACAGAAGTCTTCCTAGAATTCTTCCAACCAGAGTGGACAGGTAGGTATTATAATTAACGTCACACTGGAGCAACACAACGCGTTATTGGTGACGGTCCAGGATCAATCCCAAAGGGAAAGTCCGAGGACAACACTACGTAATTTTGAAACACGGTCAGATGACGAGGCGACATCTGAGCTGGCACCTCACTCTCCAAACGTCCACACTATGCCACCGTGAGGACATTGAGGACACGACAGATTTAACGGGTTTCTAATCCGTTGCTCTTCCAAATGGGCTACAGCGGCCCGCGTTGTCTTTGATTCTTTCCCTTCGAGTTTGATCCCGCATCGCCGCCGATAGCCCGTTGTGTTGCTCCAGTGCGACGTTAATTAACTACCTACCTCAAATTACAGCTTATGATTTTTCATTCCGCGGACCACACCTCAGCAAGAAGTGGTCGGACACCGACGACTTCAAATGACAGAGACTGAACACGTGGTCTCGAGGGCCGTTTACATTTGTCAAATGTTTCCTGACATGTTGGAGTGCCGCGGCATCGGGTAAAGAAGGCAGCAGCGGCGCAATCACAACACTCGAAAGAAAAGAGCCTCGGTGTTCGTGCACCCCCGTTTCCCGAAAACAAGCCACGGACGTGTGAGAAAACGGGGCGGGGCCTCCGCATCACGTGACCGGGCGAGCACTCGACCCCTCGACGTGTTTGTTAACACTGCCCGAAGAGCGCGACTCGGGAGCAGAAACAACAGCCGGGCCGAAGGAAAGCACTCGACTGCAAACGATTTGTGGGAGCGGAAGCTGCTGCACCCCTCGGCCTCGGGAGTGGGCAAACAGAGCGATCGGGGTCGCGACCCCACTCCTCCAGAACACGCTCTTCCTGTGCTCGATCGTCTGCCGGGGAAGTGGTATCGTCTGCTCGACAAGTGCTGTTGGTTTTTGCCTCGGTGCAACAAGTAGTTCGAGCGAGAATCGCATGTCTGCGGGGATGAGGACGGTGTTGATCGAGCAATTCACTTCATACTTGTCGAGATTTCGGGCTGGAGGGCCTTAATCGCTGGTGAATGGTAGCGCCTTCTGTTCCCGTGGAGGAAGAAAAAGACATTAGAACCTGGTCAAACCCTTTGAGACAGCGTTTCTATTTACAAGAAAAATAATTTTATGGGGAATCGGGGTTGTTTTCAGTTTAGATCCAAGCAGATATTCGTTAAATATTTTTTATTTCAAATTTTAATATAAATTTTATCTCAGTTTTTAGCACTGTAGAATTTTATAGGTGTGTCGGTACTTCAATTAACGTCGCGCTGGTAATTTTGAACCACGGTCAGGTGACGAGGTCACACATGAGCTGGCCCCCCACTCCCCAAACTTCCACACCATGCGAACGAGAAGACACTTGAGGCCACGACAGATTTGACATGCACCATCCCCCTTTGTACACGAGGGTCTTTGGATTCAAACTCGCAACCCTCCGGTTGCTAATCTGTTACTCATCCAACCCGCATACAGCAGAATTTTCTAATGTTAAACCATTGGAGACCCACGTTTCTATTTACCAGAAGAAAAAAATATGATTTTATGTAATTGAGGTTGTTTTCTGTTTAGATCCAAGTATAGATATTCATTAATTTTTTTCAAATTAAAATAAAAGCTTTATCTCAGTTTTTAGTACTGTAGAATTTTGTGTTGACAATAGACGGCGTCTTCTTAGATGGGGGTTTGACCAGTTTAGGCCCCTACGGGTAAAGGGACAGGCCCCAAAAAACAAAGGACGATGAGTGAGGACCCAATCCGCGTTAACACGGTGCCCAGTGCCTTAAATCTTACACGGTGCTTAGTGCGTTAAACGATCAAGGCATTGAGGGTGGACCTCGAATACAAACTGCTCCTGTCATCCAAAAGTTTAATTGCAAACGTGCAGCTGGCTCTGTCCTATTTAAACCCCCTGGTGGTTGTCTCGACCAGGTATATCGTCACTAGCAAAACTGAGCAGATCTTGCTGAATGAGATATCTCGTCATTAAAAGAAAACACGATCATTAGAAGAAATCTGACCAGATCTTGATCCCGCCATCATAGAAAAAATTGGCAATATTTTGATGACGAGATATCTCGTCATTAGCAAAATTGGTCAGATCTTGATGGACGAGGTATCTCGTCGAAACCACTTGGAGGGTTAACCTGTTTGGTGAAGGGCTATTTCACCTTATCTTACCACTGGGGTGTACCCCGAACTGGAGGGACATATTCCGGCTTGCATTATTACGTGAATTGGAAACAAGACATTCCATAGCCAGTGACAATAGATGGCACTGATGCCATCTATGGTTTAAGGGCCAGATTCAACAGAAACGTGATCGATCTCTTCGATCGATTGAAAGCACTACGATCAAGTCTTATTTTGGAATTCATTTCCCCGTCTAAATACGATCGAGGATGTTAGGGTTACCCCAGTAGTAAGATGATTGCTCAAATGCTCGTGACGTCATATGATCGTCAATTGACCAATAAGAGAACGTGAAGTTGCGTCGTGTTTGTTTACCTATTTTATGGCGGTTCAGTTTGTTGCTCTGAAAGCTCTACGCAGAAACTACCTTTACACAATCTCCTAATTTCAATCCACCTTCCTTTTAGCAATTATAGAATGAGCAAAGAAAGCGAAGTTTTGGTTGCCGCTTTAGTAGTCCGCCCGGATCTCGTGAGAGGAAAACTCGGCGGTGTTTATGCCACTTGAGCAGAACAGCGGCAAGGATGGAACGAAGTGGCCGTCGAGCTAAACGCTTGCGGGTCTGGGCGAATGGAAAGGACTTCCTCAAACTCGTAAACATCGAGGAATTCTTGAATGATATCCGCCATGTCTAGAAGATATGTAAACAGAAAATGATCGCATCAAGCGAATTCACTTCGTTCAGAGGAGTAGAATAACCTCGATCAGTGAATCGAGTATACACGATCGAGTCGTTTCAGTTGCATCGAAACATCGGCGTTAAGCCACGACCCATCGAGTTCCAAGGCGAAATGATCGAGAAATGTTGCAGTTGAATCTGGTTTTAAGTGTCTTATTATGTAATATGTGTAAGGTTCAGACAAGATGACGTCACGCCGTCAGTGCGGAGCTGTCACTTTGGTGAGGGACAGAACCCAGAGAAAGCGGAAAAAGGATAGATTAGGGGTGAAATGGCAGCCGTTTGTTGTTCGCTGCGTTGCTCTTTAGAATAACTTATCTATGTTTCGTTAAACCGTGTACATAAAGTGTAAATATTAAATTTTGACCAAAATAAGAGGTTTAAACCTTATCAAATGATTCTTAAAAATTGAGTGGAAAGAACTTTACTATATGTTTCAGCAGAACATAGCTTTTATTGACTGTCCGGTAAATGACGTCGATGAAGAATGTCGCTTGTGTTTGGTCCACCCCTGTCCTGTTGACAGATGAGTGTGAACCCCACAGAGGATTAATATCATTAGCCAAAAGCAAAGTAGCCGTTTCATAGAAAAGTTTGAACGGTGTCAAAAGTATGTGAATGCGAACATCCAATACATAATTCATTTTAATGACATTTAACTATGAAACATTGTGTAGATAATTTGTATAGTACTATTTATAATTATACGAATGTGATAATTTTTCAAAAAGAAAATCACGTCCGTAAACGTTTGTGGAAGCTTGAAGAGTGGGGTGCCAGCTCAGGTGTGACCTCGTCATCTGACCGCGGTTCAAAATTACGTGGTATTGTCCTCGGATCTTTCCTTCGGGTATCGGACCGTCACCAATAGCCCGTTGTGTTGCTCCCAGTGCGTCTTCAATTAAAATACCTATCAACCGTAAACGTTAAATATTGGAAACGTTCAAAGCAACTTTTAAGTCGTGAGTGGTTTAACCTTCCTTGTGGTTGTCTTGACGATATATCTCGTCAATGAAGCTCCGGTGTTGGACCTAGTCATTTGACCATGGCATAAAATTACGATGCGTTGTCCTTTGATCTTTCCCTACGGGATGGAACCAGGACCATCTCCAATAACCCGCTGTGTTTCTCCGGTGCAACGTTAACGGTTAATTCAACTACCTACCCATCTCGTCATTAGCAAAATGGATCACATCTTCATTCTCGATATATCGCGTCGAAACCACTTGGAGGGTTAAATTCATCGGAGAACGAGTCAAAGTGATATATCGAGGTGGAATATAACGAAGGGATCGCCAGCAGCAGTCGTCATTGAAAGAGCTCTCAAGCCAAACTCCCAAGTTTTACCCAAGACATCCTGCAGAGGGCGTGGTTCTCAGTATCACCCCCCTCGAGTGACCGTATCCCCCCTCGACTCGATTTCGAAACAGATGCAAAGTGGAAATATATACTTTGCAGTCTCCAACAAAGTTTCCTTTGCCTGCCTGCACCCCCCCCCACGTGTTCTGGGTAACAACCCCCTCGGAATACCAATGTCCTTTTCCCACCCCCTCAATTCCGGTAGTCGCCTCAAAAAATTCCTTTACGTTCGATTCTATTTTATTCCACGTTCTCCCGCTCCTTCGAAAATATCCCGAAGAGAGTCGGACAAACGTTTTTTCTATCCTCTTTTGTGAAGAAACTGGAGAGCGTTCTTTCTTTTCTTTTTTCGCTCTCGTTCTTATTCTGTGTTGAGGTGTTTTATGCGAGTTGAGTTTGCGCGCGTGGCGAGCATTTATATATGTATATATATATATATATATATATATATATATATATATATATATATATATATATATATATATATATACTCGCAGCAAAGAATGGGGAATAAGCAATAATACATCTTACTACTTGACCGTAAACGGAAGCGAAGAGAGGAATTTTTTCCCTCCCCTGCCCGACTCTTATACGTAACTGGCTCCATTGAAATGCTAAAAGGGGCAAGTTTTATAAAAGGAAACTTGTTGCCAGCAGAGACTGACTATTTTTCATTGCTTTTTGCAGCAGGATAAAGCGGCGGGTTCAGATGAGGGACAGTCGTTTTCTGTTTGATTTTTGTTTCTTTATCCGTTTGAAAACGGGCCATTGGCGACGGTCCGGGCTCAATTACGAAGGGAAAGACTCGAGGACGACGCATCGTCATTTTGAACCACTGTCAGATGACGAAAACAACACCTGAGCTGGCACCCCATTCCCAAACTTCCACACCACAGCAACGTGAGGACATTTGAGACCACGACAGATTGAATACGCGCCAGCCACAGTGTAGATGATGGTCTTTGTCTGGTCTGGTTGCTATTCCGTAGCCCTAACGCGGCCATTTTGCAGCAGGATTAAACACGGGTTTAAATAAGGGACGTCGTTTCCTGTTTGGTTCTGTGTATCCGTCTGGAAATGGAATTTTTCTTCTCTACTTAGTTAAAGTGGAACTAATCTTCTCTAGAAAAGTTAAAATTTTCTTTTTTAAACAAGTCAACATGGAAACTCTTCTCGAAGCAAGTTAAAATGGAACCAATCTTTTCTAAACAAGTTCAATTAAAATTTTCCGTTCTAAAAAAGTCAAAATGGAACTCTTCGAAGCAAGTTAAAATGGAACTAATCTTCTCAAAACTAGTTAAAATGAAATATTTCTTATTTTGTGTTGAGGTGTTTTATGGGAGTTGAGTTTGCCCACGTGGCAAGCATATATATAATATACACTCGCAGCGAAGAATAGGGAATTAGCAGTAATACATCTTACTAATTGACTGTAAATGGAGGCGAAGAATGGAATTTTTTCTTTATTGCTTATAACTTAACTGGCTCCATTGAAATGCTAAAAGGGACAAATTTTATAAAAGGAAACTTGTGGCCAATTGAGACTGACTATTTTTCATTTCTTTCTGCAGAAGGATGAAGCGCGGGTTTAGATAAGGAACGGTCGTTTTCTGTTTGGTTCTGTTTCTATCCGTATCTTACCTAACGAGATTTAAAAAATCAATTTAGAAAATTGCTCCTGCTGTGAAATCGGCACACCTCTGCATTACATCACAGTCTGCTCCCTTACGGTATCATGGCATATGAGGACAACTGCCAACCACCTTAAAATTGCATGACTCAGGAACATTGCTTTCCAACATGGACTGGAGGGACAAAATTATTGGTATGATGAGGTTGATTGAGAATCATCAGGATTTGATTATCCCAAGAGACTAAAAAAGCTTTTTTTGCATGTTGTATATATAGTGTAACATGTATGATGATATAGATGTAATTAACTGTATAGATGAAATGATGTATAGAAATAATGTGCTTCAACATTCCCGATAGACATGCCACCTCGGTGGCATGATCTGTTCATCCGAACCACGCTTATTTAAACAGGTAGTGTCCCACAACACAAGGCACGGAAGTGTGTGATGGTGTTAGTGTCTTGATCCGTTTGAAAATGGAATTTTTTTTCCTTTAAATTAGTTAAAATGAAACTAATCTTCTCTAATTAATTAAATTAATCTAAATTGAAAATTAGTTAGTCAAGTTAAAATTAAAAAAAATATCCTATAAAAGTTGAAATGGAACTCTTCGAAGCAAGTAAAGATGGAACTCATCTCTAAATTTGTTAAAATGGAACTAATCTTCTCTAAACTAAATAAAATGAAATGTTTCTTTTCTAATCAAGTTTAAATGTAACTTTTCCTCTCTAAACAAGGTAAAATGTAACTTTTCTTCTCTAAACAAGTTGTAATGGAACTTTTCTTCTCGGAAACAAAATAATATAGAACTCTTGAAGCAAGTTAAAATGGAACTAATCTTCTCTAAACTAAATAAAATGAAATGTTTCTTTTCTAATCAAGTTTAAATGTAACTTTTCCTCTCTAAACAAGGTAAAATGTAACTTTTCTTCTCTAAACAAGTTGTAATGTAACTTTTCTTCTCGGAAACAAATTAATATAGAACTCTTGAAGCAAGTTAAAATGGAACTAATCTTCTCTGAACATGTTAAAATTTTAAAAAATTACCCTATAAAAGTTAAAACGGAACTCTTCGAAACAAGTGAAGATGGAACTCATCTCTGTATTAGTTAAAATGAAAATCTTCTCTAAACTAAATAAAATGAAATGTTTCTTTTCTAATCAAGTTAAAACGAAACTTTTCTAAACAAGCTTAAATGTAACTTTTTTTTCTCTAAACAAGTTCAAATAGAACTCTTCTTCTTGAAGCAAGTTAAAGTGGAACTAATATTCTCTAAACAAGTTAAAATTAAAATTTTCTATTCCAAAAAAGTTAAAATGGAACTCTTCGAAGCAAATTAAGATGGAAATCATCTTCTCTAAATGAGTTAAAATGAAACTAATCTTCTCTAAACTAGTTAAAATGAAATGTTTCTTTCCTAATCAAGTTAAAACGAAACTTTTCTTCTCGAAACGAGGTAAAATGTAACTTTTCTAAATAAGTTTAAATGGAACTTTTCTAAACAAGCTTAAATGGAACTTTTCTTCCCTGAACAAGTTGAAATGGAACTAAACTTCTGTAAATAATTAAAATTAATTTTTTCTCACCCCCTTAAACAATTTAAATTAATTTTTCTTTCTCTTGAAACAGGTTAAGATAGAACTTTTCTTCTCTAAACAAGTTAAAACGAAAATTTTTGTCTTTATAAAAGTTAAAGCTTAATTTTTCTTCTCTAAGCAAGTTAAGATATTATTATGATTAAACCATTTAGAGTTAAAGTTTTCATTGATTTTCGTCAGTTTTTTTTTCCAAATTTTTTTTAGTGACTACCTGATATTTACCTATGTATGTATTAAGGCTTGTGTAAAGCACTAAATAACATTAAATATTACGAAATAAGCATATGCATATTTTATTCTGAGTATTTGGGAGCGGAAGAAACACTAACAGAAACACATTTCTTTGGTAAGGTTAAAACAAGTAGAATCAGTTTGACTTGGTTGGTTGGGTTTTTTATGGCTCAAAGGGCGATACTTGCCCAAGCTGCGCTAACAACGTCAAGTAAACTGATATACAAAGAAAGCTTTACTGACAGAAGAGAGAAATATACCCAAGAAGGAATCAAACATGCGCCACCGACAACTCAGGCTGCTAGCGCGGTGGGCAAACCCACTGAGCTAGTAGTTAGATTTGGATCGAAATAAGCAGAATAAGTTTTTCCGTTTGTTGAAAAGCATATTCTCTGCATTATACAGGATATTTCGAAATTTTCCTTACAAACTCTAATGGGATGTAGAGAAAACAGAATTTAACCTTATTCACAAGGGATGTACATCCACCAGGGGACTATTGAAGCTCGAGAGATTGACCGGGGTAGACTCGTCCCTTGGCCACCACGATCACCCGATTTATCATACATTGATTTTTTCTGGGAATACCTCAAAAACATCGTGTACGAAACCCGCATTGACTCCGGAGCTGAACTCATCGCAAGAATATCTCTCGCTGCAGAAAGCAAATGCCTGGAACTTAACATTATAAATGTATGCATATGGCACCAGCCAAACGTAATGTCCATATTTTCTAGATGTTTGTGAGAAGTCAATATCATTCCGCCTCTTCTCCCTTCTGGAAAAGCACGCGACAAAACATACGATTTGCGCATGCGTACTTCGTTTCTGCGCGGAAAACATCGGTGCGCATGCGTATTTCAGCCTGTTTAATGTCGCAGGAACGATGTTGGACCAATGTGTGGTTAGCCTTGAGAGTTGTATTACAACGATGGGATGCCTGAAAGTCCTTACTCCACGCTTATAGCATTTCAAAAAGAGGTTGCAAAGAACATTGCAAAGAAAACTTCTGGGACAAACAAAAACGTGTTAAAAATTATTTAAACAATTCCAAGAAAAAACATTTTTGATAAACTTTCCTGAAACACCTTCCCTTTAGTCATTTGCACCCGGCCACTCCCCCTCTGGATAAAAATTTTATCGGAAAGCAATCGAATTCTTTTAAAAATTCGAATCCAACAATTCCAACGACTCGAATGCAGTTAAACTTAAAGCGGATCTGATGAGACTGAGCAGGATATTAGAACAAACCAAACAGATTTTACTTCCGCTACCCAAATGATTTGACATGATACGTATCCGGGTTACCTTAAAATAGAGTTTATTGTCGTTGTGGCGACGATTGGCGTTTAATCCTAACGGGTGTAGAGTCCACCCCAAACGTCATTTTTCAATTCGAAATTCGTTCTTCGGAATTTTATTGACGACGTGCTGAAATCGTATTCCAAGACAAGACAAGTGACATCACGTTTGGAATACGCGCAGAAAGCACTTTCCGCCGCAGAAACACTACCGCCACCTACATTTACCTCAACAGAAAAGGCCTCTCATTTAATTATTCTAATTTTAATCGGTTATTGACTGTCACATACAATTGTAGGAGATTCCATTTCATTCGATACTCTAAGAAATGGTCTCCATTGGCTATTCGTGACGTGTCTGCGGGAGGGCCCCAGCTGCGCGGTGTGGTCGGCCCCGGTCCCTGGGGCTCCTCCCCGTGCCGGACAGCAGATACAGCCCCTTAATTCGCTTTGCTTCCTTCCAGATATTTACACCCCTCAAACGTACGAGCCTTGGGGAGGGAAAATAAAAAGTGTTTCTTTTGTTGCGCTCGCCTCTCATAAAATCAATCCAACCCCACCTCTTGGTTCGGGGGCAAAGATTTCGGATTGTGAATTTTGTTTCGGTTTTGGGGAAATTTTTTAACACTCTGAGCGTTACCAGATTTCCAAGTAATGTAGCCTTGTTTTTACCCCACGACACGCCTAATAACTAAATAACCATACCTATGGGTTGAAAGAATCCATCGATTATTTCAACCTTTGGGAATATTTTGGTCCTTTCCTTAAAATACAATTCTTTGGATAGATTCTATTTACCATTTAACTAGAAAAGAATCCTTTGGAAAGATACTATTGGTCCTTTCCTTAGAATATAATTCATTGGATAGATTCCATTTACCAGTTAACTAGAAAAGAATCCTTTGGAAAGGTACTATTGGTCCTTTCCTTAGAATATAATTCTTTGGATCGATTCCATTTACCATTTAACTAGAAAAGAATCCTTTGGAAAGATACTATTGGTCCTTTCCTTAGAATATAATTCTTTGGATCGATTCTATTTACCATTTAACTAGAAAAGAATCCTTTGGAAAGATACTATTGGTCCTTTCCTTAGATTATAATTCTTTGGATAGATTCCATTTACCATTTAACTAGAAAAGAATCCTTAGGAAAGATACTATTGGTCCTTTCCTTAGAATATAACTCCTTGGATAGATTCTATTTACCATTTGACTAGAAAACAATCCTTTGGAAACGTACTATTGGTCCTTTCCTTAGAATATAATTCTTTGGATCGATTCCATTTACTATTTAATTATAGAAGAATCCTTTGGAGAAAGATACTATAGGTCTTTTCCTTAGAATAGAATCCTTTGGAATGATTCAGTTGCTCCTTTCCTTTGAATTGAAATCTTTAGAATGATTCTGTTGATCCTTAGAAAAGAGTCTTTTTTAAAGATTCTATTCGTCAAGAGGGTCAAAACTGGTTAGAAATCATGCAAGAAAGACTGAAATAGAATCCTTGAAAAAGATTCCTTTGGGAAGATTTTTTTTTGTCATTTCTTCGGAGTAGAATGCTTTAGAAATATTTTGGTCCTATCCTTAGAATATAATTATTTGGATAGATTCTATTTACCATTTGATTAGAAAATAATCCTTTGGAAATATTTTGTTGCTCTCCTTTCCTAAGAGTAGAATCCTTTGGAATGATTCTGTTGGTATTGATCCTTTCCTTAGAAGAGTCCTTTGGAAAGATTCTATTCGTCAAGGTCAAAACTGATTAGAAATAATGCAGATAAGACTACAGTTTGCCTTGTGTAATTATACGTGCGAAACCCTCTGTAGGTTAAATATTCCACTTTATTTACTGTTAACACTCGTAAGATCTTTGTCTTCTATTTTAGTAAAAATTCGCGAAAATCATCGTTTAAATTTCTTTTCCTACAGTAATCGGAGGTGATTAAAAATTTCTCGGATTATTTTATATTAGGATGAACCGGGTTTATAAATAAAAATTTATCCCGCTTACATTCTTATGTACTAAATTCTAAATATTTTGCAATAGCCCGCTGTTTTGCTCCAGTGCGACGGGGATTCAACTACCAATTACCTACCAAATGTTTTGCTGCTAGTTTTTGCGCAAGTTTGATTCCTGTAACTTACCCTGGGTGTATTTCTCTTTCCTGTATCAGCAAAACTTTCCTTGTATGTTTACGTCCATTTACTTGACGTTGTTTTTTTGTGTTTGGTGCAGCTTAGCCATATATGGCCCAAGCGTCATAAAACCCAACCAATTTTGTGTCTTCTGTTTCATTTTAAATATTCCAAAGACATACAGGGTGGTCAGAACTGATCGCACCATCCCACTCGATTCTTGGTCGAAAACCAATCTATAAAAGTATCTTTTAAGTTTGGACGTGGAATGGGGCCGCAGTAGCCCAGTTGGAAGAGTAGAGGATTAACAACCGGAGTGTTGCGAGTTCAAAATTCGATGCAACCAACGACCGTCGTGTACGTGGGTTAGATTGGATGCTGGGGTTTTATGATCCTATTGGCGAAGATCCATGATCAATCCCGAAGGAAAATATTAAAGGACAACTCCTAGTCATTTAGAACCACGGTCAGATGACGAGGCAACTAATCAACTTGCCCTCAAAAGGAAAGTTTGTGCCACAGAAGAGAGAAATCCACTCGCCGCGGTAGCCCGGTTGGAAGAGTAATGGATTAGCAACCGGAGAGTTGCGAGTTTGAATCCAACCACAGACCATCGTGTGCAAAGGAAGCTGGTGTAAGTTAAATCGGTCGTGGCCTCACGTTCGCGTGGCGTGGTGTGTGATCTCGTCATCTGACCGTGGTTCAAAATTACGTGGTATTGTCCTCGGATCTAATAATCTGTCTGGTCGCCAATAGCCCGTTGTGTTGCTCCAATACGACGTTAATTAAAATACCTACCCTACCACTCAGGATAAATTACAGGAATCGAAACTGCACTCCTTACGGTTTGCAAGTTGCTAGCGCAATGGATACTAAGACTGAAGCATTGCAGCCCTATGTGTAAGAAAGGAGAGCAAATCTCTTGAGAACGTGTCTATCGGAGCCAATAGCCCGTTGTGTTGCTCCAGTACGACGCTAATTAAAATACCTACAATACCACTCAGGATAAATTACAGGAATCGAAACTGCACTCCTTACGATTTGCAAGTTGCTAGCGAAATGGATACTAAGATTGAAGCATTGCAGCCCTGTGTGTAAGAAAGGAGAGCAAATCTCTTGAGAACGTGTCTATCGGAGCCAATAGCCCGTTGTGTTGCTCCAGTACGACGTTAATTAAAATACCTACCATACCACTCAGGACGAATTACAGGAATCGAAACTGCACTCCTTACGATTTGCAAGTTGCTAGCGCAATGGACACTAAGATTGAAGCATTGCAGCCCTGTGTGTAAGAAAGGAGAGCAAATCTCTTGAGAGCGTGTCTATCGGAGCCAATAGCCCGTTGTGTTGCTCCAGTACGACGTTAATTAAAATACCTACCATACCACTCGGGACAAATGACAGGAATCGAAACTGCACTCCTTACGATTTGCAAGTTGCTAGCGCAATGGACAATAAGATTGAAGCATTGCAGCCCTGTGTGTAAGAAAGGAGAGCAAATCTCTTGAGAGCGTGTCTATCAGAGCGGAGACATTGATACCCTTCTGAGGGTTTCCGAGGGAGTTCTCAGGAATGTTTGAGGCTGTGAGGAAAGCTTGCCCACCCCGGGCAACGGGCAGTTGTCCGTCTCACCAATTACCCTTCCTTCCCGTAGGTCGCGATGTTTTCATTCGGCTTACTCCCAAAGGATTACGGAACTCGTGTTACTTGTGCGTCACAGTGACACCGCAGCCGAAACAACCTGTTAATGCATTTGCGTTCCGGATTCTTGGACACCTTAGTCACCGATGCCTTTTTCATGGGGGCGTCGTGGCTCAGTGGGTATGAGTCACGAATAGTTGCAACTTTCGAGTTGTAGGCGCGGCGAAGGTTCGATTCCTGTCAAGTACATTCCTTCCTGTCTCTCTTCTGTTACAAAACTATCATTGTGTGTCTCTTACTTGATATTGTATGTCTTGTGTCTGTCGCTGCATGGCCAAATATGGCCCTTAAAACCCAAAAACAATTAACCAACCACATTTGTTAGGTGATGATTCCGGTTTGAAATTTCGGGAACTTGAATCGGGGTCATTTTTACCCTCGTCTTCCCTTCCGCTGTTTGTTCCTCCCTCGTCACTGTCTTGTGCTTGGCACATCTTGGCCAAAAATATGACTCGTGCGCCATAAAACCCAAAACAAACCAGCCAACTCGATTTGTGTGCCGTGCGTGCACTCGCATATTGATTGGAAAAGCAAGGGAGACTGAAAGGCAAACGCGGTACGATTCCAACTTTTGAAAAATCCAGTAGAACCTTGATTATCCGAGGTAATGTAGTTCGAGGTCACTTCGGATAACCAGAAACAAGGACAGAGTATGGAGAACAAGGACATAGTATGGATGACAAGGACATAGTAACACAAAACAGCCTGTACGAATTACAGAAAGCATTTACTGCGCTGCTGTTACACCGACTGAATATGATACCACTACTGCGACTGAAAGATTCATAAAGCAAGTATTAAGAATGATTAACACTCCTAATTGTGTCACGATATGTATTTATTGCGATAATTTAACAATAAATCTGGACGTGATTTACGTACCTTCTAAATTCTCTTGTAAAAGTCCTTAACTGTCTTCTGTTTCTCAGCAATTTCTCGCCTCCTTGAACAAAGTGCACTCCGTAGATATGTAGAAGTACAGATGGTAGTACAGGTTGCCGGGTTGGAAGAGCAACGGGTTAGCAACCGGAAGATTGCGAATTCGAAACTCGGTGCAGCCAAAGACCATCGTGCACACGGGGACTAGTGCACGCTAAATCTGTCCTGGCCTCAAACGTCCTTTGGCGTGGTGTGGAAGTTCGGAGAGTGGGTTGCCAGTTCAGGTGTTGACCTCGTTTTCTGACCGTGGTTCAAGATGACGAGGCGTTGTCCTCGGATCTTTCCCTTGGGTATTGATCCCGCACCGTCGCCAATAACCGGGTGTGTTGCTCCAGTGCGACGTTAATCAATTATTCATATCTATCAAGTATAGGTAGCCATTATAAAGTAAAGAACCTTTTCATGTGTCCAGATTTGGGATTGATCCCGGACCGTCACCAATAGCCCATTGTGTAGCTCCAGTGTGACGTTAATTGAAATACCCCCCCCCCATGTGTCCAGAATCATGTGACCAAAACTAGCAGTAACGTGACCTTTGAGATTACTTTCGTCTACGAGAAGAGTGAAGATATTTGAGGCCACTGCAGATTTAACGCGCCCCACGTACACGATGGCTTTTAGTTGGATCAAGTTTCAAACTCGCAACCCTCCGGTTCTTAATCCGTGACTTTACCAAGTGATCTACCGTAAATAAGATAGAATTCGAACCATATTAATTTGTTAATACATAAACGCCCCCAATATTATTTTTTGCAAATAGTTTATTGACTAGGCATAAAAACTAGGAAACGGCCGAGTTTTATTATTGGGTCTCCAGGATTGGAAGTAATAAAAGGTTCCCCTGCCTTGTTTCGTGCTCTCCAGACGTTTGTGAAGAGAGTTCAAATAGTTAGTCTTTTATTTCTTTTCTGAAAAGCGATTCGATTGCAGAGGGTCGATGAAAAGGAGAATTGAGTTTTAAGCATTGTATTCTGGAGATGGAGTGCAAGAAAGCACATTCACTTTACACGCATGGAAAATATTGCTGTGAGAAGGACAAATGTTTAAAGTGTTTCCTGAGAAAAAATACTCTGATAAAAAAAATTTCTGAAATTCCGTCCTTTAGATAATGGCACTCGGAGCGTCTACGTCCTTCCTTAGACACTGTCTGGTCCCAAGTTTGTCCGTTCGGTGTTGAAAGCAGTGATAAAGAGTTGTCGGGAAAGAAACATCCACGGCGATAGACATTCATGCTTTTGCGTGCGGCAGCCTTCTCGCAACGCGCTTTCACGCTTGTTAAAAAAAAACGACTGATCCAAAGTAGGTATCTAATTAACGTCTCATTTGAGCAACACAACGGGTTATTGGCGACGGTCCCCAAGGGAAATATCCAAGGACAACACCAATTTTGAACCACGGTCAGATGACGAGGTCACACCTGAGCTAGCACCCCGCTCTCCAAACTTCCACACCACGACAACGTGAGGACTCTTCAGGATGGTAATCGATGGTTTGAAAAGCAGCTACTATTGCAGGGCAGGTGAATATCGGATGAGGTGTGAGTTCAAATCCCAGACAGTGCCTTGACGGAATCCACCCTGGAAAAGTGTTGTCCCGTTTACGATTGGATGGGGCATTTGGGAGATGCTAATCCGTTACTCTTCCAACCGGGCTACCGCGGCCCTGACTGACCCAAGGTCAACTACCTTTCGTCGGAGTCGCGCTTTACGTAGATGTTGTTTGGATCGATCAGAGTAAGAAATAAAAGAGAGTGCTTCTCTTACTGACTTGGATTTCAAATAAGTACTGTGCCTGTGATATATTACATCTTGATACATCAATCAGGTGTATTGACACCGATTTCACGATGTCTTTTATAAACCAGCTATGCAATATACAAGGATATATCAAAAAGTAAGGTGAATTTGTCTCTAAAACTCAGAGTTTTTGTGTAGCTAATTAATTTTTTTATATGTTGCAAGTACCAAGGTGATAGAAGTGTGACGGCTTGTAGAAACTTCTACGTCAACCCGTCTGGTGCTTAGAGACAATCAAAGATGGCGCATCGACTTGAGCATTACTCCAAGGAGGAGGTGTCATTCGTTTTTTTATGGGCCAAGGGGAAAAGAACATTCATCGAGAATTGTTGGAAGTCTATGGAGAGAGTGTTATGTCGCAGAAACAAGTGTGCATGTGGTGTAACGACACGAATGTCGTCGATGCCATGATTCGTGAAGAAAGAAGAGTGAGTGATATTGCAAATGCATTGAATAGCTCATATGGTTCAGTGAGCAGTATTACCATTTTGGATTACCATTTGTTTGGCCCCTGAAGAAACACCTTCGTTTCCATACACTGGAAGAGGCACAACACTTACCTGGTTAGGGAACCTGGAGCAAGATTTCTTTGAAAAGGGCATGGATGATTGGGTGCCACGTTGGAATAAATGCTTAGACCACTATGGTTCCTTTGTCGAATGATAGTGTGATACGATTTGTCAAACATAATAAATTTTCATATATTTGTCTCTGCACGTTTTTCTGTCAATCAAAAATTCACCTTACTTTTTGATACTCCTTTGTACATAAAATGAACGTTAGAAAAAACATTAAGAATAAAATTTGTGATTCATCTTCTCTTCAAGATAATTCTAGAAAATGTCTCTGGTGCAGTCGAATAAGATATGCTCCAGTCTGTTCCTCATCGATGCAAATAAGGCACTTGTTGGAGTCAGCCCGGTAAAAACGATTCAAGTAGGCCTGAGTTACAATGGCCTAGTCTGACTTGAGCAGAAAAAGTGGCAACTACTCTAGGGATTTGTTAAGTAATGGAGGTCATTAGGCTCACTCTGGAATTGAAAAAGATGGCGATTCATTCCAGTGTTCCTTCATAAAGTACAGGGACCGCGGTAGCCCAGTTGGAAGAGTAACGGATTAGCAACCGGAGGGTTCGAATCCGATCAAAGACCGTCGTGTACAAGAGGGACTGATGCACGTTAAATCTGTCGAGGCCTCAAATGTCCTCACGTTGGCGTGGTGTGGAAGTTTGGAGAGAGGGGTGCCACCTCAGGTGTGACCTCGTCATCTGACCGTTTTTCAAAATTACGTGGTGTTGTCCTTCGTGGGGTTGAACCCGGATCGTCGTCAATAGCTCGTTGTGTTGCTCCATGGCGATGTTAAATAGAGTTCTAGCTTTTAGTTTTCGATTTTGAAAAGGAAAAAGCACACGATAGCCAAAAAAAAATTTAAATAAATTTCGGTTCGTAATTTTTTCTCTCGAATTTTTTCTGCCATCGCCAAAAAGAGTCGAACTAAATGTTCCGGCGTAGTTAGGGCGACTTGTATAAAGGAAAACGATCATCCGCATTTCGCAGTCGGAAGTGATGTAATTATTTCCGGCTTTCCAAGTAGTTTTCCTACACCTATTCGTATATGCCAGAAGATAAAAGTCCCCGCTCAACACACAAAAAAGAATTTCCAAAGAAAAAATTATTTAACTAAATAAAAAATTAACTTAAAAATTCTTCCGATGAAGTGAAGTTTTTTCGGTCGAAATTATTCTTGAATTAAGCGGAAAAGCTGCAAAAAAGCATCCAACTTGCTCCTTTTTTTAATTCTGTATCGGCACAACAATGCACTTAACGAAGTATAAAAGAAGAAAAAAGCCCGAAAAGATCCCACCGAAAATAAGCGGCGTTAATGAACAAAAATAATTAATATCTCTTTTTCGCCAGCTCTTAATTCAATCCAGGCGGAAAATAAGACCGTTTTAATTTTCCTCTTTTTTTCCACGTCTCCATTCTTTTCGAAGAAACGGATCGAATGTTTATACCCAACAGGAAAACGCTTCTTTGGCGGCCACCCCGCAAAAACACGCCCCCCTACTTTTTTGCCTCTCTCCGGCTAATTCGATGTTCGCCTATTGACGCTCTTATCGTCGTCATTAGCACTCGTTAGCACTCGAGTTTTTTCGTCAGCGGCCGCCCTAATTGGCGACCGCCTTGGCGATCGGAAAAAAAACCTCGCCCCAAAAAAGAGCGAACCCTTTTAATTGGCGACAACGGCTTCTTTTGTTTAGAGACGCGGTTCTTTTGTTTCGGCTCTCATTAACTGAATAATGAGACGAAATTAAAAATGAGGAGAGTCCTCTTTCTGCGTCGGAGCTGGAAAGGAAATGCAGCTGCGTTGTTCCAAAGACCAGCTGGGCGAGAGAGATTTTCGGGAGAGTAATTACATCACGAGCCCCGATTCCATTAGGCGCATTTTTGTGAGCCCTCGTTATGAGTCAACAGCATTCTCCATCGATTAAAAATTCAGTTTTCAGTGTTTCAAAATCAATGGTCCGCTTTCTTTGCCACTAGACTGAATACGATGGCTTCAATTAATTGGATGCTTCTCAATTATTGTTATTGGATCGCCATTTAATCCTCCTGGTGATTACGGGCCGCGGTAGCTCAGTTGGAAGAGAAGCGGATCAAAACTGTCCAGACAAACTCGTGTGCATGGGAGCATGTTCAATCGTGGCCTCAAATGTCCTCGCGCTGGCGTGATGTGGTAGTTTGGAGAGTGGGGTGTCAGTTCAGGTGTTGTTCTCGTCATCCGACCGTAGTTCAAAATGACGAGGGATCTTTCCCTTCGGGATGTATCCCGGATGGTCGCCCATAACCCATTGTGTTGCTCTCCAGTGCGACGTTAATTAACTACCTACCTACCTCCTGGTGGTTTATCTTCGTGTCGAAAACCACCCTGTAATGTACCTGAGGGGCATATCTTTTGGTGTGTACGGGCATCACAACCCTGAGGTACCGAGTGATCTTTCCTCCCTTTTATTTTTACCCTCGCCTGCCCTTCTGCTTTTTCTTCCGCCCTCATAGTGTTGTGTTTGGCTCAGCTTGGTCAAATATGGCCCTTGCGCCATAAAACCCGAAAACAACCAACCACCCCGTAGTGTCTAGCCTCTGATGCAAAAAGCCTGTTCCAGCTCTAAGCTGTTAAGTTGTCCTATGCAGTGTATGCAACATTACTTTTGTTCATTATTTGTGTTTGTTCAGTATGAATCTATTGTATTTGTTTGTCCAATTGGGTAAGGCCACTGAGGACCTTTGGCCTGGCGAATGTCCTCCCGACCGCCTCTCGTGTAGCCAGCCTTACACCCTCTAGGCGGTTTAGGGTCTTAAAAAAACTGTCGCCAGTTTCATGCAAGGGACAATTTGTTTCTTCTACTCTTATCTTCATTTCTCTTGTGTTGATTGGGCAGTTTTGTATCGACGAGGTATCTTGTCATTAGCAAAACTGACCATATCTTGATGGATGAGATATCGCATCATTAGCAAAACTGGCCAAATCTTGGACGAGAGATTTCATCGAAACCACTTGGAGGGTTGAAAGTGGTAATATATTTTAAGTCTTGATAGACTAAGTCTTGTGTCTTGCTGGGGAGGAAACAAGGGGCAGAACTAAATGAAAAATAACTCTATACATTTTAAATTATTTAATTTGATTGGAAATAAAACTATGTACATGTATTTACAGAAATCGAATTTAAGTTCAGATAGTTCGAAAAAGCAACTTCCTTCCTTCTTCCTTCAAGAGTGTCCGTTATCTTTTGAAGAAAAGTATATCCGTTGCAACAGAAAGTTACGGAGGGATCTCCTGCTTGGCGTTGTTGGGGCTCCTCATCCTTGACATATTATACCTCCGATGTTTTTGTTATGCATAGAAACCTTTATGATTAGTTTTCGCATTGACAGTGACGAAATTCTGTTCGATATTTTTGGATAATTTTATTTTATTTAGAGGTATGAAATCCATTTATGTGAATACGGATGCCATATTCATTATAAATGGATTGAAATAAGATCTGCAATGCGAGTAACAACACTTTGACACACACATCAATGGATATAAGCAATTAAGACATTTTAGCGCAGGTGCTATGAGCGGGTTCTGCTAGTTCAAAACACTTCCTGATATTTTAATTTAGTGGTATGAAGGTAGCCTGCCTTTTGCAACAGGTATGAAGTATGCAATTCGTCCTTTCTGTTACAAAATAAAAGGTACGATGAGTCATGCTAAGGGCCTGAAAAGGTACATGGGAAGTCATATAAGCCTCAAGTTACAGGTGCGTTACAAAGCCGCTAGTTAGATACAGATGTATTGCAATTCAAACCCATCCATCCACTAAAACAAATCTCTATTGAACACCAAACACTGGTGATCCTCTTAAGCCATTGTCGAGATTCTAGCTGTCTTTGTTGCTTGAATACCTTGAGCTGATGTCAGACCTGCTTTGAAATGTTGCCTGTGTTGTTGTTGCCTGGATTATCCCTTTCCGATGCTCGCGGGGCTGATGGTGCATAATTTCTGCCCGATGCGATTAGGTTTTAAGGGATTAACTTTGAGGCTTAATCTTTTGTGTCCAGTTTTCATAGTATCGGAAATCAGCAGAACGCTAATCTTAACTGTCTCGCTGACAGGTATGGCATCTCGTAAGAGGAGAGTATTCAGAGGGGGGAGATCCTGGAACCACCCCCGAAATGAAATGTTCTTAATCTTACAAAAAGAAATGCTAAAAAAAAGCTAGCTTTATTGGGGTAAATCGAAGTTTTATTAATCTCGTAGGAAAGCAAATCGTGGAAAAATTGGTGCCATGGTTTCCCAGTTGGAAGAGTAACGGATTAGCAATCGGAGGGTTGCGAGTTCGAAACTCGGTCCAACCAAAGACCGTCGTGTATGTAGGGGGGGTGCACGTTGAATCTGCAATGGCCTCAAATGTCCTCACGTTGGCGTGGTGTGGAAGTATGGAGAGTGGGTTGGCAGCTCACGTGCGACCTCGTGATTTGACCGTGATTCAAAATTACGTGGTGTTGTCCTCGATCTTTCCCTTCGGGATGGATCCCGGATCGTCGCCAATAGCCCGTTTTGTTGCTCCAGTGATATCTTCCTGGAGCAACAAAAGAGCTCCTGAAAGATTAAAATACCCACCTCAGATAGATCACTAAAAAGTCAGATTGTACCTTAAGTTTTTTCATTTGGGTTATGCCTTCCCTATTGCTATCGGGTCTTTCCGGAACACAATATTGATCACACACCCTTGTTAAAACACTTTTGGTGCTTTACCCTTGTTAAACAAGGTTAAAGCACTTGAATATATTTCTACCAGTTGTAACTTTATATTTTATAGTTATCTTATTTTTACTAGTTGCTACAGTAATTACGATTACCTTTTTTTTTACTTGTAGCATTACCTTACTTGAATCTTTAGGTTCTAATATTTTATGTCGGAAGTTAGGTTCTCTAAGTAATATTGGTAACTTTTGGTAACAGCACCTACTTTTTTCACTAATTTGGCAGTCAGGTATATATTTTGAATCTACTGACACCTTATGCTTCTTTCTTCTCTTTCGCCAACTAACATTATTCCTCTCTAAAATTTCATTCTTTTGAACAAAACCTATTGAACCTATTGCCATTTTTCGTAATGTTCTATGGTCAGTTCCGGCTGTTCTTTAAGATCCTCTTGCAAGAACATGTAGAAAATAGGACGCATTGACATGAGGCAATGTCAAACAAGGTCTTAGATGGTCTTTAAGAGCTTTACTTTCTAATCATAGTTAGTATTATGCTTCACTTTACAATATTCAAATATTGTAATAATTTCACTTTACAATAATAATTTCTTACAATATTTTCTTACAACTTTTAAATAATTTCACTTTACAATGTTTTTTAATAAAAAGAATTATCTGTCACGGAACTTATGTATCATTTGTACCATTCCTTTACGGCAAGCAATTGGTATGGAAGTTTTTCTCCATATTTTTTCAATATTTTTAAATGCAACTTCTAAAGCCTCACAAATACTGGATTTTTTGCCAGAATATTTAGTTTGTGTTCAACAAACAAATGCTTTAAAACGCCCTCGATTGTTAGTAAAACTGAAGGTAGAAGCTTATGCCAAAGATAGGGCATTCTACATGATGCGTGGTAGTCACTGTTTTTAATAACTCATTTATTTTAATAGTTCGCAAAACAAAAGTCCATAGTGGAGACTCATGTTCAATTGTATTAGTCTCAGAATTAAGTTGTAAATGTAGGTATGTAGTTAATTAACGTCGCACTGGAGCAACACAATAGGCTTTAGGGGACGGTCCAGGATCAAACCCGAAGGAAAAGATCCAAGAACAACGCTACTTAATTTTGAACTATGGTCAGGTAATGAGGTAACACCCGAGTTTTAACCCCACTCTCAAAAATTCCACACCACGCTAACGTAAGGACGTTTGAGGCCACGACAAATTGAACGTGCGCCAGCAACCAACACGGTCATTGGCTGGATCGAGTTTCGAACTCACAACCCTCCGGTAGCTAATCAGTTGCTCTTCCAACTGGGCTACCGCGGCCGATTAAGTTTTAAAAGTTATCGGGACTTTTGGTCGAAAACGAGTGGGGGCTTGTATCAGTTGTTCATGTGTTTGCAGTAATTCCATGAAGGTAAGCTGAGGGTGCAGAAGAGATAGAAGAGACGAATTATTTAAACAGACTACTCGAAAAACGTCCGGAGAGCTTAAAACAGCACATGGGTCTCCTTTTCTAACATCCATCCTGAAGGCCCAGTAAGAAATCTCGAGCTTTTAATAGTCTATATGCATAACCGATAATTGGCAAAAAATGAATATTGAAAATATTAATATGCAAACAAATTCAATATGTGGTTCGAATGAGTATACTTTATCTTAATTATCTTCATTTTAAATATATGAATTTTTTGGGGCCGGGGTGGTAACAGCCTCATTAGCCCTAGGTACCAAGCTTCGCATCTGCGTACGAAAATAACGCATTAGATTGATGTGCAAATCCGAATGTCTGTGAGTTGGCCGCAGTAGCCTAGTTGATAGAGTAGTGAATTAGCAACCAGAAGGTTGCGAGTCTGAAACTAGATCCAACCAAAGACCGTTTGTTTAGTTGGGGATTGGTGCACGTTAAACATTGTGGCCTCAAATGTCCTCACGTTGGCGGGGTGTGGAAGTTTGAAAAGTGAGATGTGCTGATCTCCAAATTACGAGATATTTTCCTTGGATCCTTCCTTTCAGGATTGATTCCGTATCGTCACCAATAGCCCGTTGTATTGCTCTAGTGCGACGTTAATTCAACTACGAATGTGTGCGTTAATTTCAGGTACGCATCTCCCAAATGCCATATCCAATCGTAAATCTGGACAACACTTTTTCAGGGTGGATTCCGTCAAGGCACTGTATGGGAGTTGAGTCATACCTCATCCGATATTCACCTGCCCTGCAATAGTAGCTGCTTTTCAAACCATCGATTGCCATCCTGAAGAGTCCTCACGTTGTCGTGGCGTGGAAGTTTGGAGAGTGGGGTGCCAGCTCAGGTGTTGCCACGTCATCTGACCGTGGTGCTGTCCTCGGATCTTTCCTTTGGGATTGATCCCGGACGGTCACAAATAGCCCGTTGTGTTGCTCCAGTGTGACGTTAATTAAAATACCTACCTACCATCCTGAAGAACGGATTTACAGCAAGAAAATAATCGAAATTGAAAAAGCTGTGCAAAATGCACATGGCAACATCTGACTCAGAAACGGTCACGGCATCACGTACGGTGACATCTACATCAGAAACGGTCATTGGCTCTACAAGCAACCTTATTTCGATATCTCTGATCACGAGAAATTCTTTGAATTCTTAAAACCAATTAACGCATGCTTCGAACGGCCAAGTTTAACGATAAGCCGCTCGACTCGAGATCCTATCCAAAGCCGTTCGATTGGACAAATGAGGCATTCGGTCGAAAGGTTGTGTGGTCGATTCTGACCACCCTGTAGAAGAACTTATTTGACCATTGGCTCTACAATCAACCTTATTTCGATATCTCTGATCACGAGAAATTCCTTTGAATTCTTAAAACCAATTAACGCATGCTTCGAACGGCCAAGTTTAACGATAAGCCGCTCGACTCGAGATCCTATCCAAAGCCGTTCGATTGGACAAATGAGGCATTCGGTCGAAAGGTTGTGTGGTCGATTCTGACCACCCTGTAGAAGAACTTATTTGACCATTGGCTCTACAATCAACCTTATTTCGATATCTCTGATCACGAGAAATTCTTTGAATTCTTAAAACCAATTAACGCATGCTTCGAACGGCCAAGTTTAACGATAAGCCGCTCGACTCGAGATCCTATCCAAAGCCGTTCGATTGGACAAATGAGGCATTCGGTCGAAAGGTTGTGTGGTCGATTCTGACCACCCTATAGAAGAACTTATTTGACCATTGGCTCTACAATCAACCTTATTTCGATATCTCTGATCACGAGAAATTCCTTTGAATTCTTAAAACCAATTAACGCATGCTTCGATCGGCCAGGTTTAACGATAAGCCGCTCGACTCGAGATCCTAAACAAAGGCGTTCGATTGGACAAATTCGTTCGAAAGGCTCTTAAAATCCGTGAAATAGTGGAGAGAAGAGGAAAAGTAACCGGATTATCGTTTCGTGACAAGGGTAAAAAGGTCCCGTCAAACACAAACACGCGCACAAAGGCTGTAACGTCTTCATCAAAATGCCCTTCTCACGCCTGGAACAAGTTTAGCGAGAGCTTCTTTTCCACGTTCGCCTCTTTGTGTGCTCGTAATAACGCCTCTAAAATCGTGTTTTCCACGCCGCTTTTGCTTCGCTGACTCTGACCGTAGACTTAATCCCCGGATTACTATGCCTGGATTCGGGCCTTGGGGAGAGTTGTGATTTGTTGGTTTCCCAAAGGGATGACATCGTTCGTGACACATTCACACACATATGTGTGTGAAGGTTTAATCAAAACACAAACCTTGATCTCCACTTGAAAATAAATTTATTACACATCTTATGATTATATTTATATCAGGGGTGTCAAACTCAATTAAAACACGGGCCATTTAATGCAACTGGTAAGATTCACGTGGGCCCCACATCACATTTACAAATTTTCCTAAAATTATATTTTGAAGTGAGGATTCAGGAATAGGGATAGGATAATTAAAACACATTACGTAATTAAATGAATTTAGGATAATTTATAATATTGCTATATACTTGCTTTTATTTAAACGTTTATTTAATTTAATGTATTTATAAAACTAAAATTAATTTCTTTTATACCGGAAACTTGCCAGCGCTTTCCTCCTACTAGTTTTCCAATATCTGGATTCAAAGACTGAGAACAGACAATCTTCATTATGGCAGATAGATGTTTAGCAGTTAATCTTGATCGGTAGGCCGTTTTATTTCATTTCATTGTCGAAAATAGTTGCTCACACATTTTTAACATGACGAAATTGTGTGTACGGTATGGCCTCGATCTCCCTAAATGCTATTTTCTTCATAACATATTGTCCTGTTTTCATTTTATTTCAGAGCATCGTGGGCCACAAAAAATTACCTCGGGGGCCGCCAGTTTGACACCCCTGATTTATATGAAAATAATATACTAACGTTGGTACACGAAGCTCTTTTTCGTTATCAGGTGTGGCGTCCTTTTTTCTAGGTGCATCATGGGATAGTCTCAAACATGCAAGGCGGGAAGGGAAAAAATGACGACAGGGCATGCGCGTTCGGAATTCCGATAAGTTAAGTTGTTGGCCAAGGGGTTATTCTGGTTAAGATTATTTATGCCATTATATATAACATTAGAGTCCAAAAATAAAAACTTTAATAACTCTCAATAAAAATCTGAAACAGCAAAAAGCTAAAAAAAAGGGGAATAAACAATCAAACAAGAATAAACTCTCCATGTATGCAGCTACCACCGCAAGACATAGTATGGTGAGTAAGATAATAATAACTAAACTAAAGGAAATTTTAAAGAAGCAAGTGGTGTTGGGCGCTCCTCCCTGATCAGGGCGTCATCAGGGAGGAGCGCGACCCAGGCAACACAAAATGGTGTTTCCTACGCATGACCTGCAGTACGCTAAAAATTGTTCATGCAGTCCCCCAGACACCATATTGAACAATAAGTGAAAAGCAAGGTAAACATTTTGACATAAAAAATTAACGCGGCATAAAGATTAGATTGAAAAGGAAACTGACTTAACCAACCTTACGCTGATATGTTCCTCACCTCGCATATATTTAAGATACAAAACCCAAAAAATGCAAAATAAACAATATATTTTGTATTGTCTGGGCCAAGCTCCTTCCCGATGACAACCTGATCTACTAACACCGCTTGCTTTAAAATTTCCTTCAGTTGATATATATATATATATATATATATATATATATATATATGTGTGTGTGTGTGTGTGTGTTAAATTTGAATGGAGTGCCAGCTCAGGTGTGTTGCCTCGTCATCTGACCGTGGTTCAAAATTACGTGGTGTTGTCCTCGATCTTTCCCTTTGGAATTGCCACAAATAGCACGTTGTGTTGCTCCAGTGTGATGTTAATTAAAATACCTACCGTGTAGCAAAAGAGAGGGTTAAATCAAAATGGGGCTAGAATGACTCAGAATCCTGAGTTGACTATTTCATTCTTTCTCGTTCACGTTGGCGTGGTGTGGAAGTTTGGAGAGTGGGGTGCCAGCTCAGGTGTTGCCTCGTCATCTGACCGTGGTTCAAAATTACGTGGTGTTGTCCTCGGATCTTTCCCTTTGGGATTGATCCCGGACCGTCACCAATAGCCCATTGTGTTGCTCCAGTGTGACGTTAATTGAAATACCCAAATACCCAAATACCCATTCTTTCTCGCACAATTAAGGAAGATAAAGAAGCATGCCATGATACAAATAATTGTAATTTGGATAATTATATCAATTTAGTTTCGATTTTAAGCATATTATATTACTTTTTAAAATAATGATGCTCTCGACTCCTATGGATCATCAATAGCCCGTAATGTTGCTCCAGTGCGACGTTAATTAAAATACCTACCCACCTTTGGACCATCAAACTTCAGACTTACTTGTACTACTTTCTATTTCACAAACGGATGTGGCACAGAAATCCACGTTATTTGTTTGTTGTCGAACGGAAACAACGGATTTGAACACTAAAATCTACAACTACGTGATCCATTCGCCCATTTTGCCGATTTGTTTAAATCTGCTTAACCCGAGCTATGAAGTTGTGTAATAGCTCGTCACTCTAACGAAGTTCTTCAGCAGTCCAATGACTGAAACAATGAGAAATCTGGTAGATAGCAATCAGCGCCGATATTAAAATGAACGAGCACGAAAAACGGGTTTAGCGTCAAAAATACCTAATCGCCTTAGAACAAGGGAATGGGTTGAAGCGGGAGGTTAAAAGCTGATGGTGCTAACATGGCTGAGGTAAACTTTTTGTCTTGCTTCATCACTGGAGACGAGGCTCAGTGCGAAGCGGGAAAGGCCGCTTTGATCACGCCTAATGGCCCCCTCGGAGGTCCCAGATTGAGACATCAGGGGTCCCAACACTCGGTGAGGAAGTGTTCCACTACGTCAATCAGAGCTCGGGTGAAAAAGGAACACTCGGATGCGTGAGGAACTCTCTAATTGTTGAGGCGGTTTGGTATTGCATTGTTTCGACGGTTGATCCAATTCCCCCTCAACCGAGGTGTGTTGGCTCACCGGCGATTAGCCCTACTCTACTTTTAACCCTCCTGGTGGTTTTCTCGTCATTAGCAAAACTGAACAGATCGTGATGGATGAGATATCTCGTCATTAGAAAAAATCTGACCGAATCTTGATGTCGTCATGACTAGAAAATCAGCAATATCGTCATGACGGGATATCTCGTCGTAAGAAAAATTAGTTAGATCTTGATGGACGAACTACCTCGCCGAAATCACTTGGGGGTATTTCAATTAAGGTCACACTGGAGCAACACAACGGGCTATTGGTGACGGTCCGGGATCAGTCTCGAAAGGAGAGATCCGAGGACAACACAACGTAATTTTGAACCACGGTCAGATGACGAGGTCAACACCTGAGCTGGGACCCCACTCTCCAAACTTCCACACCACGCCAACGTGAGAACAGTTGAGGCCACGACCGATTTAACGTGCACTAACCCCCTTTGTACGGTCTTTTGGTTGGATTCGAACTCGCAACCCTCTGTTACTCTTCCAACCGGCTCTAAAGAGACTCCTTGCCACTCTTGGACAGCCTTGTGGAAAAAATGTCTACGTTGTGAGGCTTGCATTTGGGTCTGAGGCCAGCACATTCCCTATTAAAATTTGCTTCTAACAGAACAAAAAAGGTTTTCCGCAGTAACTGAAATCTACGTACTTACGGATTAGCAACCGTGGTTCAAAGTGACTACGCGTTGTCCTCGTATCTTTCCCTTCAGGGATGGATCCTGGATCGTCGTCCATAGTCCGTTGGGTTGCTCAAGTGTGACTTTAACTCAACCACCCCTTAATTTTTGGACACCTGTGTGCTCACAACTCTTCAGCCAACTTAAAAGTATAAAGCATATTTTACACTAAGACAACGAGAATGTAGAGCGGACGTTCCGCCCAATCAGCGACGGAAAAAGCATTCATTCCTCCTGCCAATCACAGCATTTTTCGTCGCTGATTGGGCGATTCATTTGCGTTGCCTGCTCTAGTGAAAGTTAACCCTCCAAGTGGTTTCGACGAGATATATCGTCCATCAAGACCCAACCAATTATGCATGACATCTCATCTTTAAGATATTTTTTGCTGACTTTTTTATGACGACGAGATCTAGATGTGGTTACGTTTTTCCAATGACGAGATATCTCGTCTAGCCAGATCTGATCAGTTTCCTTCTAATGACGAGATATCTCGTCTAGCCAGATCTGATCAGTTTCCTTCTAATGACGAGATATCTCGTCTAGCCAGATCTGATCAGTTTCCTTCTAATGACGAGATATCTCGTCTATCCAGATCTGATCAGTTTCCTTCCAATGACGAGATATCTCGTCTATCCAGATCTGATCAGTTTCCTTCCAATGACGAGATATCTCGTCTATCCGGATCTGATCAGTTTCCTTCCAATGACGAGATATCTCGTCTATCCAGTTCTGATCAGTTTCCTTCCAATGACGAGGTATCTCGTCTATCCAGATCTGATCAGTTTCCTTCCAATGACGAGATATCTCGTCTATCCAGATCTGATCAGTTTCCTTCTAATGACGAGATATCTCGTCTATCCAGATCTGATCAGTTCCTTCTAATGACGAGATATCTCGTCTATCCAGATCTGATCAGTTTCCTTCTAATGACGAGATATCTGGTCATCAAGGTATTTATAGCTTATTTTCAAGAATATTGCTGATCAAACCAAGATATAAATTGCTGATTATTTTTATGACCAGATCAAGATCTGGTCAGTTTTTTTTCTAATGACAAGATATCTTGTCCCTCAAGATCCGCTCACTTTTGATAATGACTCGATACCTCGCTGAGACAATAGTTCTTGTCTAATGCACAAACACTAGCGAAAACGACCGTCAAACGCCAAACCAAGCATTTCCAAACTCCAAGGCGGAGTAGTTTATTCAATAATTCTATCTATTCAAAATCAACTCGCTAACCCCCCATCGGGCCTGTCACAGCGCTCCTTTCTCCAACACCCCTCGATGACTGTCACGAACGAATCAACCACCTCCACCCTTCGGATAATTGGTCTTCCACCTCGTTATGACATCGGCCCAAAGTGGGCAAAAATACTCCGCGTACAGGCATCCCGATTGCTCAAGTGTGAATGACGCAAATGAGGCATTATCATGCGAAATGCTGTGGACAAGCATTCCGCTTTACCCCATTATCCCAGCCGTGCGATCAGCGG
This sequence comes from Meta bourneti, assembly GCA_933210815.1. Classification (NCBI taxonomy): domain Eukaryota; kingdom Metazoa; phylum Arthropoda; class Arachnida; order Araneae; family Tetragnathidae; genus Meta; species Meta bourneti. Next base: position 5,694,898 of record OW119930.1, on the reverse strand, counting down.
GCCACTCTCGACCGCATCCGGACTTTTAAGCAAACTCCTCCGGCCTCCGTCTTCCCCGGTGACGGGCCACAATTAGTGTCACTGCTTTGAACTCTTTTCTTCCTCTGAAGCCCTGTCAGCGGTAGGAAAGGGATAATTATCGCCGCCCCTCCTCTAGTGGCGCAGGGGTCAAGGAGTCGGCTTCTTTGGGGATGGAGTTCAGTTAAGTCGTATCGCTGATCTGGACAATAGCTTGACTTGCGGACATCGATACACGGCGATCGATTTAGTGGGGTGATGAAAGTGTTAGGTTTCTTTCACTTTGGGAATAAACGCTGAGTTAGTCAACGCCGGGAGGTTGTTGTTTCTATCGAGAGTGGCGTAGGGTGCAGCATCCCAGTCGAAAAAGAAATTGCAAGTCCTCTGGTGTGTGGTTGGCAGTTGAATTTAAAGTCACCACAACAGGCTAAGGGATCCCTCCCGTAGGAAAAGACCCGAGGACAATCCATCATGCTGAACCACGGTCAGATGACGAGGGCGACTATTCCAAACTTCCACACTACGCCAACGTGAGGCCTCGACAGATTGAACCAGCCCTCGCATACACGACGGTCTTTGGTTGGACCTAATTTCGAAATCGCATATCGCAGGAAAATAGTTCTGTGACAAGGATACAATTGTAATTTTAATACGCCACCCCTCTAAACATTGGAGCCCCGACTGACCCCATCAGCTACGGTATTGATTGCACGTTGGCGTGGTTTTGGAGAGCGGGGTGTCAGCTCAGGTGATATCGTCTTCTGACCATGATTCAAAATTACGTGGTGTGATCGTCGGATCTTTCCCTTGTGGATTGATCTCGGACCGTCGCCAATAGTCCACTGTGTTGTCCCAGTGCGACGTTAATTTCCTACCTACTCTTTTGTTATAGGATTGGTTGGTTGTTTTGAGGTTTTACGGCGCAAGGGACATATTTGGACCAGACACAAGGCAGACAACATGAAGTAGTAGACACACACAATAAAAGTTTTACTGACACAGAAAAGAGAAATACACCCAGGAAGGAATACACCTGACAGGAATCGAACCTGCGCCGCTAACAACTTGAAGGTTGCTAGTGGAGTGGGCATACCCACTGAGCCAAGACGACCTTTTTTGTTATAAGAAAACGGTACTGAGTAGAAATATTTTGTGAACATGCAGATAAGGCACAATTCAATTATTAATGAGAAAAATGGGAATTTAAATTCATTCAGAATTGGGGAAATATAGTGCGATTATGCATGGGAATCGGAGAAACTTGAATATTCTACGGCATTGTGAACTCCTAATTTCTGTAATTCTACCAAATGTAGAAAGAAAATAATATAGTACATGTTAGATCTTCTTGAGTACTGTTCAAAAATTATAATTAAAAAACGCGTAAGGTAAACCAAAATGATTCGTGGAACAGAAATTTTCATAGATGAAAACTCCATTTTGGGGGTTATGCTCATCATAACATGTAACAATATAACTTAGGAATCTTATTCGGAATGAGCCCTAGTGCGATCGCTTTACACATCATTTGATAACGAAATACATTTTTATTAAAAATTAGTATAAAAATAAGAAAAACGTCGTCCCTTTTCATATAATGAAATGCTTTGCTACATTAGACTGTTCGGAAATTGCGATTCACTGTATCGTCGACTTAGAAGTGAAGACTGTTTTGTTGATTTCCGGTGTCATCACTCGCAGTTATTTAAATACATTACAATGAATGTAAGCATCGATATGCACATTTCATATCTCAAATGGAATAGAAGTAATCAATTAATACTGCTGTTAATTCTTATTTCTAATTGTTCAGACCAAAAACTGCACTCTCAGAGAAAAATTGGGAAATGGCCCCCAAAAGACCAAATCCTGCATTCTCTTAGAAATGTTAAAATAAATTAATCAACCGGGACATTTCTAAGCCCTCTCTGATATACCATGCGCGACAACTTAACATTTGCTTTTTTTATAGATAAAAAATTACCATAGCCGAAAATTTGGTTAAAGTTACTTGAAGGAAACATACTTTGTCCTAGAAAGACTTTTTGATAAATAAAGAGTAAAGATACAGCCATTTTCATGACTAAAATCTGTGTGTAGTTTTCACATAATTCTAGGGGTATTCCACAGGCAAGTGGAATAAGCCACAATTGTTTTCGAAAGGAAATTCTCAAAATTTCCAAAAATGCTACAAAATACAAAAACTCACTTATTTGAAAAGTTTATTCCAAAATAGATTAAATAATTAATCTAAAAGTACTCAAGGTAAAAAGATTGTTGTAGTAGTCTGTTTATTCGACAATTAGAAAATCAATTTTACACGGATCACATAGGAATGTATATAAAACGAGTAACGCAGTATCAAACGATTTCCACTGGCAAGTGGAATAAGATCGTTGTTTTCGATTGTTGTTTTCGAAAGGAAATTCTCAAAATTTCCAAAAATGCTACAAAATACAAAAACTCACTTATTTGGAAAGTTTATTCCAAAATAGATTAAATAATTAATCTAAAAGTACTCAAGGTAAAAAGATTATCGTAGTATGTTTATTCGACAATCAGAAAATCAATTTTACATGGATCACATAGAAATGTATATAAAACGAGTAACGCAGTATCAAACGATTTTTTTTCTGCATTCAAAATGTATTTATCGTTCCCTTAAAGTTGCAGTTAAAGAATATATTAAAATACATTTAGCAGATTATTAGAATACTAGAAGCAGGTTGCACGTGCACAAATAAGTATTAAATTGAGATGTAACGCTAGTAGCGATTTACACGAGCATAAGAAAAGTAAATAATAAATCATAACAAGGATGTTTTCAAAATTTTAGGACCGAAATTTACTGTTCAATACTTAAATTCACTCACTATTCAAACGATACACCATAATTAATAGGTAAATAGCTATCTTAGTTAACGTCACACAGGAGCAACACAATGGGCTATTGGCGACGGTTTGGTATGAAACCCTAATGGAAAGAATCGAGGACAACATCCATAATTTTGAACCAGGGTAAGATGACGAGGTCACATCTGAGCTGGCACCTCACTCTCCCCACCACGCTAACGTGAGGACATTTGATGCCACGACAGATTTAATGTGCACCAGCCCCTTTGGTCTTTGGTTGGGTTCGAACTCGCAACCCTCCATAATTTAGAATGCATCCATATAATCAAAATTATTTTAGTTATCTTGACTTAAAAGTATTATTTAGACATCGTTATCTCTGTCTTATAGATATGCGATATTATATAGTTAACGCTTTTGAAATGAGCATAACAAGATAATAAAAAATGCATTTTTAGTTTAAGCTTTATATTTAGCATCGATTAAGTACCTTAATTTCACACAATTATGCCCAAAATCAAAACTATTTTTTACATTGCCGTTAGCTTCTAAAATAAAACTTTTCAAAAGAGTTTTTTTGCTGATATTACCTATAAGAAGATCAGAAATTGATATTAAAAGGGCACAATACCTTTAAAAACTGATCGTTCAATTTCGATGTATTTAGAAAGTATGAAGGACCGCGGTAGTCCGGTTGGAAGAGTAACGGATTAGCAACCGGAGGGTTACGAGTTTGAATCAAAGAGCGTCGTGTACAAAGGGGGCTGGTGCACGTTAAATCTGGTGTGGCCTCAAATGTCCACCCGTTGGCGTGGTGAAGTTTTAGAGTGGGATGCCAGATCAGGTGTGACCTCGTCATCTGATCGTGATTCAAAATTACGTGGTGTTGTCCAGGATCTTTCCCTTCGGGTTTGATCCCGGACCGTCGCCAATAGCCCGTTGCGTTGCTCTAGTGCGACGTTAATTAAAATACCTACCTGCATACTTAGAAAGTCTGAAATGTTCTGATTATGGTTAAACAAATTGCATAAAAAATTCGCATTAGTTCGTTCATAATTAAGGTTTTTCTGACACTCACTTTTAACCCTTTCGGCTCAACTAATCCTATTTTTCAAAGAACAAGGATTTTCAACACTGAACGTACTTTAACAGGCACATGAAATTTGGAATGAAGTTTAATCATCATTTAAGCTTTAAAATAAAACCAAAGTTTTGCACACAATAAGAGTCTCATTCAAGAACTTGATAAATATGAGAGAATGAAATGATGAATGAGAATACGATACTAATATATTATGAGAGAATGAAATGATGAATGAGAATATACTAATATAATATGAGAGAGAATGAAATGATGAATGAAAATACGATACTAATATAATATGAGAGAATGAAAAGATGAAGGAGAATACGATACTAATATATTATGAGAGAATGAAATGATGAATGAGAATATACTAATATAATATGAGAGAGAATGAAATGATGAATGAAAATACGATACTAATATAATATGAGAGAATGAAAAGATGAAGGAGAATACGATACTAATATATTATGAGAGAATGAAATGATGAATGAGAATATACTAATATAATATGAGAGAGAATGAAATGATGAATGAAAATACGATACTAATATAATATGAGAGAATGAAATGATGAATGGGAATACGATACTAATATATTATGAGAGAATGAAATGATGAATGAGAATATACTAATATAATATGAGAGAGAATGAAATGATGAATGAAAATACGATACTAATATAATATGAGAGAATGAAAAGATGAAGGAGAATACGATACTAATATATTATGAGAGAATGAAATGATGAATGAGAATATACTAATATAATATGAGAGAGAATGAAATGATGAATGAAAATACGATACTAATGTAATATGAGAGAATGAAAAGATGAAGGAGAATACGATACTAATATATTATGAGAGAATGAAATGATGAATGAGAATATACTAATATAATATGAGAGAGAATGAAATGATGAAGGAAAATACGATACTAATATAATATGAGAGAATGAAATGATGAATGGGAATACGATACTAATATATTATGAGAGAATGAAATGATGAATGAGAATATACTAATATAATATGAGAGAGAATGAAATGATGAATGAAAATACGATACTAATATAATATGAGAGAATGAAAAGATGAAGGAGAATACGATACTAATATATTATGAGAGAATGAAATGTTTATTTATTTATTTATTTATTTATTTCAATTAACGTCACACTGGAGCAACACAACGGGCTATTGGTGACGGTCCGGGATCAATCCCAAAGGGAAAGATCCGAGGACAACACCACGTAATTTTGAACCACGGTCAGATGACGAGGCAACACCTGAGCTGGCACCCCACTCTCCAAACTTCCACACCACGCCAACGTGAGGACATTTGAGGCCACGACAGATTTAACGTGCACCAGCCCCCTTTGTACACGACGGTGTTTGGCTGGATTCGAACTCGCAACCCTTCGGTTGCTAGTCCGTTACTCTTCCAACCGGGCCACCGCGGCCCTAAGAGAGAATGAAATGATGAATGAGAATATACTAATATAATATGAGAGAGAATGAAATGATGAATGAAAATACGATACTAATATAATATGAGAGAATGAAATGATGAATGGGAATACGATACTAATATATTATGAGAGAATGAAATGATGAATGAGAATATACTAATATAATATGAGAGAGAATGAAATGATGAATGAAAATACGATACTAATATAATATGAGAGAATGAAAAGATGAAGGAGAATACGATACTAATATATTATGAGAGAATGAAATGATGAATGAGAATATACTAATATAATATGAGAGAGAATGAAATGATGAATGAAAATACGATACTAATATAATATGAGAGAATGAAAAGATGAAGGAGAATACGATACTAATATATTATGAGAGAATGAAATTATAAATGAGAATACGATACTAATATAATATGAGAGAATGAAATTATGAATGAATATTATGAATGAGAATTATGAATGAATACGATTCTAATATAATATGAGAGAATGAAATTATAAATGAGAATACGATACTAATATAATGAGAGAAATTCGATAAAAAAATCAAGTAAGTGAAATATGAATTGATTATTTCATATTTTTGTGTTGCTTTAGTTACATTTTCTGGTTTTAATTTTAAAATATAAGCACTCATTTCAGTCATTATTTTGGTAGAAAATGCATGGGTTGACTAAGAAAGTTGAGCGCAAGTTTTTCTTGTATGTCGTCGGCTTAGAGCAGAAACTTATTCACTGACATTTTTTCGGAGACATTAAATGCTTATTTTCATTATGACGAGAAATACATTTTCATATTATCTGTTCAAAAGATATATAACATTGTCAAAATGCTTATGATCTATATTTTTTACCTAAAAGCTAATAGTTATTATTTAAAAGCTGTATAGTAAAAATGTCTTTTCTCAGTTAATGAGTTCCTACTCTAAGCCGACGATATATTTGTCTTGTAGATTGAGTTTATGTATATAAATTCGAACATTTACTTAAATATTAACCTAATTTTTTTGTATTGTATAGTACAGAGTTTACATAAACATTGTTTAAAGTATCGTTCTGGTACACGGAAAAATTTAGGAAAATTAAGGAAAATTTAGGAAAAATTAACAAAAAAAATTTTTATCGAAATTGGCTGTTTTCCTCCTGATTTGATGCTTAAAAGGTATCTATACCATCGGAGGCACTTTTTGAAATTATCACGGAACTTATATTTTTTTATGGATTTTGTAATTGATTTATACTAGAAATGGCATTTTACGGCAGAAAATAGCGTGTTTCAAATTTATCTTTTATAAAAATGGAGTAAAAAGTGTAAAAGATAAGCCAAAAATACCATTTACGCCAAACGCCATATTGTAAAAAATAGCTATCTTTTTCCAGTTTGTAAAGTGAATTATCTTCTAGAAACATTAATGCAGGTATTGTACTACAGTCATTACTATATTGTTATATTTAAATCAATTGTGGACTTAAATGTCGGTCATCCCTGAAAAAAACAGAGCAAAATGCAAAAAATACTCAGATTTGCATCCTGATCAATTTTTTTAAATGCATATTTCTTAACAATAATTCAAACCCTGCTTTGTAATCTTCAGATGTACAAAAAATTTCAAAAGAAATAAATTGATGCATTCTGAGATGATTCAATTGAGTTTTGCTGAGAATGACTCTTAGCGAAAATTGCATTTCGAGAAAAAGCTAAAAACAATATAAGCCCCATGTTAAATAGAGATGTCAGTACTTTTTAAAATTTTTTATCTCCAGTTCTAATGGTCGTAGAAGTAAAATTGGAAGTGATTTGAAAAGCTAAAGAGTTGTAGTATAATATGTAAAATGTGAAATTTGGGTAAAAATGCTGTTTTAAAGATATACAGGGGATACCTTAAACACTTTTGTCATTCTCTATGTAGCTTATATATCTTTCTTTGGAAAACTTTTTCATTTTAACCTTCGATAATTTTTATTATTTCTAGAATTTTTTTGATTCTCTTGAGGGTCCACACTCACTTATCGTTCTACAATCAGAAGTACATATTGGATGATTTCTAACCAGAATTGACCCTCTTGACTAAGAGAATCTTCCCCAGGATTCTCTTTCAACCACAATAGAATGGTTATTCGGTCAGTTGTGGATATTTTTATTCGTGGATAAAGTCATTTTGAATTTAGTATTTTTTAATTACTAAAAATGACATGTTGGAGCGATATCAAAGTGGCTGCTTTTAGATTGAGAAGTTATCATTATTAGGATCTTACCACACTCCAAATGGAACCATGATAATAGAGTTGTTTTATGACTAAGAAACTGCAGTTGTACTTAACCTTCTAAGTCTTTCGAAGATATATCTCGTCCACAAACACATTAAGATATGATCTATTTTTATAATGACGAGATATATCAAGGTTTTGCCTATTTTTTATGACAAGATCAAGACCTGGTTAGTTTTGCTTATGACGAGATATCTCGTCCATCAGGATCTGGTTAGTTTTGCTTATGACGAGATATCTCATCCATGAAGATCTGGTTAGTTTTTCTAATGACGAGATACATCATCCATCAGGATCTGGTTAGTTTTGCTTATGACGAGATATCTCATCCATCAAGATCTGGTTGTTTTTCTAAAGACGAGATATCTCGTCCATCAAGATCTGGTTAGTTTTGCTTATGACGAGATATCTCATCCATCAAGATCTGGTTAGTTTTTCTAATGACGAGATACATCATCCATCAAGATCTGGTTAGTTTTGCTTATGACGAGATATCTCATCCATCAAGATCTGGTTGTTTTTCTAAAGACGAGATATCTCGTCCATCAAGATCTGGTTAGTTTTGCTTATGACGAGATATCTCATCCATGAAGATCTGGTTAGTTTTTCTAATGACGAGATACATCATCCATCAGGATCTGGTTAGTTTTGCTTATGACGAGATATCTCATCCATCAAGATCTGGTTGTTTTTCTAAAGACGAGATATCTCGTCCATCAAGATCTGGTTAGTTTTGCTTATGACAAGATATCTCATCCATCAAGATCTGGTTAGTTTTTCTAATGACGAGATATCTCGTCGAGACAGCCACTAGGAGTGTTTAAACACTCACGACTTAACAGTTGCTATGAGCGTTTCCAGTATTAATGTTTACGGACGTAATAGTTTTCTGAAAAATTATATTACGTTCACATGATTACAAATGCTACACAAATTACTAGTTACACAATGTTTCAAAGGTAATTGGTATTAAAGTGATTACGTATTGGATGTTTGCATTCATATACTTCTAACAGCGTTCAAACGACTATGAAAAGACTACTTTACTGTTGGCAAATTTTATTAACCCTCTGATGGGTTCACACTCATCTGTCAGTTGTGCAATCTGCAGTCTTCCCTGTATCCGTTCTAACGAATCTAGAACTTTTGTCCTATAGAATCTTCCTAGGATGGTTTCGACCAATAGATGTGGTTATTCGGTCATTATGTGTGTTCTGGAATAAAAGTAATACAACACCGCTCCCAAATCTCATGGGGACCGTCGTGGCTCGGTGGGTATGTCCACTGCGCAAGCAACCTTCGTGTTGCAAGCGGTGCAGGTTCGATTCCTGTCAGGTGCGTTCCTCCCTGGGTGTATTTCTCTCTTCTGTGTCAGTAAAATTTTCATTGTGTGTGTCTGTTACTTGATATTGTATGTCTTGTGTCTGGCGCGGCATGGCCAAATAAGGCCATGGCGCCATGAAACCCCAAAACAACCAACCCAAATGACATGACGCTCAGAGAGTGAATGATACTTTGGTTTGTGTGATAACAAAAATAAAAATGTATCACGGAAGGCTATAATGTTTGATTGCTTGATGCGATTGCGTGATGTGGAAGTTTAGAGAGTGGGGTGCCAGCTCAGGTGTGACCTCGTCATCTGACCGTGATTCAAAATTATGTGGTGTTGTCCTCGGATCATTCCTTTCGAGTCGCCAATAGCCAGTTGTGTTGCTTCAGTGCGACGTTAATTAAAATTACTTATCTTACCCTATAACAAAAGATTGCGTATTCAAATTTGCTTCACGACAAAACAGTCATCAACATCTTTGGCTTTTAAGCTTTTGTGTTCCATTCATTATTTCACTGTCTATGTCAGGGATGTACAGCCCGCGGGCCCTATGCCGCCCTCCGTTTATTTGATGGCGGGCCGTCTCACCATGGGTTATTTTAGCTTTAACAAGTCACGCCAAACTTCGTTGCGAGGCAATGTATTAAAATGCTCATACCTCTTTGGGTCAACATTTATCAGTGAGCAAACTTTTCAGTCATGAATATTAACAAATCGAAAAATAGGAACGGATTGACTAATGAAAATTTTGAATCAGTTTTGCGCTTGGCTACTGCAAAAATCGAACCCAATATTAAACGAATTGTTAAATCAATGCAATGTCACACATCAAATTGAATTCTTTTCATTTACTTTGTATCTTTCTCTTTTTGTAACAATATAAAACATAAATAGAAAAATATAAAGTATAATTAATATAAATAATAAATATAAATTATAATTAATATAAGTAATAAATATCGATATTATATGATAGATAACTTCATGGTTTTTTGTGGCCCTCCATAAGTCACAATGAATCTATATGGCCCTTGGTCTTAACAAGTCTGTGGTGCATCGATGGTCTGTATAAAGGCTGATATAACATCTGAAAATCTTACAAACCTTCTTCTCAAATCAAGCAATTTTAACGTAAACACAATTGAAACAGAGTCCGGGTCGTAAACGAATTGCTAAAGTGATACAAAATATCAAGTGTCAAGTCCTTTCAAAAGAACGATCAATGTATTGGTATTGGTATTGGTATTTTTCAATTAACGTCACACTGGAGCAACACAATGGGCTATTGGTGACGGTCCGGGATCAATCCCAAAGGGAAAGATCCGAGGACAACACCACGTAATTTTGAACCACGGTCAGATGACGAACGATCAAGGAAAACGTCGCTCTGGATCTAAAGCTTCTATTTAGAGAGAAAAACCGTTTTAAATTCAAGCATACATAACTTCCTTGTTTTCGCAAATATCATACACGATTGCCTTTTTTATTTCCTTAGACTTGTTGTTAACGAACCCATACTTCCGTTTTATTCCCTTGCATCCAAAGACACCGAAAATCGGCATTCGAAAACTCAACATAAATTGACAGATTATGTTAATGCTATTAATGAATAGGTAGCTGGTAGGTAGTTAATTAACGTCATATTGGACCAACACAACGGGCTATTGGCGACGGTCCGGGATCAATCCCGAAGGGACACCCCGATGAAAACACCACGTAATTTTGACGTCCACGATGATGGTCAGATGACGAGAACCACGGTCAGATGACGAGATCAACACCAGAGCCGGCACCCCACTCCAAACTTTCACACCATGACAACGTGAAGATACTTGAGGACACGACGGATTGAATGTGCACCAGCCCTCGCGTACACGACGGTCTTTGGTTGGACCGAGTTTCGAACTGGCAACCCTTAGATTGCTAATCCGTTACTTTTCCAACCTGGCTACCCAGCCCTATTAATGAATAGATGAGAAAACAAAAGCATTTCAAGAATATTCAGTTTGTGTGTTTTGATTATCATATTTCCTCAGTATCAAGGTATCACCTATCAAGTGTATGTTTCAATGCGTATTCATTACATAAGACTCCTCCGCCAACGATAATAAGCACTTGAATAGGAACGAGTGATTTTAAGAGCCCGCTGTACTCTTTTCTCAACGAGCCTTACAGCTGATAAACATATAAACCGTTCTCCCGTTTTGGCACCTAGGTTAGTAACAATGCAAATTCCCAACCCAAGACATAAATTTTGAAGATCCATTCAGTATCATCAAGTTTTCAAACTTAAAACTCCGTATTCAAAAATTTTTACGAAGGGTTGTTACTCATGTTCGATAATTCATCACAATTGTTTGGGTTGGGTTTTATGGCGCCATAGCCATATTCAGCCAAACTGCACCAAGCACAAGACATACTACATCAAGTAATGGGTAGGTAATTAATTAACGTCACATTTGAGCAACACGACGGACTATTGGCGAAGGGTGCGGAATCAATCCAGGACAGATCCAAGGACAAAGCCTTATCATTTTGAATCACGCTCCGATGACTAGAACAGCACCAGAGCTGGCACCCCACTCTCCAAACTTCCACACCACGACAACGGGAGGACATTGAAGGCTACGACAGATTGAACGTGCACCAGCCTCTGTGTACACGACGTTCTTTTGTTGGACCGAGTTTCGAACTAACAACCCTTCGGTTGCTAATCCGTTGCTCTTCCAGTCTGGCGTAGCATGGCCAAATATGGCCCTTCCGCCATAGAATCTCAATACCAACCCACGGCTCCACCAAGTAATGGACATATACATAAGGAAAGTTTTAGGACATAGAAGAGAAATATTTCTAGGGTAAGTTACAGGAATCTAACCGTTGATTTGTAATGATTAAAAAACATAAGAAGATAAAACATAAGAAAGAGTTATCCCGAAAAATAATCCACCCTAAGATAATATAATAAAATCTAGTAAAATAGCTCAGCAAAAAAAATTCAACAAAAATAGCTTTACTGTACAGATTATTCGTGATCTGTTTCAGCACACCGCTCTAATAAATGCATTTTTCCTGAGTCTAGGTGTATCCAAATAGAACCAAGTCAACGGGGGATACGCGTACCCCCTTCGGAGGTACGGGTAAAACTTTTGGGGCTACGCCGTGAGAACTCAAAAGTGGCTAGATGTAGTACTGTCTGTCTAACACAACCCGCCACAAAGTCTGAGTGATGGCGGTCGCTATAGCAACAGGGATCGTTCATTTTGAGTAGGGGTGACTAAGATGGAAAATTCATTTTGCTTTTAGCGAATGCTTCCAGCTTGAAATAATTTATTAATTTTGATCTTCTAAGCAATAAGTAAAATTGAACAAATATATGTGATATAAATGTATGTAATGATATCTTCCTTATCTTACAGGGGCCGCGGTGGCCCGGTTGGAAGAGTAACGGACTCGCAACCGAAGGGTTGCGAGTTCGAATCCAGCCAAACACCGTCGTGTACAAAGGGGGCTGGTGCACGTTAAATCTGTCGTGGCCTCAAATGTCCTCACGTTGGCGTGGTGTGGAAGTTTGGAGAGTGGGGTGCCAGCTCAGGTGTTGCCTCGTCATCTGACCGTGGTTCAAAATTACGTGGTGTTGTCCTCGGATCTTTCCCTTTGGGATTGATCCCGGACCGTCACCAATAGCCCATTGTGTTGCTCCAGTGTGACGTTAATTGAAATTCCATGTTCATACATGTTCCATATTTTACATATCTTCCTTATCTAACCTTCGTTATTATCCTTTATATATAATACACGAGTGTCATTTTATTTCATTGTGAAACCAATAACTAGCTTCGTCTATCTATACAGATACCGTGGTAGCCCTATTGGAAGAGTAACGGATAAGCAATCGGAGGGTCCAGAGTTCGAAACTCAGTTCAGTCAAAAGACCGCCGTAAACAAAGGGGGCTGGTGCACGTCAAATATGCCGTGGCCTCAAATGTCCTCGCGTTGGCGTGGTGTGGAAGTTTGGAGAGTGGGGTGCCAGCTCAGGTGTGACCTCGTCATCTGATCGTGGTCCGAAATCACGTGGTGTCGTCCTTGGATCTTCTTTCCATTCGGGTTTGATCCCGGACCGCCGCCAATAGCCCGTTGTGTTGCTCCATGGCGACGCTAATTAAAATACCTTTCTACCATAGCTCGATCGGATCTTTCCCTTTGGGATTGATCCCGGACCGTCACCAAAAGCCCGTTGTGTTGCTCCAGTGTGACGTTAATTATACCCATACCCCTACCATAGCTCGAATAAAGCTTATTTAAACTAGGCGGCCAAATTGGCGAATGTATCCCGGTCGATTTTGTATTGCTTATACCCGTTGTGGTCATTGAAACTAACGTCTTAGCATCGGCCATTCGAGAGGCACGTACAGACATTTATTAATGGGAGAAGCCACGCCATCGTGCCATCATTGCCTACAACTTTTACCATGCGCCATATTTTAACCTCTCGTCCTGCTCCTAAACCGTACCGTCGATTTTTTAATACCTCATCGCCAGTTTTATCGGACCAGTTGGATTTTTACCATATTTACAAGATTTAAATTGAATTCCATGAAATTTTACAGTCTAAGATGGGGATACCCCATCTGAGATCTCATTTTATTATAGCAAGGTCTTGTAATAAAGATTTGAACCTTTATTTTTAATCTTTATGTAGCTCATTTGGTTTAATTCGCTGCATCTTCTCTTTTATGTTGGTCTGGTTGTTATTCTGATGTCTTTTAAATCTATTTTATTGAATTTTTTTGTGGCGCAGCTTCTTCTTCATTGGGTCTTGCGCCATAAAACCCCAAATCAACGAACTAACCATTCGACACTAAACAAAAACGCCGATTTGTGTGCCACTTACGTTAGGGAAATGTCTAGAGATTATGAAAAATCACAGTGCTTTGGTATTTTTGTATACGGTAGATCAATTATGATTTTCAATCTTTCTTTTCGGGTACTTGAAGATGTCTGGATGACTCAACGAAATTTTTCATTGTGGCAGAACGTCCCACGGAAATAGGCTAAGATTCAAACTGGTGCCTTTGCATTCTAAAGGAACAGATTGAGATGTAATCTACTGTTCTATAGCTTAAAATTCATCGGGGACAAATAAAGAGTGTAGTGATTGATCGAGTGGTAATAACTTTGAAGATTCACGAGCGTCGAAGTAGCAAGTGAAAACTGTAGTAAGCGTTACATAGTAAGCGTATCTCAAGAAAAGTGCAAGGAAAGTTACCATTGAAATAAAAAGCATTAAATATGGTGTTAAATGGTTAATAAATTAATCTTAGTTTAAATAATATGTTAGGGACAATTTAATGTCAATTAACTGTTCACATAACATCGTCGGCTTACAGCAGAAACTATTTAACTGACAAAAATAATTTTTCTACTGTGTTAATGTTTAACGAATAGCTATTGTTTATAATTCAAAAAATTAAAACTTTTATTGATTTTGATAGTGATATATATTTCAAACAGATTAAATATGGCTTTTATTTCTCGTCATCGTGAAAAGAAGCATTTTGTGTCTCCAAAAGATTGTCAGTTAATGAGATTCTGCTCTAAGTCGACGGTATATTGAGTGAAAATAGAAATTCAGGAAGTTCTTTCATGGCATCTCACATTGAAAGCGCAATGAACTTGCTTTATATGAAAGAAAATGCTTCCTCCAAAAACAGATAACCTTTGAGCAGGATATAAGTTTAATTCCATTTTCTATCCCTTGAAGTTATTAATACTTGTGGTATTTTTCATCTGAGAGTTGAGACTTTAGAATTATTGACGGAACTTTCGCGGTGTATTCTTTTTTAAATACTTAAACATCAAGGTTTAATTTTATATTTATTTCGACTGCGAAAATTGTTTTCTTTGGGAAAAATAATAGCTTGTCCGTGAGAAAAAAAAAACCCTGATCATGGTGATATTCCACATTTAAATCTCTTCTCATTTTGAAATCTCATTTGATACTTTCTACCCACTATTAATGATATTTTTTATATTATGCAACATGTTACAGGTCAGAACGTTTTAAATCATCAATTCATATCATTCATGATTTTATACATTTGATATTGATAATGGTAAATTTTAATCTAAACTTTGCCATAACTTTGATTAAATCTAATTTTTTCTACTCTATGTTACGCTTTTGCATTGTTTTTAAAGTTGGTTTGACTTTAACAATTTCAATGTGTCAGTGTCACCTATACTTGATTTTCATTTCGTCTTGCTTTTGGCGCAAATTATCTGATACTGAATCTTGCGCAATAAAAACCTAACCAACAATTCAGCCATCCCTTCAATGATCCAATAAATAATATTATATAAAGACAAAAAGAACAATGTAAAATATGCAAAAAATTCAAACTTCCTAAAACTACACTAATGGAAAGCAATGTGATGTTGCAGCCATCGTAGACTCAGGCACTTTCGGTCTAGAACCAAAATATGCCATTACAAGTTACATTATATTAAATGAAGTTACATTGATACTTTGCAGTTTCTTTCACATAAGCATTGGGCGGTTTTTAGGGTTGCATGATTATCAGAAGGCATCAAAAGGTTTACCAGAAGGCATCAAAAGGTTTACCAGAAGGCATCAAAAGGTTTACCAGAAGGCATCAAAAGGTTTACCAGAAGGCATCAAAAGGTTTACCAGAAGGCATCAAAAGGTTTATCAGAAGGCATCAAAAGGTTTATCAGAAGGCATCAAAAGGTTTACCAGAAGGCATCAAAAGGTTTACCAGAAGGCATCAAAAGGTTTATCAGAAGGCATCAAAAGGTTTATCAGAAGCAAAAACCAGTAACCTCTCGGATATATCGCACCTCTAGAGGGACAAAAAAGCGTGATAGATCAAAAGAAAATATATAGAAGACTGCATAGAAGAAAAAAGAGCGCAAATGACGCATGAAATTAAGCATTTTTGTTTAAAATTATTAACTTGTCTTTATGATCCGACCGATGAACCTCACCCCTTCCTCTAAGTGGTTTCGACGAGATATCTCATCCATCAAGATTTTGCAAATGACGAGATATCTCTTTATAAAGCGACTATATTGACGATTTTCAATGACGAAATCAAGATCTGGATAGCTTTCTTCTAATGACGAGATATCTCGTACATAATAATCTGGTCGCTTTAGCTAATGACGAGATATCTCGTCGAAGTAACCACCAGGAGGGTGCACTTGACGATGTAGAAGTAGATGCCTCTACAAAATTTCGCATTCTGGTCGAAGGGGTCACAGAAAAAGGTCAAGACAGCAGGTTGAAATAGGACCTTTGAACACCCAAGTCTGAAGAAACAGATTAATATTTTTAAATTAATCGGTGTAGGTAAAATTGAGTGTGATATATCGAGGCACGAAATAACGAGGCGTTACAGAATTTATTTGTTAAGCTCCGAAATATGTTACGTTAAGAATGATTATAGATTATACAGCGAAACATCGTATATATGCCGGCGAAACTGAACTCTAACATTTTTTAGTTTTAGGAAACAAACCTGACTTATATTATCCTGCGTCCATTTGAGTTTTTATCATTTTAGTTGCGCAGATTAGAAATCATTTCATAACTTAAAGGAGGCAGACCATTTTCTTTTGTATAGGACCAGGATGCGTAGTTTTCATTTTATATGCATTCGACTTGTTTATTTTCAATTTCAATTCGTTTATTCAACTCTTTATTTTTGGCAGTGATTTAAGCTTTACTGTCTCAAAACCCAACACGAAATCCGTGCCTTGATCTTTTTTTATTCCTCATCGAGAGTTTGTAAAATTGATCGAAGTGTTATATATATCAGCTTACATACTTGGGTATTATACATGTGCCTGCATTCTTGTTATACAACTGCCTCTATCCAGTGTAAGAGTGACTTAACACTCCGAGATGAGCTCCACAATAGTAAGGTGTACGTATATACTAGAAGATTTTTTAAATTTTGACCTAAAAATACAATTTGTTAACAATAAGGCATTGATTTGTGCTTAAACTCATTTCAGTGTGAAAAATTCAGATTAATCTAAACCTTAATTATCTAATTTAGATATAATTAGCATGTTTTTTAACAGTTATCTTAAATTCTAATATGTTCAGAAAGACAATTCCTGTTAGAAATTATTCCTAATGTTATTCTTCATGTGTTGATCCTCAATTAAGTTGCTAGAGGGAATACGTTTTTTAACAAATTTTAACCTTTAAAAATAAACTAGAAACTCATTATTTAATAACTCTGAGAATCAAAGCATTCACTGTATTATATAGATTTAATGATACAAAAATCATTATAATAGATCAATTCATCGTTGAGTTATCACTGTTTGCATCATATTTCAAAAACAGTTCCTCAGAAATCGGGTTTTAAGTTTTGGAAACTTGGTGACAGTATCTAACGAAAATCCTTGTAACTAGAAAACTATTTAGAATATTTACAAGATCTTGGGGGTATCGTTTGAAAGCTAAGGAGTTAGACAATATTTTGAACTAATAAAAAAAGTTTCGATATTCTAGTCGATTTTCGTGATTTCTAGTGTATGCATGCATTGTCATTTAAACCCCTATTACTATTCTGTTTACCACATTTAGATAATCCAGACTCCTAATATACGTATTCCATACGATGATCTACGTCATTTTGTACGGGACATCGTATGGAACAAATGGCGCAAAGACCGGAGCGAGCAGAGCAACAAGCTCCACAACACCCACCCGACCATCTCACTCCTACCGCCAGCTAACATCTCGGCGGTTCGATGTCATCTAAACTCGTCTTCGCATCGGACATTCACGAGTCACGCATACATTTTTATTGGTAGGGGATACCGCTCCATCGGGCCAGCATTGCCAAGAACCTCTCTCCATTAATCATATTTTAACTTGTACAGGTCTTTTTTTATCGATGCTTTTTTAATACTTCATCACCAATTTTATCAGACTTGTTGGATCACTCTCCGCATTCATCACTTTTTGCCTTAACATCACTCTGGATAACATTTATAATAATATTTTAACTAGATATTCAAATTTAATCGTTAACTAAGATGGGATATCCCAATCTTAGTCTCAAATTTTCTCGAGTATTAGTCTCCGTTTATATTTTAAGCCTCTATAAGTTATTGCATGGATAATCTATTTGTTTTTATGTATCTGATCTTTTAACATACACCCTTAACTCTTTCTCCAAGTGGTTTTGACGAGATACCTCATCATCAAGATGCTACCGAGTTTGTAGCGAGGACAAGATCAAAGGTTAGGTTTTTTTAATGACGAGATATCTCGTCCATCAAGATCTGGTCGGTTTTCCTAATGACGAGAAACCTTATTGAGACAACCACTAGGAGGGTAAAACCACACTCATATCATCTGTTCTATAGATGCATGTTTTTAAATTCGCTTTCCATAGTTGGTTAAGTTATTTTGACTTTTCATCTATTTTTTATTGGTTTGAATTATGCCTTGCGTTTGGAGCATCTTGTCCGTTTTGGGGCCTAGTTCCACAAAACCCAGATTAACCACATTTTGATTACCACTTCATACTTTAGAAAGCGAAAAATGTAAATGACTTAACCCTTTGGATAGTTTACACGCATATATCCGTTTTGAAACCCATCTTCCCCGCATGACTTCGAACTAATTTTGACTGTTCGACTAATTGGACCATTTTTAGGAATCCTTCAACCAATAGAGGTGGTTATTTGGCTATTAAAATGGGATTTAGGGTAAAAGCAATGTAATTCTCGTAAATCTCGTGACACTTAGAGGGTCAAAGGATTTCTAGATAAAATAGAAAATTGTAAATGGCATCTGAAAACGTCATTTGAATTTTAAACTTTCCAATGGATACCTTATGGTGTATATATACACTAAAAATCACGAAAACCGACCGGAATATTGATACTTTTTTATTAATTCAAAATATTTTACTACTCCTTAGCTTTCTAAAGGTACCAAGTTCTTGTAAATATTCGAAATAGTTTCCTAGTTACAAGGGTTTGTGTTAGGTACTGTTACCATGTAAAAAACATGTTTCCCAAAACTTGATTTCTATTTTTGCAATTTGATGCTTTGTTCAAACAGTGGTAACTCAACAATCAATTGATCTATTATAATTATTTTTGTATCATTGCAATCTATATAGTACAGTGAATGTTTTGACTCTCAGTAAAAGTTATTGGTTAAGAAAATGAATCTTTAGTTGATTTTTAAGGGCCAAAATTCCTGAAAAAATCTCGATTCTTTAGATTTCCTTGGTGAAAAAATTGTATGCAAAACCTTATTTCCCTAGCAACTTGATTGAGGATCAAAACATGAAGAATAAATATTAAGAATAATTTCTAATAGTAATTGTCTTTCTGAACGAATTGGAATTTGAGATATCACTGATCAAGAATCATGCAAATTATCTAATTATATCTAAATTAGACAGTTGATGATAAGATTAATCTGAATTTTTCAAACTGAAATGAGTTTAGGTATAAAACAATGACCTATAAAAAATTGGATTTTTAAAGTCAAAATTTAAAAAAAATTTAGTGTATACGACACCTTAACCCTCCAAGTTATTTTGAGTTTGACGAAATATCTCGTCCGTCAAGCCCTAACTAATTTTTCCAATAATGAGATATCTCATCACCAAGATATTGCCGACTTTTTGATGATGACGAGATAAAGATCTGTTCAGTTTTCTTTTAATGATGAGATATATCGTCCATCAAGATTTGCTCAGTTTTGAGTCGAGACAACCACCAGCAGGGTTGAATGTTCAAGCAACAGTTTCAAAAATGGTGTATTGAGATTGGTTATATTACGAAACATGTCGTATATAGTTGTATATGGTGATCACCAAACTGAACTGAATTACATAATGATCTGACATTTTTTTAACTTTGAGAAATTTGATTTTAACTTGCGACAAAAAGTGTTTATTTTTTTGGGTCGCTCATTTGATTCTGGTGTTCCCCAACTATTCCCTCTAAAGCAGGGAATTAATAGTTTTAGAAAAAGAAATAAATATGCAAGTGATATCAACTTTTGTAATATTTCAGATTATTTTAAAGACTAATTAAACACAGCATTTTCAAAGTAACTTGAAGTTGCTTGCTTAATTTTGAAAGTATTTAGTGTACTAAAATGTTTTAGTTTATACACATATCAATGAATGTGTACATTTAAGAGAGTAGAAGACATTCATTTATATATTTGATTGTTTTACCTACTGACGTTTCGTTATGATCTCAAATGTGCATTTAGTTGCTTTACACCTTGATATATATTGAATAGTTAACTATTCAATATATATCAAGCCAAAATGTTTTGTTTTTACAAGAGAATTTGTTTCTCTAGATATTTTAAGAACTAAAACTATTTGTTTGAACTTAATAGTTTTCCCTCTAACAAGCAATTCAGTTTAAAAATCAGGAAAAATTGAGATAAATACCAATGTGAACAAATTCTTATCACTCATGTTCAAAGTAGATCGAGAGTTTGCTAAAACTTTTTAAGGAAATTAAAAGTTTTGAATTAATAAATTAAGATTCTTATATCGCCTAATATTTGTACACAAATGTAGTTTAACTTTCAGTCGAGTTGTTTTAAAAACATATCACTCTTAAAATAGCTATTCATAAAAAAATACTTAATAGTTTAAACTAAGAAATTTGTTATGATTTCAGTACTCTTATATATATACAAAACAACTTAATTTATATAAGACGTTACTTGTTTTGTATGAGTTTGAGAATTGGTTAATTGTGTCGGTTTTAAAGTTTACGGTTTTTAACAAATTTTAAACTAAAATATGAAATTCAGAAACAATTGTACGCGAAATAATTTATTTACTCTGTAACCTTTAACTGGTTTAAGTAAAATTATGTCGGTCGCTGGAATTTAACTAATAACGTCTTACATCAAAATTTGTACTACTTTTATTTTTCGACTGTGTGTATTACATTTATGAGCATTTTGCTCTGATTTTAAAATATCTGCAATTTAAGTTATACTTTAAAGTTATAGAAAGTTATACTTTAAAAACTCTAAGAATTAAAAGCTACCACAAAAAGTTTTATTAATGACTAAGCTTGCTGGCATTTCTCCTAATAGGTTAATGTTTTTAACTTTCTAACCCTCTTTATGGTTTCGACGAGGTATTTCGTACATCAAGATCCGATCAATTTTGCTAATGGCGAGATATCTCGTCATCATGGTATTTTGATAATGACGAGATCAAGATCTTATCAGTTTGCTTCTAACGACTAGAGACGACTACATCTTTATGGACGAGATATCTCGTCCATCAAGATCTGATCAGTTTGTTTCTAACGACTAGAGACGACTACATTTTTATGAACGAGATATCTCGTCCATCAAGATCTGGGCAGTTTTGCTAATGCCGAGATACCTCGTCGAGACAACCACCAGGAGGGTTAATAAATTTTTGGATCATTTTAAATTAACTTATAATATGTATTATTTGCTTTTAAATTCCAAGTTTTACCCTTATATGAAAATGATTCCTTGAATGTGTTAAAAATGGTAATAAATGTCACTATATTGCATAGTAAAAAGAAATATCTAAGTTAGAATAGTAAACTTAAGACATAAGATAAAACAACCTGTAAATTTCAGTCATCTTTTGTATTTTATCATACATCTAATTTGTACAGAAGAAATTACAGCAATAAATAAAAAAAGGGAAATCTTACAGTTTTGCTGATGAACAGTTAATTTGTCCCTTGATATACACAAGCTGCCGTCCGTTGACTCAACTTACATCGCACATCAGGTCTTCAGGAAATGTTCGATGGGATGCGGATAAAAAGTCCCAAACACTAGCAGCCATGGCAGCTGAAAACCATCAGAGTTGGAAATGCAGAGACGAACCATCAGAGAATTGGAATGCAATTTGGCTTGATTCAGAATTCTAGAGATTGAACTTCAATGGATTCGCTGTGACTAAGTTCGTTTTTCGTGTGTGTCTGATAGGTATAGATCACTACAACATTCAAATTCAGTCTAACTGAGTTGAGTCAACTGTTTGAATTCCAGTTGAACTGTCAGTTGGATGATTATCAGACTTCAAGCATTTGCATCGTTGCTCAATTCGTTTGCAAGTTTGATTGAGTGATACAAGTCCACTTGCTAAATGCTCGAATGCGCTTGGTTTTGCCAAACGACGTCAAATTATCGTCTTACATTGAGAGATGGCGCTCCAAATGGAATTTTGCATCAAGGTGATTTGAAAAAAAATGTCTCTTTAGATATGGAATCGTTTTAAGAATTTGCTCAGTTCTTGTTACTATTATTATCATGAAATAATATCGTTATCCACTCTGAAAGTTATTTAATGAATGCCTCGGATACTAATTAAGCTAGCTAAAATGTTGTCAGTGTATTCCATCTGTTGCGAAGAAAAAAGTTGAAAGAACCTTGAAACGTAATGTGTAAATACGTTTAATTTTGGGCATTAAACACAATAAAGATTTGTTTAAATTCAAGATCACATCGTATTAAATTAATAACGCAATGGGAGTCACGAACTAGTCAATATTAGTCATGAACTTTTTCAGTTTGAAGAAAATGAGATACAAAATGAAGTTTTAGAAGTCTAGATTTGTTCGAGTTTAAAAATACATTAATTAGTTTCTAATTATTTTCCTAAACTCTGTACCACATAACGCAAAAATATTAAGTTCAATAGGGAAAATTAAACAGTGTGTGCGTATATTTTTTCAAAAAAGAGCGTGACTTTTTTTAATGTAGAACCTTCGGATTTTTGAAGAAAATTCTAAAACATATTTAAAGTTTATAAAAAGAAATTTAAGTCTAAGCTTGAATATTTTATAGAAAATATACAGTTAAGAACTTTTAAACCTTTCTACAATTTACTAGCAAAATTATTAATTTAAGATAATCTGATAATAAAAGTTTAAAAAAATTCAATCGTAAATCATTGTTATTTTTCATGCAGTTTATCTATCAAACACGTCTTTATAATCAACTTTTACTATAGATGTACCGAATAAATTTCATATCGGAAACAGTAGAAAAGAAGTACATTTTAATTAAATTACATAAAAATAATTGAATAACATCCTCAGGAATTTACTGTACGAATTTCGTGACCTCTTAAAACGTTATCGTAAAATTCTGATGTAGTATATTACAGTATAAAATTATATATGTACCTATAAAATAATATTTTCTAACTTAGTAATCGTATAGTATCTCTGAACTATGATCGAAAGGATTTAGATCTTTTCTTTAAGAGAAATAAATTTTTCCTCTAATATTCTTTATCATACAAATTGAAAAAAATGCAGCAACAATATTCAACCAATCGAAATTTGAATTTGTAAAGACATGTACTATGATGCCAATGTAAAGACAAAAAACTGGTAAAATTAGCACTACTCGCCGACTTCTATTAAATTTATCTGCTCTTGTTTTTATCGTACTACAAAATTATAGTTAAACTTAGCTGAGTTACATAAATTTAAGTAACATAGAACCAAGCAAATCAGGCAAATTGTTTTACCTCGGTGTTATTCTAAATTTCTCGATAAAGGGATTTGATTTTTTGACTCGCACGGTCCTCTGTATCATACTTATATATATATAAACATTTTTAAGTCAATTCAAGTCAATAGTTTCTGAATTCTCTGTCTCGAGTCCCCAGTCTAAAGTCAACGTGGAACGCACTATTCAATAATCTTGTTCTCGTTTTCGATCACAACGCGATTGACGGTCTCCTGCCACCGGTGAACCAGCGGGCTCTGTGCCGGGGCGGAACCACAGGGGCTCATCTCAGCCCCCGCGCCCCGGCCCGACACGGAATAGGTGAGAAGTGAGGCGGCTTGGGCAGCGGATGACCAACAGGGGTTGGCTCCCACGAAGGGGCTGAAAGTGTTCATTCTCTGGGGCAGCCCCACGCTCTGCAGGGGCAGCGATACCGTCCATTGCATGGCGCGTCTCACGGCCGAAGCCGGGGCTCCCTGCTGGGTCTGGAAGTAGCCCTGGGGAACAACTTCCTTGGGGCTCTCTGACCCGGGCGAGTGGGTGAAGGAGCCCATGCGGGGGCTGTCGCAGTCGGGCGGCAGGCGGGGCGACACCGAGTGGGGCGCAGGGTCGGGTGCCAGGAGGCTCTCCATGTCGAACTGCCGCTTCTGGCGACCTAGGGTCAGCTTGGGGGGCGCCTGGAGGGCCTTGTGGTGGTGCCGCTGGGGGTCGACGAGGGCCGCCTCCAGGGGCGGTCGCGGTGGTGGCGTCGGGGCCGGACTGTCATCGTCGTCCGGCACGGCCAGCCCCATGTGCTTTCGAACCTTTCTCTGGGCTTTGCGGCGGCGGAAGTCCCCCTTCTTGAAGTCCTCTATGTTGGCAGGGTGTATGGCCCAGTAGTGGCCCTTGCCGTTGGCGCTGCGGCCCGCTTTGATGAAGCAGTCGTTGAGGGACAGGTTGTGCCGGATGCTGTTCCTCCAGCCCGGCCCGCGGTTCCGGAAGTACGGGTACTGGTCCAGGATGTACTGGTAGATGTCTGACAGCACCATCTTCTTCTCCGGGATGCTGAGGATGGCCATGGCGATCAGCCCTATGTAGCTGTGCTGGGGCTTGGGCTCCTCGGCCGCGAAGCGTGTCGTCCGGGGGTCGAAGCGGACGAAGGGCGCTCCGAACCCGTACTGGCCGGCGTCCGGGAAGGCCCCGGCCAGGCTGTAGGGCAGGCCGAAGGGGTGGAAGCGGAGCCTGCCATAGTCGTAGATCTGCAACCGCTGGTAGTCTGCGAGGGCGGCCGCCGAGTTGACCGCCTGGGCGGCGGCTCCGTGCAGGGCTCCGAAGGGGCTCGGCTCCGAAGTCGCCAGGACGCTCTTTAGTGCAGCGAACGTGGGATCGCTTCTGCACATCATGGGAGAAACACGTTTCGCGGAGGCACGCGCTTCGCAGCTTCAGGACCGTTGGAGGCCGAACGCCGTCTCGACCCCGGGACCCCGCCTTCCTCGCTCCCCATTCGCCGGGCGGCGGCGAACGCCATTGGCCACGGCGTCTGATTGGCGGCAGGGACCGCCCAATGCGAGTCGGAAAGTGGAAAGCGAAGTCTTTCGCCTAAATTAACGTCTCATTAGACTTCGGCTGCGACGGAAGGCCAATTTCGAGGGCGTCCCACGGCTTCCCTTTTAGGGACCCCCTCATCCCCCCTCTGACCTCGAGGAAGAAGTTTTTTCCACTGCACCCCCCCCTGGAAACTTAGCTCCGTTTACGTGGAAGACTGGCTTCTCATGCCCTCTCGGTTAAACATCTGTTTGCTGAAGGAGAGATTTCGAACTTCTCCCTCCCTTATGAAACCGTGCTTTTCGAATTCACGTGCAAAAAAATTGCTCTCTTTACCTTCGAGTACTTCGAACGTAGATTCGCCGATTCTGCTGAATCTTTCCTTTGAGGATTGATCCCGGACGGTCGCCAATAGCCCGTTGTGTTGCTCCAGTACGACATTAATTAATTACCTACTTCTCGGATTCTGTAACAAATTTGATGCTGTTTAATTATGGAAATATTTCTTATTGTTTTCATGTTGAAATATAGCAAAAATATATACGAAATCTGAGTTTGTTTTCAACCCTCCAAGTGGTTTCGACGAGATATCTCGTCCATCAAGATCTGACCAATTTTACTAATGACGAGAAATTTTTTATGATGATTGGTCAAGATCTGGGCAGTTCTCTTCTGGCGATCGTGTTTTCTTGTAATGAGGAAGTATCTCGTCCGTCAATATCTGGTCAGGTTTGCTAATGACCAGATACTTCTTCCAGACAACCACCAGTAGGTTTAAGATTTTGCCGATATTTTTATGAAGACGAGATCAAGATTTGGTCAGTATTTTTCTAGTGACGAGATATCTCGTTCATCAAGAGCTGACCAATTTTACTAAAGACGAGAAAGTTTTTATGATGACGAGATCAAGATTTGGTCAGTATTTTTCTAGTGACGAGATATCTCGTCCATCAAGAGCTGACCAATTTTACTAAAGACGAGAAAGTTTTTATGATGACGATTTTTTTTATGATGACTGCTCAAAATCTGGGCAGTTCTCTTCTAGTGATCGTGTGTAATGAGGAGGTATCTCGTCCCTCAATATCTGGTCAATTTTGCTAATGACCAGATACTTCTTCCAGACAACCACCAGGAGGTTTAAGACTTTGCCGATTTTTTTATGATGACGAGATCAAGATTTGGTCAGTACTTTTTCGAGTGACGAGATATCTCGTCCATCAAGATCTGGTCAGTTTTGCTAATGACGAGATATCTCGTCGGGACAACCATCAGGAGGTTCACAAGATTTTCGATTGGTGTAGTTTCTTTTCCCGCAACAACACGCATGATTCAATAACCTCATCAATTATTTGAAGGAATCCCATGAAAGATGCTATTGGTAAAACAAGTCGAAACTGGTTGGTATAGTCTCGCTCCAGGGAGTTGACAGACATGTCAC
Organism: Meta bourneti; assembly: GCA_933210815.1. Lineage (NCBI taxonomy): Eukaryota > Metazoa > Arthropoda > Arachnida > Araneae > Tetragnathidae > Meta > Meta bourneti. The sequence goes on along the minus strand of OW119930.1, from coordinate 5,668,340 downwards.
GTGGCTTTGAACGAGTCTATTAATGAAATTAGGGGACTGTTTGACATAAACAAACCGCTTCCACAATTGGCGTCTTTATCGCGGATTCTGGTTCTAAGTGTATCGGTTTGGTGCCGAAAGCGGCAGCAGTGGTAACGCGTTCCATGAGGAGGTGAAAGCCAGACGTGAAATATAAGTAGACCGAGCATTGCTATTGAGAGGAGCTTCAAAAGGTGTAATCAACATGCCAACTAGTAATCACGTGGCATCTTTGAAAAAAATTGACTCGGTTGGCCGATTTGGCATCTTATCGCCTCGTTTGGCGACATAACATCTTATGACAGGTTAGATGTGTGGATGCGTATTTCTATAGATTGGCGACAAAAGTGATGAAATCGCCAAAGTCTACAACTAGACACGCCGACCCGTCAGATAATGAATGGATGGTCGTCTTCTGTCACATCAACCAATCAGATGATGAATGTTAGGTTCCACCCGGCAGACGAAAGTAGTCTAAGGGTCGCGTTACTACTAGTGATGTGTACATGAAGGGCCAAAAGAAAGTAAATGTCCAGAGCCTCGGTACACTGATAAACTGGTTGAATTAGAATATTAACTATAGAAATAGAATAGAATTAGGCAACCGGCTCATGAAACAAACAAAATATAATACATTTACATTTGACGAAAAAATTGTTTATGTTGAGATTTCTGTGGAGCTGCTACAAAGAATGTTCTGCTGGAGTATTCACCAACTAGTTTTGGTCACAATCCTGGGTACATAAAAAGGTTACCATTGCTCACTTTACTTTTATATTTCCTCTATGGTGGAAATCAGCCACGGCAAATCATCATTCAAGATTTTGCATACAGCAGCCCTATCCTAACATGGTGTTGCATCTTTACAAAAATCGACTGACCCAAGGTCAACTGCTTTCTCATCGGAGCCGCACTATACTCATATAGGGAAGACTGCAGGTTGGATATACGCGTGGAAAAAATAAACAAGTATCAAGTCAACAAATGGATATTTTGGAAAAATTTCGAGGATCTTCGTCTAAATTAATTGAATCAATCCAAGTAATTTTTCATTTCTGTAGTCAATTGCATCGTTTGGAACTAAATTTAGCATTATATTTAAACTTTCTCGATTAACAACTGAAGGCAGTGTTGTTTCTTTCAAAGGATATTTTAGTGAACCCCTTCTCAGGTTTTGTCGGCTCGGTTACTAGCTGTGAAAATATACGGGGAGATCAGTATAGCACGTACACTAACGCAAAGCACGTCGGAAACCAAACCGAAAAAGTGTTCCCCGTTTTTCGATTGGAGGTGGCATTCTTGAGATAGTTGAAAGTTTCATGATGTAATAAAGCAAATCCGAATGAATAAAGCAAATCCGAATGAATACCTGTCAGTTGTAGAGGTGTGCATCTCTGGACTGAGCAGATCGAGACGTAAATAAAGCAAATCCGAATGAATACCAGTCAGATGTAGGGGTGTGCATCTCTGGACTGAGCAGATCGAGACGTTAATAAAGCAAATCCGAATGAATTCCTGTCAGTTGTAGAGGTGTGCATCTCTGGAATCACGTCTAATCGAAAAAAGTGGGGTGCCAGCTCAGGTGTTGCCTCGTCATCTGACCGTGGTTCAAAATTACGTGGTGTTGTCCTCGGATCTTTCCCTTTGGGATTGATCCCGGACCGTCACCAATAGCCCGTTGTGTTGCTCCAGTGTGACGTTAATTGAAATACTCCCCCCCTAATCGAAAAAAGGACACTTTTTCGGGTTGATTTTCGACAAGGAATCGACGTGGTATGATTATTATGAGGTCGATACTGACTTTGTATTTATGTGAAAAATCTTTAAAAGCTAGTAGGTTCATGGTAAATTAACCAATGTGTCGATCCTCCAAGTGGTTTCGACGATTATTCTGAAGATAGGATTTATTTTATATTTTATTTTATGAACGCTCCCAAATGAGGGTGTTTTCTTATTTTATCCTCAGAACTCTACTCTTGATAAATTTTAGTGGAATTTCAATTTAAATATAGTTTAGCCCTATTAAATTGGGCTTCTGTTGCCTCTATGTAATTTTAACCACATAAGTTCATATGTAAATCTCCATAGCATAAATTTTAAGAAACGACGAATAAATTAATCACGTTACCCTGTGTGCCACTTCCGGCCCCTGAATCCTGTTCTTCGTGCTGTGTAATCTATTTGCTGTATTCTGTTAATGTTTTTACTGTTATGTCCTAATTTTAATCTTTGCTCTTTCATATCCTTTGCTCCATTTATGCACTTGTAGTATGTGTTCAAATGAGAACTCTAAACCTCTGAGGGGGGGGGTCGGAGAAACGTGGGTACAGTCAGTAAATGGCTTCGACGAGATATCTCGTCCATAAAGATCTGATCAATTTTGCTAAAGACGTCCTTAAGATATTGCCAAATTTTTGATGGATTACGACAAGATCAAGATCTGGTCAGTTTTTTTCTAATGACTCCTTCAGAATCTGTTTTGTTAATCTGTTTTGACCAACTGTCGGTGGTTCAACCTCAGTTCTTTGAGACAGCAAAAGATCAAATTATTAAATTTTTGACGCACCCCAAAAGTCATCATAGCGACATAAAGAAGAAACATTTAGACAATGATGTAGTCATTTGTCCGTTCAATAGCCCGTTGTGTTGCTCTCCAGTGTGACGTTAATTAAAATACCTACCTCATTTGTCCGTTCAACGTTTCGCCATAAATTGAAAATCTTTTCATAGAAATATCGAGTCCTGTTTGAAAACAGGAATTTAATGATAATTTTTTTATTGAAATATCCATAAAACATCCTCTTTGTAGAATCGAAAAATGAATGGATATTTTTATTTAAAAAATATTGATGTATTCGAAAACAATGGATGTATTATCTCATGTAAAAATGCATCAAACAAAAACGGAGGCCGCGGTAGCCCGTTTGGAAGAGTAATGGATTAGCGACCGGAGCATTGCGAGTTCGAATCCAAAGACCGTCGTGTACATATAGGGCTGGAGCAAGTTCAATCTGTCGTTGCCTCAAATGTCCTCACGTTGGCGCGGTGTGGAAGTTTGGAGAGTGGGGTGCCAGCTCAGTCACTTCACCGTGGTTCAAAATTACGTGGTGTTGTCCTTGGGGTTTGATCCAGGATCGTCGCCAGTAGCCCTTTGAATTGCTCCAGTGCGACGTTAATTAAAATACTTGCCTACCTACCAAACAGAAACAGAAATTTATGGGTTTTAATGCAGTTTACAATCATACATAAATGAGATTAAATTCAAATGATTGGTTGGTTTTTACGGCGCAAGTATCTGATCTGGCCAAGCATATTTTTTTACATAGACATGCACACAAGGAGTTTTACTGATATAGGAGAGAGTAAGGGTAGAGAAATCGAAGATGGACAAACTTACTGATCCACGGCGGTCACTATACAGGGTGAGTCTAAATTCTTTTTACAAAATAAGAGGGGTGATAGTACCTGTCCAGACGAGCAATAATTACCATGGAACATAGGGTCGCATTGCACTCTGAGAGGCAGAAAAGAGTCAAATTAGAATTTCAACATGAACTTACAACAGTTTTGGGAAAGCGAATGAACGATACCAAAAGTATCTGATTGATTGATCAGAGAAAAACTCACAAGTGCTCAAAGTGTCGCTGCACAGTTCACAAAGGCGAAGGAATGACTGGCTCTCGTAGATTCCTGATGTTGTGTTAATTTTGTCTACGGCAACACCGATTCTCGCTACGAGATCTTCAGCCGAGTCCACAGGCGTCTGGTACACTAAAGATTTCATGTGCCCCCAGAAGAAAAATCTTGGTTAAGAGATATGCTACGTAGGCAGGTACAAAGCGACGTCAGAGGCCATGACTTGTTCATGCTCAACGCGTTTCGACTTTATTCTTTTCTGCCTCTCAGAGTGGAATGCGACCCTATGTTCCATGGTAATTCTTGCTCGTCTGGATGGGTACTATCACCCCTCTTATTTTGTAAAAACAATTTAGACTCACCCTGTATAGGGTGTTTCGAAGATATCTGGCCAAATTAAAAAGGGTGACAGAGGGGCCCAAAATAAGCAAAGACAAAAAATTTTGTCTAAGAATGTGTGTCCGAAATGCCGTATTTAGGTGGTAGAGGGCGTTCTTTAGGTCAGTCGATAACATCGTATCTGTGGCGTAAATACTTCTGTGGTGGAAATTCTTCATTATAGTGGAGTCTGAGAAAGGTGATTGGTAGGTATTTGAATTTAAGCCACACTAGGGGGACCAACACTGTTGACGACATTCCGGGATCCATCTCGAATCGAAAGACCAGAGGACGCCTCGTCATTTTGAACTACGGCCGGATGACGAGACCAACACCAGAGCTGGCTCACCACTCCAAACTTCCACACCACGCCAACTTGAGGTCATTTGAGGTCACGGCAGATTGAGCGTGCACCAGCCCCCTGCACACGAGGTCTTTGGTTAGAACGAATCTTGAACTCTCAACCCTTCGGTTGCTGATGCATGACTCTACCAACTGGGCTATCGCAGCCCACAGAGAAGCCTGGATAAAAAGCATACAGAAATAAAAATTTCAAGTTCTCTGTTTTATTTGGTTGTACGAATCATTCAATCTCCGAATCACATAAGTCTAAAAATATTTTTTCCGATTTACTGCAGGTAGGTATATTAATTAACGTCACACTGGAGCAACACAACGGGCTATTGGTGACAGTCCAGGATCAATCCCAAAGGGAAAGACCCCAGGACAACACCACGTAACTTTGAACCACGGTCAAGTGACGAGGCAACACCCCTGAGCTGGCACCCCACTCTCCAAACTTCCACGCCAACATGAGGACATTTGAGGCCACGACACATTTAACATGCACCAGCACCCTTTGTACACAACGGTGTTTGGCTGGATTCGAACTCGAAACCCTCCAGTTGCTAATCCGTTACTCTTCCAACCGAGCCACCGCGGTCCCCGATTTACTGCAGGAAAACATGCTGGTAGTGTTCTTCGCGAATCAATAAATTGTTTTTAAAAGAAATTGAATTAATAAACATTTTAAAATGCTACGCCGATTTCCCCCACTCTTTGACACGTCACTGATTGACGTTGTTTGTCTTGTGTTGGGCCCAGCTTGGCCAACTTTGGTCCTCCTGCCATAAAACCAAACCAACCACCGCGAAAACGTACGAACAAAATAAAGCACTCTATTCCGGGCACTTTCACCTCAAACCAAATCAGCCACGAATTCCGCGATAAACCTCCCCGATTATTGTTACGACTGTTACACACACAAAAAACGCAGACTGTTACGGAAAATGACTCACAAATAGGCCCCCTCGAAGGCTGTTTGTTGATGTTTGGAAGTGTCAGAAGAGTTCTGCCCCACCCCTCGTCACAACCACAAACGTCTATTTTTACTCCCTTTCAGCGTGTCCATCAGAGGGCAGCATCTCCGACCATCGACAACCGGACACAATGGGCGTCCATTAGGGCCCCCTCGTGGCCCCAGCAGAGCGTGTAAACAACGCAGATGAGGTGACAATGGAGGGCCTTTTCGTCAGGCCTGTCATCCACCAGAAAGGATGACAGGTCAACCCTACCCACGGATTGCAATTTGACATTCGAAACGCGGCTGTTTGGACATCTTTCAAGTCAGTTGGACTGCCAACGTGGTTGGTGTTTATCGCCTACGCTCTTGTGATGCGGTTGGTGTTATGATTTGTTATTATAACAGGAGGTGTTATAATAACAGGTGCATGGAGTAATAATAGGTGCATGGAGTTTAGTGCAGTAAGCATCTCGGGGGTTAAAATTAACGCAATTTATTTGCAATTGTACAAATTGCAGGAAACCGTGACCTCTCCATCTGACCGGGATTAAAAATGAGGTGCTGTCCTCGGACCTTTTCCTTTGGGATTGATCCCGGACCGTCGCCAATAGCCCGTTGACCAGAACAATCTCATAATAGTATCTTGATAGAAAACGCCTCTCTAACTTTCAAGGCACTAGGGGAAAAAAAAGAATCGTGACGGATCGGTAGCTAACTAATAAAGTCTTCTTGACCTAGGCGTGTTCTTTGTTATGGGCTGAAGATGAACGACAAGGTCAAATTTGCTTTACAAAACCGCAAATTTCTATTAAAAGTTTAACAAGGAACTAAAAGTCCTGAAACGTTCGTAAAACAAAACCTAACAGGAAACGACACGCCTCTTAGAACAACATCTTTTTCCAACTGAGTTGACACGGGTTTTCACAGTCGTTGATTCGAGTGGCCGAAGATAATGTGCCGGATGCAAACAATATATCAATGCATAAAAATAGAAATAATCGAGTACATGTTAAGTTGGGTTTGAAGAGTGTCTTTGCATGAACAGTTTACTATGCAACCGCAACTTCCACACCCTAAACTTTCCTGATGGTTGTCTTGAGGAGATATCTATGCACTAGCAAAACTGACCAGATCTTGATGAACAAGATATCTCACCGTTAGAAGAAAACTGACCAGAACTTGATCAATAAAAAATCGGCACTATCTTGATGACGAGATATCTCGTCGCTAGCACACATGGTTAGATCTTGATGGACGAGGTACCTCGCGGAAACCACTTGGAGATTTAAATAATAATTTAAACAGCGAAAACAACCGCAAAACAATTTTAATCATTGCAAAGATGAAACGCTCAAGCGCGTTTTTTAAATTTCAATATTTATCACCAATTTTCTGTTTCTGTTGGAACCCTGCTTCTATTACTTTTAATATTTTATTCTTGTGTTTGACTTTGCTGGTCTAGTTTTTGACCTTGCGCCATAACTCCAGTTCATACCTAGTTCATAACTAGTTCTGACCATCTCTCTTTGGCGACTACCTCTCCCCCCCCCCCAACCCTGTCGAGTCAAAACTTAAGGGTGCAAGTGACTTCTTTGGTCAAGGAGTAAAGAGTGACCTCGCAAAATGGTAAGATACCACTGACCACCTTAATAGAAGTGAGTGGGTGTGTAGCTTTATATGAGTATAACGATTTTACTCCATTAAAATTTGTCGGACCTGTACAATATTTTGTCTTCACGTCAGTCCAAAATGGAATCACCGAGAACAAAGCAGCCACATTGATGACGATTCTTTTGGGGTTTCGCCAGAATGCCTTACTTTTTAATTACCATATACTAAACCGCTTTGGTATCTCTTATTAGCTTAAAAGACCTCGCGTTGATGGACCCCATACAATAAAAACTTATTTTTATTTATTACTGACAATGATTTTATAAATTATCTAGATTTGAAATATGACCATAACTCAAATTAATACTGGATTTTTATAAATATTTCTTTAATTGTTTTCTTTAATATGGAAACTAGGTAGTAATTATATAGGCATTGCTTGGCACAGCTTGACCAAATCTGGTCCTTGTGCCATAAAAGAAACCACCAACGTCTGGGGTAGCTGTGACAGTGAATTTGCCGATTGCCATAGCAACCTGCGAAATATAGGCGACGCAGATGTGTGTATGCCTGGTCTGCTTGCCCTGGGTGTATTTCTCTCTTTTGTGTCAGTCCTTGTGTGTATGCCCACTTTATGTGTTCGGAGCAGCTTGGCCAAATGTGACCCTTACGCCATAAAACCCAACGAATCAGGATTCCTCACTATTAGATGACTATCAGGTTCAGTATTTCAGTATGGCACATAGGACTAATGTTGCAACGAGGCTTTCTGTTGTACGAGAGTTAAGTTGAATCTCTTCGGTAGGTAGTTAATTAACGTGGCACTGGAGCAACACAATGGGCTATTGGCGACAGTCCGGGATCCATCCCGAAGGGAAATATCCGAGGACAACGCCTCCTCATTTTGAATCACGATCAGATCACGAGAACAACGTCTGAGCTGGCACCCCCTCTCCAAACTTCCACACCACTCCAACTTGAGGTCATTTGTATCCAGGTCATTTGTATCTAGGTCCAGCCAAAGACCGTGTATACGTAGGTCTTTGGCTGGACCTAGTTTCGAACTCGCAACCCTCCAGTTGCGAATCCGATGCTCTTCCAACTGGGCTATCCCGGCCCTTGAAACTTTCGGAAATCTCGTTTATGAAAAACTTGTTGCAATGAAGCCATGCGATGGCTTTAGTAACTGATAGGTACGGAGATATCACTGACGGATCAGAGTGCGGGGTGCCAGACACGCACCGACGGTAATTTAATTGCAATGGTCAGTTGAGACCGTCTTTCAACGGCACGTCGTCAAGTGAAGTAAGCGTACCACGCATTTTAGATGCTTGACCTTCAAACAAATGTATGTCGCAGCAACAAAGAACGAGGAAAAAACAGGGCCAAGGTATTACCACCTCTTCCCTCGCGTGATATAGTTTGGCAGCGGTTGGCAAATAAGCAATTTGATTGGCCGATAACAGAGCTTCGCTTGAGAACATTTCGCCTCTTCACACAACATCGCTTCTGCTTGGATTGCTTTCTTTGGGGGCTCTTTTTTCTCGGACACCCGATACCCGAGGTCCTGCCTCCTTTAACAGGATTGCGGGGAGCCCACTTACCCAACCATAGCCTAATCCACCCCTCCGTGTCTGCGCCACCACCACAAAGTAAACCAATCAATGTGTCCTAAACGCCGTAACAGAGAGCGACTAAATCATTATTATTAGGGGACCCCTTTGTGCTCCATTGTGGGGCCCCTTTTCGAGGCATTGTGAGCGCCTCGAGTGCCAGGGGGGCTTGTTTGGGTTTGCCAACCCCTCGCTTCTTTTCTCCTCATAATATTCCCTTTACACATTCATGGGTCAGAGAAAACAGACACTCGACAGCTGAGAGGGGGGGGGGGGGCCCGGGGTCGACCCGCCTCTTCCATAGTTAGGCGAACAGGGGTTGTATTTCTAGATCCAGATCGTGGGGACAAATCTGGAAGCGTTCGAGAAAGGATTGTTTGGTGTTCCTATTTTGAAAACTATTTCATGGGATGGGATTAGATTGATCAATGCCCATTATTCTTGCTTTTTAATAATTGGAACTTCAAGACAGTTGAATTGTTGAGCCGCTCTTACTGATGAAGTAATAGGAATAACTAACTGAAGCGAATGTGTAAAAGGCTAGTTCTACTGTTAAATGCTTTCGGCCACAAAAATCAGAGCTGTTAACAAGTTAGAAATGAGTTATGTCCAATATTGCTAAAGATTCATTTTCTGGATGGACACGTAAAAGGGTTACCATTGCCTATTCCATTTTTTATATTTCCTCCAAGCTCTAACGTCAACGTGAGGACATTAGAAACCACGATAGATTTAACGTGCACCACGTACACGACGGTCTTCGTTGTCAGATCGAGTTTCAAACTCGTAATCCTCCGGTTGCTAATTCGCTACATTTGCAACCACGGCCAAATTGGTCAGATCGTACTGGACGAGATATCTCGTCGAAACCACTTGGAGGGTTAAGCTCGGCCACACATTGCGGCAGCATGTGACAAAACATACGACATGCGCATACGCACTCTGTTTCTGTACTGAAAACATGTCTGTGCGCAAGCGCATTTCAGCCAATTTAGTGTCACACGACTGATATTGGACCAATGCGTGACCTGTCTTTTTCGCTCCTCATTCTTGTCTCCCTTAGAAACGCAATAAATACATCGAGGATTTGGTATTTCGCATATTTTTCTGTTCTCTCAAGAATCAATTTCAATAACGCAGTTTTGCTTCCACGTGTATGATCAGGACACCTGTGTTTCGAAGAGCCACCGTCCACTGAGGTGCGAACAGGCTTCAAGAAACCGAGATAATCTCTAGTGACCTGTCCTTCCTTCTGTTTTACCCTCACCTACCCTTCTGCATTTTGCTTTTTTTCCTCCCTTGTGTTTGGCGCAGCTTGGTCAAATATGGCCCTTGCTCCATAAAACCCCCAAACCTACCAACCAACTTGAGTGGTGGGTTGCGCGTGCAGTCGCATATTGTTAGAAAAATTGAGGGAGACTGAATATCGGGTATAAAAGTACAGTAGAACCTACAATTATCCGTGGTAATGTGGTACCAGGTCACTTCGGATAACCAGACACTCGGATAAGGACATAGTAACACAAAACAGCCTGTACGAATTACAGAAAGCATTTACTGTGCTTCTGTTACACCAACTGAATATTGCCCTTTAACACCAACTGAATATGATACACAACTACTACTTTTGAAAGATTCTGAAAGATTCATAAAGCAAGTATTAAGAATAATCAACTCTGAACAATTTGTCACTGAAGAAATTTTCACGAGTGCTTGTGATAGATTTCACAGGTCCAGCTTTAAAAACATCAACTCTATCAGCTAATCTCTACAGGTAACAAGTTCTATATTTTTAAGCCCAAGGGCGCATCTCCTTTAGGTGTGTACGGGCTTCATGGACCCGAGGTGGTCTAGTAATCTTTTCTTTTCCATGGGGTTTACTGTCTTTAGTAAACATGGAGGTCGAGTTCCCGAGATAACCAAGTGATCTTTTCCTGCTTTCATCTCGCTATTCTGTTCCCTTATCCCTTTTTTTACTCTTTCACGACATTTTTTACGTAAGTAGTTAATTTTCACACTGGAGCAACTCAAAGGGCTATTGAGTACGTTCCAGGAACCACCCCAAAGGGAAATATCCGAGGACAACACCTCGCCATTGTGAACCACGGTCAGATGAAGAGAGCAACACCTGAGCTGGCACCCCACTCTCCAAACTTTCGCACCACGCCAGCGTGAGGTTATTTGAGGCCACGACAGATTAAAGTGCACCAGCCTCCCCATACACGAAGGTCTGGTTGGACCGAGCTTCGAACTCGCACCCGTCCGGTTGCTAATCCGTTACTCTTCCAACTAGGCTACCAAAGACCGTCGTATACGTGAAGGGCAGGCACACTTTCAATCTGTCTTGGCTTCAAATGTTAGTGTGGTGTGGAAGTTTGGAGAGTGGAGGTGTCGACCTCGTCATCTGGCCGTGGTTCAAAATTAATGTCCTTGAATCTTTCCCTTCGGGATGCATTCCAGATCGTATCCAATAGCCCGTGGGGTGCTATTGGCGACGTTAATTCAAGTACCTCGCATTACCTCCAACTGTTCTACCACGGCCCCACATTTTTGTCTTGTGTTTGGTCAAAGATGCGCCAAGCCGACCAAGAGCGGCGTGGACAGTGAAATTGGCCCGCGATAGCGAGGCTTTATTAAAATACATCCTCTTCCCCAGGACGTGAATAGAGACTTCTTTGTGGGCCTCGTTTGTGCGGCAGTCGCTCGACTGGAAATCAGAAAAAGCAACAAGAAAAAGTCAAAGGTTGTTTCACGCCTTCGCCCGCCACGGGGGGCGCTGATGTGATGTCGTGACAGCTGGATTACAAACACCTCTGCCCCACGCCAGGAAAGAAGGAAAGTGCCCCACACGCAAAATAAGCCATCACTCGCGGAGAAGGTGCGCCGCCGGCTTTGTCCACAAATGAAAGGCGTTCCTCGCACAAAGGGACACGACTCCAATCGCTCGCCCTAATGTCCCAGGAGGAATAATAATATTTTCCTGCATTGTTTCCTGCAGCTGAGACGGAGTGGGTTTGACTGTCTCTTAAATGACTTGTTTCCATTAGAAGTTGTTCCGACGCGTCAATGAGGCAAAGCCTGGCTGAATTTCGAGGAAATAAATCGCACCGACTCCAAAACAAGAAATAAACAAATTATATATTTTGGACGCCTTTAGCCAAATTCCCCTTGAAAAGACATTTATTTAAGAGCTGTTTCTCTACAGAAAAGGGCGTTGGAAGAATTTCGAGGAAATAAATCACATCGACTCCAAAACAAGAAATAAACAAATTATATATTTCGGACGCCTTTAGCCAAATTCCCCTTGAATAGACATTTATTTAAGAGCTGTTTCTCAACAGAAAAGGGCGTTGGAAGAATTTAGAGGAAATAAATCAGACTCCAAAACAAGAAATAAACAAATTATATATTTCGGACGCCTTTAGCCAAATTCCCCTTGAACAGACATTTATTTAAGAGCTGTTTCTCTACAGAAAAGGGAAGAGCATCGGAATAGCAACCGGTAGGTATTTAAATTAACGTCGCACTGGAGAAACACAACGGGCTATTGGTGACGGTTCGGGATCCATTCCGAATCGGGATCCAAAGATCCGAGGACAACACCACGTAATTTTGAAACACGGTCAGATGACGAGGTCGCACCTGAAGTGGCACCCCATTCTCCAAACTTTCGCACCATGCCGACGTGAGGACATTTGAGGCCACGACAGATTTAACGTGCAGCAGCCCCCTTTGTACACGACGGTCTTTTGGTTGAATTCGAACTCGCAACCCTCCGGTTGTTAAACCGTTTCTCTTCCAACCGGGCTACCGTGGCTCCGATTAGCAACCGGAGGGTTGCGAGTTCGAAACTCGGTTCAGCTAACAACCGTCGTGTACACGGGGGTTAGTTTACGTTCAATCTGTCAAATGTCCTCCCGTTGGCATGGTGTGGAATTTTGGAGAATGGGGTGCCAGCTCGGGTGTTGTCCTCGTCATCTGACCGTGATTCAAAATGCCGAGACGTTGTCCTAGGATCTTTCCTTTCGGGATTGATCCCTGACCGTCACGAATAGCCCGTTGTGTTGCTCCAGTGCGACGTTAATCAACCTACCTATCTCTACAGAAAAATAACCAGTTAATAAAAAAACAAAAATTGATGATCCACAAAATGCGAGAAAAAAGACACAAGTACAGCTAGATAAGAGATAAGACAGAACACTTCATTGAAGCAGACTACTTATTGAATTGAAATCTTTAATCCTCCTGGTGGTTGTCTCAACGAGATATCTCGTCATTAGAAGAAAACGAACCTTTGATGTCATTATCATCAAAAAAAACTGAAACGATCTCGAAATCATAAAAAAAAATCGGCAATATCTTGACGACGGTTGGTATATTTCTTAACCCTCCAAGTGGTTTCGACGAGATATCTCGTCCATTCAAAATTGGTCACTATTTTGGATGGACGAGATATCTCGTCGAAACCACTTGGAGGGTTAAGAAATATATACCAATCTCCAAGAAAGAATAAAAATTCTATTTGTAGTATTATTACATATATTCTTTAACGGTTGAACAAAAAATACTTTACAGTTTTGGTGGTATACCCGGTGACTTCAAAATTGATACTAGAAATGAATACAAAAAAGGGCGAATCGATTTTGTTATGTAGGAGGTTGTAAAAAATTTTAACGCAATGTCTCTACGGAGGTTCCTCAAAGTAATGGAACCGAAATGATTTCAATGCATCCCGTATAAATAACCGCTTTGACAAGTGACATCAAAATTAAATTAAATTTTATCTTCTGTAAATTCACGAAGCGATGAAATTTAATTTCGCAGTTAAGTTTTTTACTACTGAAAATTTGACAGGGACTCAAGACCATTACGGGTAATTTTCGTGAACCATCGAACTTTCAGAAGTGATCGGCTTCAACCTCGACCCTTATTGTCGAACGGATAAGTGTCACTTGTGAGTGCCACGAGATGACGCTGTTTCGCAATCGAAATGACAGCGATTTTGTTCCCATCTTCTTGCTGTTTCGACTTGTTTCCGTGTCAAGGAGGAAAACAGCTCTCATCAACTGTTACGTGATCCTAAAAGTGAAAATTCTGTAAAATAAATTCCGAATGTAATTTTGAGTAATTGGGATACTCTGAAGATATAAACGCTCTTCTGCCGTCCGGAGCTTTTAGGCTTGTAACAGATTTGATCGAGCTGTATCTTAGATGTTTAGTGTGGTGAACATAGATGAACGCAATCTCGCCTTAGAATGATTTATTACGCACATTTGGTACTATTTATGAATAGACTAATAATATCATACCATCCGTTCCGAATCTATGTTCTACACCCCTCCTGGTGCAAAGGGAACAGTCCCGCTCCAACCGAGCGAAAAAAGTCTTCTGCTCTTTTAACGCGAAAGTGATCTGCCGCAGTGTGGAACACAGTAAACCACTGGCGAAACCAATCCGTTTCCTATACCAATAAATCTACTGAGTTATTATACACAAAACAACTCGGTTCCAACGGAAATGAATAGTATTTTAGAAGTTGTAAATCTACATATAAAGCAGAGTTGACATTTGTCTGTTCTCTATACAAATCTGTACCGTTTGACCAATCCACACCAAATTTGGTACACTTATTCTTTGGAATCCTGCGGGTAACGTAGGCTACTTACTAAAACCCCCGCTCTATTTGTTTTGAATATGCAGAGGGGTGTAACGTCCCGTCATCCTGGACAGAGCACTTGTTAGGGGGCGCTCTCTCCCGGTCTGGCTGTGCAGATGACGTCAGAGCTAACATCTACAGGAGTCGCCTCTCAAGATGACCTTGGAGTTTTTTTTAGAATCCTAGAGTATGGTGCAACTCAGATTGGAGCTGTTGCGGCAAAAAAAATCATAGTATATCGTTTATAGGGTAGCGTAGGCTACATATTAACAACCCGAACAACACAGGTCAAATTCAGCTACTAATACATATACACTATATAAATATACAATATACAGGATGAGTCTAAATTGTTTTTACAAAATAAGAGGGGTGATAGTACCCATCCAGACGAGCAATAATTACCATGGAACATAGGATCGCACTCCACTCTGAGAGGCAGAAAAGAGTCAAATTAGAATTTCAACATGAACTTACAACAGTGTTAGGAAAGCGAATGAACGATACCAAAAGTTGCGCAATCTGATTTATTTATCAGAGAAAAACCCACAGCAAGTGCTCAAAGTGGCACAAATAAGAGGGGTGATGGTACCCATCCAGACGAGCAATAATTAGCATGGAACATAGGGTCGCATTCCACTATGAGAGGCAGAAAAGAGTCAAATTAGAATTTCAACATGAACTTACAAGTGTTAGGAAAGCGAATGAACGATACCAAATTTACACAATCTGATTTATTGATCAGAGAAAAACTTACAGCAAGTGCTCAAACTGGCGGCCACGCCAAACCACCGGTGGTCGTTGCACAATTCACACCGGCAAAGGAATGACTGGCGCACCCTCTCGAAGATTCCTGGTGTTGTGTTAATTTTGTCTGCGGCAACACCGATTCTCGCTACGAGATCTTCAGCCACAGGCGTCTGGTACACTAAAGATTTCATGTGCCCCCAGACGAAAAATCTTGCTTAGGAGGTATGCTACGTAGGCAGGTACAAAACGACGTCAGAGGCGATGACTTGTTCATGCTCGACGCGTTTAGACTTTACTCTTTTCTGCCTCTCAGAGTGGAATGCGACCCTATGTTCCATGGTAATTATTGCTCGTCTGGATGGGTACTATCACCCCTCTTATTTTGTAAAAACAATTTAGACTCACCCTGTATATAATAAACTTATGTTCATAAAGATCTCACAATGCTCCACCTTAAAAACAAATAAATACAATGGAGTAGTCAATTAAGAATCAACGAAATTAGAAAAACTCATAGTAACTCTACATCAATGTGATATCTTGAAATTAAAAATGAAACACTCATCATTTTTCATCACAATTGAAATTTATTTCAATAATTATCACAGTACGATACTGCATTCCAATTTAAGTGACGAGCCATTTCTTTTCATCCATCCTCCAAGAAATCCAAGATAAATTTACTTTTGAATCCCTCCGTTCCAATCCGAGATAACCACCACGAGGGTTAAGCCAGTCGTGGTGTCTTTTAATCAAGAAACCGTCTTAAGCGTGCGGCTGCACCTCAATTGGAGACCACGTCAAGAGGTTATGTCACCGTACTTGCAAAACACAAGCTCGCTTTTCTTTAACCCTCCTGGTGGTTGTCTCGACGAGTTATCTCGTCATTAGCAGACTGAACCAGATCTGATGAACGAGATATTTTGCCATAAGAAAACTGACCAGATCTGATGAACGAGATATTTTGCCATAAGTAAACTGACCAGATCTTATCAACGAGATATTTTGCCATAAGAAATCTGACCAGATCTTGATCTCGTCATCATAAAAACTTGGCATTAACCTGGTGACATGCCATTAGCAAATTGGCAGAATCTTGATAGTCGAGATACCTCTTCGGAATCACTTGGAGAGTTGACTCGGTGGAACACAAACATGTACTTTAACCACCCAAATGCCTTCGACGAGATATCTCGTCCATTAAGATCTTTCCAATTTTGCTAATAACGATAATCAAGGTATTGCCGATATTATTTTTATTAAGACGAGATCAAGATTTGGTCAATTTTCTTCTTCAAGTGACGAGATATCTCGTTCATCAAGATTTGATCAACTTTGATGATGACGATATATCCTGTGGACACCATAGTAGCCCGATCGGAAGAGTAGCGGATTAGCACCGGAGGGTTGCGAGTTCGAATGTAAGACTGTCGTGTACAAAGGGGCCTGGTGCACGTTAAATCTATCCTGGCCTCAAATGTCCTCACGTTGGCGTGGAGTGAAAGTTCTTAGAGTGGGGGTGCCAGCTCTGGTGTGATCTCTCATCTGACCGTGGTTCAAAATTGCGTGGTATTTTTCTCTGATCTCTCCCTTAGGGTTTGATGTCGGACCGTCGCAAATAGCCCGTTGTGTTGCTCCAGTGTGACGTTAATGAACAATACCTACCTTGTGGAAACCACTCGAGCGGTGAAGAATTACCGGCAATGCCTTGGATCGGCAATATCTTGAATGTTATCAAGATATCGCCGATTTCTTGATAATGAGATCAAGATCTATTCAGTTTCCGTTATCGACCTTAAAATTAAATAGACGGAGCATGTGCCCGCAGTTTCTTGTTATTTCTTCCAGTGGCTCGGTTTGGAGATCTGTCATGTGGTTGTTGGTAAAAGCATGAATCCTAAATTACCCACTTGATCAAAAACACTAGTCTTTGATCCGACAGCCAATCGACCAAGTCGATTTGTGATTTACCCTTCAGAGACCTTACGACAACGACTCCGCCCACATGATCCGTCTATTTCATTAGAAGGTCGATGGTTCTCTTCCAATGACGAGATATCTCGTCCATCAAGATCTGATCAGTTTTCTTCATCGACCTTAAAATGAAATAGACGGAGCTTCTGCCCGCAGCTTCATGTTATTTCTTCCAGTGGCTCGGTTTGAAGATGTCACGTGAGTGTGAGTAAAAGCATGAATCCTAAATTATTGATTGGTTAAACTGATTACCCACTTGATCAAAAACACTAGTCTTTGATCCGACAGCCAATCGACCAAGTCGATTTGTGGTTCACCCTTCAGAGACCTTACGACAACGACTCCGCCTACATGATTCGTCTATTTCATTAGAAGGTCGACGGTTCTCTTCGAGATATCTCGTCAATCAAGATCTGATCAGTTTTCTTCATCGACCTTAAAATGAAATAGACGGAGCATGTGCCCGCAGTTTCTTGTTATTTCTTCTCCAGTGGCTCGGTTTGGAGATCTGTCATGTGGTTGTTGGTAAAAGCATGAATCCTAAATTACCCACTTGATCAAAAACACTAGTCTTTGATCCGACAGCCAATCGACCAAGTCGATTTGTGATTCACCCTTCAGAGACCTTACGACAACGACTCCGCCCACATGATTCGTCTATTTCATTAGAAGGTCGATGGTTCTCTTCGAGATATCTCGTCCATCAAGATCTAGTCAGTTTTCTTCATCGACCTTAAAATGAAATAGACGGAGCTTCTGCCCGCAGCTTCATGTTATTTCTTCCAGTGGCTCGGTTTGAAGATGTCACGTGAGTGTGAGTAAAAGCATGAATCCTAAATTATTGATTGGTTAAACTGATTACACACTTGATCAAAAACACTAGTCTTTGATCCGACAGCCAATCGACCAAGTCGATTTGTGATTCACCCTTCAGAGACCTTACGACAACGACTCCGCCCACATGATTCGTCTATTTCATTAGAAGGTCGATGGTTCTCTTCGAGATATCTCGTCAATCAAGATCTGGTCAGTTTAGTTAATGACGAGATACCTCTTCGAGACAACCACCAAGAGGGTTATTCCGCCGGTACCGGTCTAATTAGCCTCCGACTTGCAGAGAGCGACAAACCAAAGCCAAACATCTTTTTCCTCCTCAAGGGAAAGAAGGAAAAAGAATCCATCCGACAGACCTCCGATCAAAATGTTTCGAAAACTCGAGGCCCATTTCGAGGCTGGCAGCAACGCCCTCCCACTCCCGGGAGACAGAGTCATTCAATACAAGATTATCACTCGGGGTTATTAATTTTTTTTGCTCCTCCGCGCAGAGGTGTCCGCGGTAATCGGACTGTCACGCCGCTCGAGCGCCCCCTGCGGTGAGTTTAAAGGCTATTAAGTGCCCGGCTCTTCTTTTTTTGGTGGGGGGCTCTTCTAAATCCCTGCCCCCGCGTCACACACCTGATGGATCACAATCAAAGTGACATCGCGAAAACGGGTTTATTATTGGTGTTTCGCCTGCCGCCGAGAAAGGGAGGATGTGGAAAGATGAGTGACTCGGGTATTTCGGGGGGCTCTTGTAAAACAGGTCAAACAAAAGAAGAACGTTCGTTCGAGCCGTTTGGAGGGGAAGCGCAAATAATGCGGCGGAAAAGCGTTCTATAGAATGAAGATACATTGAGATACGCTGTTTTCTTAATCCCTCGTGATCTGGACCAGAGTTTCTCAACCCTGACATCAACTAGAATGAGCCGTTAATTTTGTCATTTTAGTTTTTTAAGGAGTATATAAACTAAAAAAAACCCCGAAAATGGACCGATTTTTTTTCATTACCTCAAAATATTTTCCAACTCCTTAGCAAGGGACGTGGTCACCCAGTTGGAAGAGTAGCGGATTAACAACCCGAGGGTTGCGAGTTCGAAACGCGATACAACCAAAGACCGTCGTGTACGTGGGAGATGGTGCACGTTAAATCTATCGTCACCTCCTCATGTTGGCGTGGTGTGGAGAGTGGGGTGCCTAGCTCAGGTGTTCATCTCGTCATCTGACCGTGGATCAAAATGACAAGGTGTTGTCATCGGATTTTTCCCTTCGGGATGAATCCCAGACCATCGACAGTAGCCCGTTGTGTCGCTTGAGTGCGACGTTAATTCAACTTGAGTGCGACGTTAATTCAACTATCCCCTCAAAATATTTTCCAACTCTTGCTTTGACACGTTATCAAGATCATGTAAACATTGGGAATATTTTTGTAGTTACAAGGGTTTTCCGTTAGGTACTGCCGCCATGTGCAAACATGTTTTCGGAACTTTAAAACTCAATTTCGTGAAAAACTGTTTTTGCAATATGATGCTTTGTTCAAATTGGGATAACTCAAAAATAAATTAATCTATTATAATTATTTTTGTATCATCATAATCCATATAATACAGTGGACGTTTTGACCCTCAATCAGACGTAAGAAATGAATTTTTAGTTGATTTTTAAACGTTAAAATTCCTGAGAAACATCACTTTGGTATTGTGTGGAAGTTTGGAGAGTGGGGTGTACGATCAGGTGTGGACCTCGTCATCTGACCGTGTATCTAAACTACGAGGTGTTTTCGGATCTTTCCCTTCGGGATGGATCTCTGACAGTCGCCAATATCCCGTTGTGTTGCTCCAGTGTGACGTTAATTAACTACCTACCTAGGGCAATTACAAAATTTCAGTATATTTTCTAATTTAAACGTTTTTTACCTACGAATAGAAGTGTCTTTATTTTTCCTGTTTTGAAATTTTATACTTTCTTAATATATTTCTGTTTGGTTGAAAATACAAACGCTACCCTTCGAGAAAATTCCTCCCAACGAACAGTCTTCCTTTGATGATAAAATAGCCCGTTGTGTTGCTCCAGTGCGACGTTAATTAAAATACCTACCTACCTTTGAAGATAAAAAATGAATAACATAACCGACAATCGCAATTGTCGATTGCGTAGGAGTGAACTGTCGTAGATCGATAGCGCTGGATTCCACAACCGGCGGCGATACCCCAAATGCGATTCCTAAATTTCAACTTCCAAACATATCCGATCTAATTGCATGAAATTCAAATTTAATGAGAACGAGAAGCAACCAAATTAAATTCGTACACCAACGCGCAAGAAAGTAACGACTTTTATCCACTTTCCGCCCTTATTGCATTAATTCGGCAGCTATACCCTCTCTTCAAATGAGATAGTTACTTCTTTGATCTATTTTGCAAAGCAGACATGTTTGGTTTGACGAATGAAATTATTGTAAAATTATCGAATTACCCGGCAGCCACGACGTAAAATTCCTCGAGCCGGAGATCTCATTCGAGAGCGAATATTTTAAATATTTAGTTTCCTTTGATAACCTCCCTTCTTATTCCGCCCGAGTGTCGAGTTAAATTACGCAAAGAAAATGCTTCATTAGACAAACTCGATTACCCCGACGAATCCTCCGTTCGCTGCTTCGTTCTCTCTTCTGTTGTGAGCGAAACACGGCGAATTGAAATGGAAGACGGACGTGACATTAAAGAACGAAGAATTGCCTACTCCCTGTCGAGATATTTCTGGGCTTGTTTTATAATTCCCTGCTTCGTTCGTATTCAATTGCTTTTTAACTCTGAGCGCCACGAGATTTCCTGAAGGGGCCGCGGTAGCTCGATTGGGAGAGTAGCGGATTAGCAACCGGTGGGTTGAGATTTCGGAGCTCGATCCAACGTGTCATATACATGGGGGTGCACATTAGATCTCTCGTGGCCTCAAACGCTCACGTTGGCGTGGTGTGGAAGTTTGGAGTGGGGTGCCAGTTCAGGTATGACCTCGTCATCTGACCGTGGTTCAAAATTAAGTGGTGGTGTTCTCGGGTTTGATCTCGGACCGTCACTAATATCCCGTTGTGTTGCTCCAGTGCGACGTTAATTAAAAATACAAAACTAGCTAGACCAATAATAAAAGTAGATATGAAATTATACAGGTACACCGCATTAAAGATTAAAAATTAATTTTAAAAGGTTAAAAATAATGAGTTTTACATCGGCGGTAATAATGACAACAGATGAAATGCATCGTTTAAAAGGTATAGATAAAAACATTTGTATAAAGTTCATAGAGTATATGAGGTATAAAAATTTAAATAGATTTGGATGGAGATTTTCTCCCACCAAATCTTGCAAATTTAAAATTGGACTGCTAAATATAAGTTTATACGATGATTAAGTTTTTATGATGTGATTAAAAGCTCGACAATTTATTACAGTATGATATTAGCAACCGGAGGGTTGCGAGTTCCAAACTCGATCCAACCAAGGACCGTCGTATACATGGGGGCAGATGCACGTTAAATCTTTCGAGGCCTCAAATGTCTTCACGTTGGCTTGGAATGGAAGTTTGGCGAGTGGGGTCTAGCTCAGGTGTGACCTCGTCATCTGACCGTGGTTGGAAATGAGGTGTTGTCCTCGGATCTTTCCATTCGGCTTTGATCCCGGATCGTCGCCAATACCCGTTGTGTTGTTCTAGTGCGACGTTAATTTAATTACCAATTACCTTCCACGAGATTTCTGAGTAGTGTAGCATTGCATCCAAACACACAATACGCATGGCGATTAAATTACCACATCCATTGGTTGGAAGAATCCCAGAAAGGATTCTGCTGGTCAAGAAGATCAAAACTGGTTAGGTCATGCTGGGAAGACTACAGGTTTCAGGATGGATATATGCACGTGAACCCCTCAGAGGGTTAAGGGGCTTTACTTCTGCAGTGACATCGCCTACCACGCCAAATTATCCTAGATAAAATCAGATATCGATGAGCTTTTTAAGTGATCCGCTTAGTAATATATTTAACTCTCAAATTGGTTTTGACAAGACTGCTCGTCCATCGAGATCTGACTAGTTTGACATTGACGAGATATCTCGTCATCAAGATACTGCCGAATTTTTGATGTGATGTCACCATCAAGATCTGGTCAGTTTTTTCTAAAGACGAGATATCTCGACCATGAATATATGGTCAGTTTTGCTAATGATGATTTACCAGGTCAAGACAACCGAAAGCAGAGACGTTCCTGACTGGTAAGTGGGACTGTGTTGATTCAGTTTGTTTGCCCACCGCTCTCCCTACCTGCGAGTTTTCCTTGTTGCGTGTATGTCCGTTTATTTGAAGTTGGTCTTGTGTTTGGCGCAGCTTGACCCTTGCGCCATGGAACCCAACCAACCACCACCCGAGAGATATTCTGGTCGTACGCCTGCACGGTAAAAACAGGTAAGTAGGAAGTTGAATCACGTCGCACTGGAGCAACATTGGTGACAGTGAGGGACAACGGGATATTTTCGTCGGTCCGGGATCCATCCCGAAGAGAAGATCCAAGGACAACGCCTCGTAATTTTGAACCTCTATCAGATGATGATAACAACATTTGAGCTAGCACCCCACTCTCCAAACTTCCACACCTCGCCAAATTTCATCGAGGGATAACAGTAAAAACGAGCAATATAACCGATATGTCTAAGCGCGATATACCGAAGGATTACTGTACTTATAAATTGAGTGAATTTTATCCTCAATTTACATAAGAATCGTAAAGAGACACCCTTATCAAGGGCTTCTTTTTCGAGTGGGTGGAGCGTTTGTCCTTTCGATTGGAATAGAAAGTCAGAAGACGATTGGGCCCCTTCGAAATTGTTCTCTTATTACGAGCATGGAAGTTTCTCTATAGCAAACCACAAATGTAGTTGCAAAGCGAGATCAAGTGGGAACTGAAAGTCTGCGTGGTAGAATTTCACACCGCAATCATCCATGCTTTAGAATAATTTGTGTAAGATTTTATTTAAATGACATGGATATTGGGTTGGCAGACCGAAAAGTTTGTCCGGTTTTTAAACTAAAAAATAAATTTTCTCGTTGCCGCAAATAACTTTATTATATTGAAAAACGCATTGACCGTTTTGTTCCACTATCTTCTACCATCTTTCAGGCAACATCCTCTGAAATCTTTTTACCTTTCTGGTCAAAGACCTGTCCAAAGTGCGGATTGAGGTCTTGCAAGGGATTAAAAGTTTTTCCGCTAAGAAAATTTTGTGAAAGGATCTGAATATAAATGGAAATCTAAAGGTACGATGTCTTGTGAATAGTCGCAACTTCTCAGCCAAGGTGTGACAGACTTTTTGCCTGGTCACCAAAACATGCTGCCTTGTGTTATCGTGATGAAAGACTACGCCTTTTCTGTCGACTAAATCAAGCTGCTTTTCGTCGAGTGCTGTTTTTAATTGATGTCACTGGGAAATCGATATGAATCGTTTGGTTTCGCTTAATAAGCTTATGAGTACCCTCTTCCAATCGCGCCTTGTAACAGAATTTACCTTCTTGGAACGTCTGTAGGGTGATGAATGGTGGTTCATTTTTTTTGTCCCACGATCTCTTTCGTATCACATTATTGTAAAGCATCCGCATTTCATCGTTTGTCACAATTTGTTTAAAAAATTAACATCAAAATTACGGTTGTGTCGAGGACAAACCGTAGTTTTGATGTTAATGCTCGGGCCTGATGTTGGATTGTAGAGTGAACGTAGTAGACAGGGATTTTGAACGATTAATTTTAATTATAATTATTTTTATAGTTCTAACTATTAAAATGAAGTTTGATAGTAACATTGAAGGATAGTTTTCTTAATTAAGGGGCACAGTAGCTTTAAGCATACAAATCAACAGGTAAAATAGACTAATTTCGGTAAACGGTATCACCAAAAGTTTTATGTGTATCATAATGAAATTTTTTGTAGGGTTTATTTATACTTTATGCTACATAATGCAGAAAAATTGGTTTGATTTTTAAAAATTAAATAATATTTTACTAGAATTTACATAAGGTCGTTTTTTAACATACTTTTTTTACAAGCATAACTTGTGCGCAACATTCTGAGTCATCCTGTGCATTTTCTATAAAACTAATGGCTGATATGAGTAACACAATACTTTTATTTTAAATTGGAACCAAAAAATAGTAGTTAAGACATAAATATAACATAGTCAATTAATATTTCACTTCATTAATTTTTTCCAAATTTTCGCTCATACTCTATCGAAATGTTTTAATATATTTTTAGCTTTTGAGTAAAATTTCCGTTTCATTTTGAAGCCTTTTTGATAATCTATTTTCAATCATAATTTCAGGAGTCTATGTTCATTAGTTGCAGAGTTATAGTGCGCGCAAGCTTGAAAATTTCCATTCTGAGATAAATGCAATTAAAGTTGAAATAGTTATTTTTAGCATCACGTGCGTTCAAGTAAACAAATAGATTTGTGAAATGAAAGAGTTGAATAGTACATATATTCTGCTTATATTTGTTACAGTAAAAATATTATTAAAACTTTCGAAAAAAAAATAAATAGCTTAATTCCAAAAATTAATAGAATAATTCCAAACCAAAACTAAGAAACGCAAACAAACGAACAGCTGAAAATAAAAACAGGTGCGTTCGAAAAATCCTCATTACGAACGAACGAATGCGAATTTTTTCATGCGGTTTTTTTTACCAGAATCAGAACATTTCAAACTATCTAAATAGATCAAAATTGAAAAATCGATTTTTTTAAGGTTTTAAAGGTACTGTGTCCCCTTAAATGCCTGTGGTTGTAGCGTAGTTTGGTAGCTTTCGAATGACGTCACTTACTCAGTTCTCACTCCATGCAATCTAAAGTTATACCGCCCGAAAAATTTCGACATATTGTCGAAATTAACCATCCCCACGCTCAGTTCTCACTCGGTCCGAAGATCGTGTCAGGTAAGTCAGGACATCCTTTGTCTATCCGACTCTATATTTATTTATCTTCTAGATGTTTCTTCTAGTTCTGAAATCTTAAGACAAAACTGTTGTAACGTTTTTATACGTTCGACTTTTCATGCATGCCCTCAGTACGATTCCGATTTTAAAGACATATTCACGCCAAAACCGAAGTGTTTTCGTTGCATTTAAATATTAATGGCACGGTTATATTCATACAGGTAGGTAGGTATTTTAATTAGCGTCACACTGGAACAACACAACGGGTTATTTAGACTCATACATGACTCAACCCCAAGAAATTGAGTTTGTTCATGTATATGTTACTGTGAAAGACCGATATCTGGCAAATGTCGATATTCTCCGGTGAATGTCAGCATTCATATAGTCCTTGGTGTATGTCCGAAATATCATTATTTCTCACTTACACCGGCAAATGTCGACATTCAGCATGCACTGATGATGAGCGTTGAATAAAAATATTTTTGTTACGTTAAGACAAAAACGCAAAGTTTTAAATCATACTTTATTATTAAGACATGATATATGTCAAAATGGGAGAAAGCTTAAGTAACAGCACATGTAAATAAACTGTTGAACCTAAAACGAACAGCACATTCTATAAAGAAAATAATACCAATAATAAACTGACACATAAATTATGTGATTAACGTTATACAATCTTATTTAACTTAAACTGAAGGCGGAGAGGCCTCTCTGGCTGCAGCCTTCTCGTTTCGACCCCCACCAGAGTTTATCTGTGCTTGTCGACATACACCGGCGATGGTCCGAATGTATAAGGATATAACCAAATATTCGGTCTTTCACCGACATATTTGGTATGTGTCGACATTCACCGGAGAATATTGACATTTTCTAATTTCGGTCTTTCATGGTAACATATCTACAGTATGATGTACTGCATGCTGTAAAGTACTGGCATACCGCCTCGGTAGCATGCTCCCAATCACGGGGCCATCGTGGCTCAGTGGGTATGCCCATTGTGTGGTCTCTGAGTGTATTTCTTTTCTATGGTAGTAAAGCTTTCCTTGTTGTGTGTGTATGTCTATTACTTGAAGTCACAGGCATGACCAAATATCACCCTTGCGCCATAAAACCAAACCAACCAACTCTTATCCACAGTGCGGAAGAAACACCCCACTCATACTTGATGTTGTCTGTCTTGTGTTTGGCGCAGCATGGTCAAATATGGCCCATGGATCATAAAAAAGAAACTCAACCTCATCCCAACCACACTCATTTAACCCTTTCGTGCCTAATGGGCATATACGTCCCAGAGATTAGATTGGGTAAATAAATCCCACTTTTGAATGGGTTTTTACGTTTTCAGTGTTCTTAAGGAATTAGGGAATAAAAATATGACTAAAGAAGCAATACTTTCAGATTGCAAATGGATGTTTATGAGCACGTCCATTCATTCTGATGAATGAGTGACCGTGGTTCGGAAACAAAAAGATGGTACAAAATGAGTTGCCCAGAAGCCCACTACACTATGTGGAGAATGGAGTTGAGCGCTGTGATGAAATGGCTACTTTTTAGGGTCATGGCAGAAAATCAGACAAGTGGTTGAAAAAGATTTTTAGTTATGATTTCTGTTGTGAAAGCATGGATTACGAAGTGTGGAACATAAAACAGAACCACTATTATCATTCATGGTCCCCTTAGCTGAGCAACTAATAAATGTCGGAAGGGAGAAAGCAAACACAAAAGGAACACGAAAGTACGGTCGTCCGTCAAAAAGAGCAAAAACTACTAAATTAAACTGCTTTTCAGAGTTAAATTTTAATCATGCAAAAGTCGGGGCGAAAGGGTTGCACTGGTACAGTGTTTCCCGACGCAGCGCACGGGAGTGTGGGATGTGATGTCAGTTGCCTTCGAATAACTGAACGAACTTTCCGGCCAACCCAATATTTGCAAAATGTTTTCTTAATGTCTTACTAACAGAGAACGAATGTCTCGCGCAGTTAAATATCCCCAAGAACAAACCGCAAGTACGAGGAAGGAGTCTTTCTCACCCTCCTCCTCGGCCACAACTCAACGTAGACCCCCACGAAACCACCCCCCTTATTCCATAGACCGTGTTGTTTTTCCTCCAGCACTCTCACTCCACATACCCTATACGATTTCATTCATGCTTTGTGCCCCTCTCATTCATGAAGAAGCTCTCTTCAGTTCCGTTCCTATCAGAACTCTCGAGGAGCTTCTGTTTGTTCTATCACCATCCTTCGCCACTCGACACTGTTGACATTTCTGCGGTGGTGCCTCCTCGCGACCCAACCCTCCAAGCGATCGCCTGCGAAAACACGGCCCCACCTCTTTACTTCACTTCCATTCCGTATTCATGGCCGGCCGGAGCAACTGGTTTGAGAAGAGCCCTTTTTGTTATTGCTTTACATATATGTATTTTCGTTCCCATTGTGTCCCACTCTCGTTTGTGTTTCGTAGCAGTTATTGCGATTTGCTCGGTTCTTTTCGGGGCTGTAGGAGTGGGTCGCTGGCGGCCCTTTTTCTTCCGAGGATGATGAGAATTTTCGCGGGCTTAGCGGGGGGTCGAGAGTAAACAAACACTCCACAAACAATCTATTTTACCTGTGTGGCACTTTCATGATAAAAGGGACGATATACGAATCAAATGAAAACGCACTCTTTTTTCTGTCATAGCTGGGGTTGAATTTATGTAAATCTCCAACAGCGTAGACTAACATTGGTGAACGCCAAAGTTGGATCAAAAGCAAAATAACAAATCTTACACTTATGACTAATAGACATGTTATATTTTTCATAACTGGTTATGGTCCTTTCCTGCACTATCCCTTCATCGTTTTAAACTCAAAAGTACCTCATACTGTCCCCTGTGGACAGCTCGGCGACGTAGATTGTTACCTACTTGAGTGTTACATACCATTTAACTAAGCTATCATAGATAAAATAAATTCAATGGCTAATATTCCTCCCTATGTGTATTTCTCCTCTTTTGTATCAGTAAAATTTTCTATCTTGTGTACTTACTCTTAAGCCCCTGAACCAG
Source organism: Meta bourneti (assembly GCA_933210815.1). NCBI lineage: Eukaryota > Metazoa > Arthropoda > Arachnida > Araneae > Tetragnathidae > Meta > Meta bourneti. Next base: position 5,640,567 of record OW119930.1, on the reverse strand, counting down.
AGGATGTAAGACTGGCTGCACGACAGGAAGTCGGGAGACATTCGTCAGGCGACATAAGATCACGGTCCTTACCCCAACCGGACATATCAAAATTCAATTGATACAGACCAAATACAAGTAATAAACAAAAATAATGTTATACATAGACAACTTAACCGCTTAGACTAGTGATTATAGAATTTAAAAAGCATAGAAACCAGAATGGAAAACGTAAGCTTAATAATGAGACCCCTATATCCATGTATCCATCATATACATATATTTAACCGTCAGAATTATACAATATTTTGGGTTAAATATTCAGAAATTTTTAGTTTTCATCAGTCTGTAGATGGATATTGAGTTACAATATTATTCAGGTATGGGTGTTTTAAACTGTCTGGTTCTGTTTAATGAAGATGTTCTGTGAATTTAAATAAGTAGTGATCCGCATCTACGTATATTTATACCTCAGGAGTATAATGATGTATTTTGGGGTGGGTGGGTATTTCAATTAACGTCACACTGGAGCAACACAACGGGCTATTGGTGACGGTCCGGGATCAATCCCAAAGGGAAAGATCCGAGGACAACACCACGTAATTTTGAACCACGGTCAGATGACGAGGTAACACCTGAGCTGATGTATTTTGGATTAAATATTCAGAAATTTTTATAGTTTTCATCAGTCTGTAGATGGAGATTGAGTTACAATATTATTCAGCCATGGGTGTTTTAAACTGTCTGGTTCTGTTTAATGAAGATTTTCTGTGAATTTACATTTAAATAAGTAGTGATCCGCATCTACGTATATTTATACCTCAGGAGTATAATGATGTATTTTTTGTGTGAGATCTCGACAAATAAGATATAAACGGCCATAGTTCTTGAGATAAGAAATCGAAAATCTATTTGTAATATGAGTAGAGGTGTGGACAATGGGTAAGATGACTACTCTTCGTCCTGTGGTTGCTAAATCCCAATTAGTTTGCCATTGTGTGATTAGGTTTCCTTTTGGATATTTATCCCATTGCCCATATCTGGAGTGGACGCTAACATCCATCGTTGGCTTGGGGAAATGAGGAAAGGTCGGTGCTGAAGGTACCCATGCGCATGACTAACATTAACCAATCATAGTAAGAAACCATTAGAAATCGAAAGGATCGGATGTATTGTCTAATTACAATTATATGAATGCCTCACTTGCCAAATCGATTAACTCCATAAAACAAAAAGTTGAGAAAAATGATAAAATAGTATACATTGTTTTTTAAAATTCCTTTTAAATTATAAATTCAAATAAACGATGTAGACTGTATTACTGCCAGATGTATCTTTTATCTAACGACATATAGAAAGTATAAGATAGAATATCATTGGAGTAATCGTTATTATTACTACAGTTTTTGCGTGATTAAGGGAGTTAATCGATTTGGCAAGTGAAGGAAAATTATTAATTCAAATTCAGTCTTCAAATTATTTTTTATTACAGAAAAACTTCATTGTATACATTTTTTATTAAAGATTTTAGCAAAAATGAATATTTGTTCTGTTACTGTTACATATATTACGAGTATTATTACTTTGTTTAATTCATTGATTTCATTGATCATTTAATTGATTCATCAACAATATAAATGATGTCTTCTTCGTTAGCTGTATTTGAGCTCCCGTCATTTTTCTGTTTGTTCTGACTGTACGTACAAATTCCTTTCATTTTCTTTGTTGTTCGGTTTTTACTTGACTCACTGTATATAAGAAGTAGTCAATTGCTTTGTTAAAAAGTGTTTTAACTCAATTTTTATTACGATTTACATTAGAATATGGAGTTAAATAATTTATTTCAGGAGCCAATCTGATTATTATTCAATGGCTAAAAATATTTTGTCATTTAGTGGTGTTAATACTTATTATTAGAGAAATTTGTTTTGAATATATACAGTTAGGAGTCAATCAAGTGCTTTGACATTAAAATTTAATAAAATTCAGAAAATGGAGTTAATCGATTTGGCAAGTGAAGCATTCATATGATACTAATATTCGTTATAAGCGCCGCGGGTTGGAAGAGCAACGGATTAGCAACCGCCGGAGGGTTGTGAGTTCGAATCTCGGTCCAGACAAAGACCGACTTGTACAAGGGGGCTGGTGCACGTTAAATTTTTCGTGGTCCAAAATGTCTCACATGGGCGTGGTGCAGAAGTTTGGTAAGTGGGGGCCAGTTCAGGTGCTGACCTCGTCATCTGACTGAGGTTCAAAATTACGAAGCGTTGTCCTTGGATCTTTCCCATGGGGATGGATCCCAAACCGTTGCCATTAGCCCGATGTGTTGCACCAGTGCGACGTTAACTACCTACTTACCTTGTATTCGTTATCGTCTGCAGCATGAGTGAAACTCAATTTTTGTCGTTAAAGTAAGTTCCTGTAATCGTTTCAGAGTCATTTGCTTTTACGCTGATTGGTCATCGATTGGTGACGTAGAATCATCGGTTGGTAGGTAGATATTTCAATTAACGTCGCACTGGTGCAACACAACGGGCTATTGGCGACGGTCAGGGATCAACCCCCGAAGGAAAAGATCCGAGGACAACTCAACGTAATTTTGAACCACGGTCAGATGACGAGGTCACACCTGAGCTGGCACCCCACTCTCCAAACTTCCACACCACGCCAACGTGAAGACATTTGAGACCACGACGGACTGAACGCGCACCAGTCCCCTTTGTACACGACGGTCTTTGGTTGGATTTGAACTCTCAACCCTCCGGTTGCTAGTCCGTTACTCTTCCAACCGGGCTACCGCGGCCCGAATCATCGGTCAATTCATCAACACAACAATCGTTTGCGTAAAAATTATCGGATTGCTTTTACAGCTCCGAATTTATAAAAATTCTGAAGTTTTTACAAACAATAATTTAACTTGTTTTCAAAAATCAATAGTAGAAAGTAAGAATGTTGGAACAGTTCAGTTTCTCTTCGGGATTGATCCAGGAGTGTTCGTCAATAGCCCGTTGTATTGCTCCAGTGCGACGTTAATTCAATAACTTTGAGATTCTTGAATGATGTGACAATAAATCTGCGTTTGAAATGACAAACTTAAATAATAATTCATCGAATGCAATGAATAACTTTCCTTCAATTTCAAAAATGAAATTTTTGAGTCCTTTATTTCGGGAAATTTTTAGAAAACTTTTCAACCAGTTTTAAAACAAGGGCATAAACCTCTTGAACGTTATACGTAAAAATGGTTACGACAGAGAAGTGTATGGCTTGTAAGTACTTGACTGAGATTTAAGCACAAATTGAAAATTCAGTAAATGCTAAACAGTTTTATTAAACATTTTATTCAACTGTAGCAAAGCATTTAAAGGGAGGAATTCATTTTTAGTTTAGCTCGTTACGTTGCTCCAGTGTAACGTTAATTAACTACCTTCCTACCTAAAACATGGGTAAAATAAATAAGCAGAAATAAATAAATAAGAAAAATAGTAATAGTTTAAGAATAATAAGTAAGCAAAAATAAATGCTCTTCGACTTTTAGGTTGACTGTATGATTGCTGCTATATTAGGTACACTAAACATTTCACCGAGTATATAAAGGAACTGTTTCCAACACAAACAAGTCACGCACTCAGCTTTGAAAAACTCAAATATAATGAATTTGACCGTGAATTTGATGGTTTTGCGTAGCGATATTTGTGAAACGGTGACCTCGTGTTTTTCTAGAATTGTTACAAAATTAAAGACAGTGATTTACCTGTTTTTGTGGCGATTTAACACAAGCTATTTCCTATGATGTGTCTGGGGTAACGCAGAATTTGCAGCGTCGCTTCAAAGGCCGGTGGCGTAGATCCAAGGCAATAGGATTGCATTTTTTGGTCCAAGTTTTTTATTGTGAGAGGGATTTTCAGTGTTTTTCAAGCCAGAGGGATAGCGATTTTACTTCCGCTACCCAAACGCTCTCGCATAATACATATAGGGTGTTTGTACGCGCTGGATAACTCGTTTGCTCAAATGTCAAATGATTATCATTTGCGAGCGTGCATTGATATCTTGGCTCGCGAATAATTAAGAACCGATTGCAGTGTTTTAATTTTTGATTTTATTCTTTAAAAGACAGTTGTGGAAACATTTAAAAAGATTTCTTTCGAGGTAGGTATTTCATTAACGTCGCACTGGGAGAAACACAACGGGCTATTGGCGACGGTCCGGGATCCTTCCCGAAGGGAAAGATCAAGGACAACGCCCCCTCGTCATTTTGAACCACGGTCAGATGACGAGGTCAACACCTGAACTGGCACCCCACTCTTCAAACTTCCACACCACGCCAACGTGAGGAATTCGAGGCCAGGACGGATTGAACGTGTAACAACCTCCGTGTACGCGACGTTGTTTGGCTGGACCTAGTTTCGAATTCGCCAACCCTCCGATTGCTAATCCATTGTTCTTCCAACTGGGCTACCGTGGCCTCTTATTATAAGAGTGATTTTCATTGTTTTGCAAATCAGACGGATAGCGATTTTACTTCCGCTACCCAAACGCTCTCGCATAATACATACGGGATATTTGTGCCCATTGTGGTGAATGATTCATTTGAGCGAATGCCAGATGATTATCGTTTGCGCGCGCATTGATATCTTGGCGCGTGAATAATTAAGAATCGTTTGCAGTTTTTATTATTTATTATTTTATTTTTTAGACGGCAGTTCTAGCAACAATTAAAAAGATATCTTCCGATTTATGTTCTCGATATCTTTAGAATTGTTCGTGTAAAGCAAAGGTTACCAACCTTTTTGACTCGCGGAGCCCTTTTTAGAATCAATTTCTATGGCGGAGCCCTTTAGGCCTACCCTATGTTTTACAAGATAATGACGTTTAGGAATAGTGTTACATGGGAGGAAGAGGGGATAAATAGTAAAGAGATATTTAAACAATTGCGCAATGTCGATGCAATGAAATTATATTTTTAAAACTTCGAAGTTTACCATATCTCAAGGTCGACATCCCGCTCAGCCTCGTCGTCTGTCCGTCTCGCGCTAAAATAATTTTACAGATAGTGGCAGCAGAATGACCAAGCATCGTCTGCTAGAGGAGAAGCGAAATTCAACCTGGTGAATTTCCGTTCAGAATGTTAATTTATAGTTTTTTTAATTTGGTAGGTATTTTAATTAACGTCGCACTGAAGCAACACAACGGGTTATTGACGACGGTCCGGGATCAAAACCGAAGGGGAATACCACGTCATTTTAACCTACTTGGTAAACACCTGAGCTGGCACCCCAATCTCCAAACTTCAATACCACACCAACGTGAGGACATTTGAGGCTACGAGAGACTTAACGTGCATCATCCCCCCGTGTACACGACGGTCATTGACTGGACCTAGTCTCGAACTCGCAACCCTCTGATTACTAATCCGTTACTCTTCCAACCGGGCTACCGGGGCCATACGGAAGAATGACGCATGGAATCATTATTTCAGTGCAACGGCCGCTCTTAATGTAAATAGAATTTTATAAATAAGTATGTTTTTTAATTATGCATTTCACTTGAATCTACTACATCGCACTGGCCATCGGGGTTGCCTTAAGATATTGATTACCACCGTTTGGTGTTTAATCGAATCTGCATTGACTAATCAACTCATTTTTCAATTCGAAATTCATTCGTTGGAATTTTTATCGCCGAATTGCTGAAATCGTGCTCGAAAAACAAGCCAACTGACGTCACGTTCGGAATACGTGCAGGTAACACGTTCCGCCCCTGAAACACTTCCGCCACCTACCTTGACAGGAAATGCCTCTTACAGTATGGTATTTTTCAACAACGCGTCTCCCGTAGACATAACTGCCCTGAGTGTGAAAAAGTGTCATTATGTCAGGTGCCATTTTGACGTGAAAATAAATATATAAATTAATGTATGCACCATTCGTTAGGTTATTACAAGGCCATCTAGAGAGGCCTCTCTCAGGATAGCCTTGGTTATTACCGTTCCAACTGCGTGACATAGCAATCACTGATGTATGGTTAATTTCCTATTCTTTCATAAATAGAGGGTTCTTTTATACAGGGTGAGTGTAAATTGTTTTTACAAAATAAGAGGGGTGATAGTACCCATCCAGACGAGCAATAATGACCATGGAACATAGGGTCGCATTCCACTCTGAGAGGCAGAAAAGAGTCAAATTAGAATTTCAACATGAACTTAACAACAGTGTTGGGAAAGCGAATGAACGATACCAAAAGTATCTGATTGATTGATCAGAGAAAAACTCACAGCAAGTGCTCAAAGTGGCACAAATAAGAGGGGTGATAGTACCCATCCAAACGAGCAATAATTACCATGGAACATAGGGTCAGAGTTACGAAGATTTTGCTGACAAACATATCTTCTGTTTCATGTGCAAGGTATATTTAAGTTTTTATTCTCATTTATGTAATCAGAGCGCGTTTCCAGACAGAAGCGCTTAAAAGTAATACTTAAGTGAACAACACCGGTCGAGTCACTAGCTATTTGAATTGCGCACAACCATCGACCTTCCAAAGAAATGGTCAGAGCGCGTGAGCAGAGTCCCTGTCGTAAGATCTCAGAAGAGTAAATCACGTGGGCTTGCGAATAGACTTCAGCCGATTGGCTATCGAAGAGCAGACTAGTGCTTTTAATCACGCCGGAAAATCAACTTAACCAATCAATTATTTGTTCCACATTAGGATTCATGCTGTTTCCCACAATCACCTGACAGATCTTCAAACCGTAGAAGTAGCATGAAACTGCAAACACATGCACCGTCTATTTCATTACAAGGTCGATTGTGAATCGACCTTGTAATGACGAACAGACAGAAGTAATGAGGGGCCCCGATAGTCCGGTTGACAGAGTAGCGGATTATCAAACGGGGGGGTTCCGAATTGAAATTTGATTCAAATGTCGTGTACGTGGGAGTTGGTGCGCGTTAAATCTGTTTCCCACGTGGTCTCACGTTGGCGTGCTGCGGTAGTTTGGAGAATGGGAGGCCAGCTCAGGTGGCGACCTCGTCATATGACCGTGGTTCGAAATGACGCGGCGTTGTGTCCTTGGATCCATCCCTTCGGGATGGATCTCGGACCGTCGCAAAAGTCCTTTGTATTTCTCCAGTGCGACGTTAATTCAACTACCTACCAACAGAAGTACAAAGGAGTATCAAAAAGTAAGGTGAATTTTTGATTGACAGAAAAACGTGCAGAGATAAATATATGAAAATTTATTATGTTTGACAAATCGTATCACACTATCATTCGACAAAGGAACCGTAGTGGTCTAAGCATTTATTCCAAATCATCCATGCCCTTTTCAAAGAAATCTTGCTCCAGGTTCCCTAACCAGCTAAGTGTTGTGCCTCTTCCAGTGTATGGAAACGGAGGTGTTTCTTCAGGGGCCAAACAAATGGTAATACCGCTCACTGAACCATATTCAATGCTTTTGCAATATCACTCACTCTTCTGTCTTCACGAATCATGGCATCGACGACATTCGTGTCGTTACACCACACGTACACTTGTTTCTGCGACATAACACTCTCTCCATAGACTTCCAACAATTCTCGATGAATATTCCATGTTTTTCCCCTTGGCCCACAAAAGACGAATGACACCTCCTCCTTGGAGTAATGCTCAAGTCGATGCGCCATCTTTGGTTGGCTCTAAGCACCTGACGGGTTGACGTAGAAGTTTCTACAAGCCGTCACACTTCTATCACCTTGGTACTTGCAACATATAAAAAAATTAATTAGCTACACAAAACTCTGAGTTTTAGAGACAAATTCACCTTACTTTTTGATATAAACCTTGTATTTAAAGGTAATTAATTAAATGAACAACACCGGTAGAGCCTCTAGATGTTTGAATACCGCAAAGGCCGCAATCGTGTCTCTACTTCGGAAACAGTCATCCCCTGAATAGGGTTCCAAATGAATCGAATGAATGCGTGATCCAAATATTATCCCGTTGCCCTGGTCGACCCCCCCGCTGCAAAAGCGGCTCTCATTAGAGTCGATTGTTGGGATTCTTTGCGTCATCGCAAGGCGACCAACAGTCGATAAACGTTTGCTCCCGCTGAGGGAAAACAAGCAAGTTTGTCTTCCGGCAACAAGACAAAAACGCTGAGTAGCGGTTTGTAACGGGCAGCCGCCGAAAAAGCAACTACATTTTTTAGTAATTGGACATCACAGGGCGATTCAGATATGCGTGTACAAACTTCAGGGAGGAGTAGGTTTCACAAAGAACAAATAGGGATCATGGCAATGCAGGGTCGGAAACACCATCTTTCATCATTGGCCTGCAAGATCGCCGGACTTAACAGGCCTCGATTACTTCTGGGGTTACATCAAAGGACTGGGGTACGGCAACCTCAGTTGAAAGCAACGAAGACCTTGTAGCACGGCAATCGCTGTAACTGCTTCGAAAGTCCAAGACGCACCAGGAATTTTCCAAAATCAAAATGTGGGGTCGTCGTTGCTCAGCGGGTATGTCCACTGCTCTAGCAGCCTTCGAGTTGTAGGTGGCGCAGGTTCGATTCCTTTCAGGTGCATTCCTCCCTGTGTGTATTTCTCTCTTCTGTGTCAGTAAGACTTTCATGGTGTGTGTCTATTACTTGATATTGTATGTCTTGTGTCTGGCAAAGCATGGCCAAATATGACCCTTGCGCCATAAAACATCAAAACAGCCAACCAAAATGTACGTGATTCCATGCGCCGCGGATGTCAAGTTTGTTTCACAGTTCATGTTCGCAACTTTGAACACCTGTAACCTCAGCATTTCGTAAATGTCTTGTGAGTAATAAAAAACATTTTGTTCTCTTCGCTGCTATTTCATTTCTCGTCTTCTCTGTACACTAGCAAGCACATAAAAATGGCGTTTCCGACTCTCCATGTATAATTCCGATTTGTCTTTGTGCAACCTACTCAGACTTTTGTACACACTTAGCTTAATTCCGCTGTATGTTACAATACTTAAAAACCCTTATTCTTGAACTATACATTCCATGTAGTATTTAATACATTCCAATATTATGATGGTTTTTAGTAGCTCTTACGGGACTTAATTGGGGAGAAACCCCATCCAAGTATTAACTTGCTGGTGCACATTGAATCTGTCGCGGCCTGAAATGTCCTCACGTTGGCGTGGTGTGGAGGTTTGGAAAGTGGTGTGCCAGCTCACACACAGGTGAACCTCGTCATCTGACCGTGGTTCAAAATGACGAAGCGTTGTCCTTTCCCTTCGTGACAAACAACCGAGTAATGGGTAGTTGAATTAACGTCTCACTGGAGCAACTCAAAGGGATATTGGCGACGGTCCGGGATCAATCCTTAAGGGAAGGGCCGAATAGCCTGGTTGGAAGAGTAACGGAAAACAACCGGAGGTTTGCGAGTTCGAATCCAACCAAAGACCGTCGTATACAAAGGGGCCTGGTGCACATTAAATCTATCGCGGCCTCAAAACTCCTCACGTTGGCGTGGTGTGGAAGTTTGGAGAGTTTTATACCAGCTCAGCTATGACCTCGTCATCTGACCGTGGTTCAAAATGGTGTTGTCCTCGGATATTTTCCTTCTGGTTCGGTCCCGGACCGTCGCCAATAGTCCGCTGTGTTGCTCCAGTGCGACGTTAATTAACTACCTAAATTAAATGCTCAACAACTGCAAAACACGACATTGCCAAAACAGCGACCCTCAATCCTTTGGCTGCAGCCTCCTTCCAGGACGAGACCGAGAAGAGATCGTCGTCCTTCGGTATCATTACGCCACCTTTCATGGACATAAAGAAAAAAAAACAATCAAACTACCATATTTTCAACAACTTAACAGCAACGAAAGCAATTTACAGCCTTTTCCCATCGCCTCCAACAAAGGCCACCTTCTAAGGTGACTTCTCGTTTGTCTGAAACGCTTCTCTCGGCAATTACCATCGAAGGGGCCCCCTCCGAAAAAACAGCGCCCTCAGCCCCAGCCCCATCAAAAGCGCCCCACCAGGGACAATAAGCCACGGTCGCTTAATTCCCTTCTTCACAATGGAAAGAGCACGTAGTTAGTTTCCAACTCTCCATTGATGAGACGAAAAAATAATCTGCGAGGACAAAAATCCAGATTTCCGGGCAAATGCCCCCCCGCCCCGATTCAGGAAACGCGCCCTCCCTCTCTGCCCCCTCTCTCATCCACCCCATTACCATCGTTCTCTTTTGCCAGCGCGTATGTGTGTGTATTTATACATTATAAGGCGAACGAGTAAGGGCAGACGATAATACATGGGTTGGGGTGCACTAGGGGGGAGGGACACGGGGTGGAGAAGGGGATCGGGGGGCAATTACGAACTCAGGAAGCGGGTTCTTAATGATGGCCGCGGATTAAAGTGGGAGGACGCCCGCAAATCGTGGCGATACGCCCTCTTGGGGCGCTGGCGAATCAATACGTCCTCGAGATTGAGATGTTGCCACTCGATTGAGACAATTAACGCCTCCGCTCATTTGCCGAAAAAGAGTTCTGGAATCCTGTTTTCTTTCTTTTTTTAAATAAAAAAAACAATGTGTGGTTAATAAACAATGGAGTTCGAGGAAGCGAGTCTGAGAATAATTTGGGGTTTTAATTATTTGGCTGGAAGAGGTCTTGTGTTCGGGTTTTTTCGTTCTTGGGGTTTTTTCCCGCCGAGTTTTAATTGTCTTTTTCTCTGCGTTTCGTGTCCTTTGAGAATGCTTGACTGAAGCTCGAGGGAGTTGAAAAAGGGAGACGCGTTAAAAGGCTCGTTGGAGAGTGAGTTATTAGTTTGCTAAAAACTTGCGAGCGAAACGAGGTTTAATTGTTTTCTCGAAATTCCCTTTTTTGTTTCGCCTCGAATTCTTGATTGGGCTCCGTTCTTTCTATTTCTGAGAATGTTTAATTAATTTGGGGTTGATTGGAATAAGGAATTAGCTTTCGGGATTTTTTTTTCTGAATTCTAGTTGATCGTACATCTTTCGATTTCTGAAAGGTGTTTAATTAATTTTGTAAAAGTTCGATGGTGTTTGGTTTTCCACTTTGAGCATAGTCCTTTCAATTTCCGAGGGATATTTGAACACCGATACTACCTCGGAGCGAAATGATTCAAAAATTTTAAACCCTCCTGGTAGTTGTCCTGACGAGGTATCTCGTCATTAGCAAAATATTAGCAGACTTTGATGGACGAGATATCTCGTCATTAGAAAAAATTGACCAGAACTTGATCTCATCATCAAAAAATCGACAGTACTTCGATATGTCATTATTAAAATTGGTCAGATCTTGATGGACGAGATATCTCGTCGAAATCACTTGGAGTGTTAAGAAATTAGGACTTTCGTGATTTTATTTCGTTAATTCTATTTGACCATTTTCGATTTCTAAATAAATTTTAATTAGCTTTTTTAAAAGTTAGTTGTGTTTGGTATCCCATTTCTATGGAGGTTTTGTCTAGCTAGACCAAACGCCACGGTATCCCGGTTGGAAGAGTAACGGATTAGCAACCGGAGGGTTGAGAGTTCGAATCCAACCAAAGACCGTCGTGTACAAAGGGGGTTGCTGCACGTTAAATCCGTCGTGGCCTCAAATGTCCTCACGTTGGCGTGGTGTAGAAATTTGGAGTGGGGTGCCAGCTCAGGTATGACCTCGTCATCTGACCGTGGTTCAAAATTAAGTGGTGTTGTCCTCGGGTCTTTCCTTTCGGGTTTAATCCCGGACCGTCGCCAATAGACCGTTGTGCTGCTCTAGTGCGACGTTAATTAAAAATACAAAACTAGCTAGACCAATAATAAAAGTAGATATGAAATTATACAGGTACACTGCATTAAAGATTAAAAATTAAATTTAAAAGGTTAAAAATTATGAGTTTTACATCGGCGGTAATAATGACAACAGATGAAATGCATCGTTTAAAAGATATTATAGATGAAAACATTTGTATAAAGTTCATAAAGTACATGAGATATAAAAATTTAAATAGATTTGGATGGGGATTTTCTCCCACCAAATCTTGCAAGTTTAAAACTGGACTGCTAAATAAGTTTATACGATGATTAAGTTTTATGATGTGATTAAAAGCTCGACAATTTATTAAAGTATGATGAACGGTAAAAGGGACCATACACGTGTTACACACAGGGAACCATAGAGGAGATATAAAAGTAGAGTGAACTATGGAAACTATGTCCGCATGATCATGTGACCAAAAATAGTAGTCACTTGATCCCTAGACTCTTTTCTTCAATGCCCATATAGTTTACGCATTCTTCTTCCATAGCAAATGCATTGAAAGTGAACGATAACATGGTTCTATCGTGCTGTGCATATGGATGTAATTCCAAATTTATTAAAGATGGAAACATTACATTTCACAGGTGAGTAATTTACTTGCATTTACATTTGTTTTTGTGTTTTTCAGTATTTGCTAGTATGATAAAAATAGATGTTCTAACTTAGGAATTCTTAATACAACCTGCGGACATTTCCAGTTCTATAAAAAAGATTTCATACATTTGCTATCAATATATATCTAAAATAATTTTTAAAATAAAATAACTGATGTTCGAGTGTGTTTATTGTAAATTGTACGGGCTTAAAATATTAAAAATAATAAACCAAACTTTAAAAACGTGTGAAACCGTTCTCTGTCTTGGCGATGATTTTTTTGGCGCCAACTAGGATCACTATATTCTTTCGTGTCTTACACAATAAAAATATTATGAATTGAAAACCTGAACTTAAGTACATAATTTAAATTATTTCTTGTTGAACAAAATTGTTTTGTATGCACCCATCTGTGGAATTATATAATAATAATAATTAAAATAAAAGAAACTTTTGAAACTTTTAAGAATTATAAATTAAATAAAATCGATTTGTTAAAAATAGGATTTAATCATTTCATAAACCGCATTATAAATGTGAACCACATTTATTTGCTTTAGGGATCCTTTTTGTTTATGTTTTAAAATATTTGTAAAATCTTTCATTATAAGATTGTGCATTTGACAAAAGAGCTTTTCTTTCAAATAATTGCCCTTGAACTTATAACTTTCTACTGGAATGGCGAAAAACAAATTGCCGTTCTCTTATGTAAAAAATAAAAATAGCGCATGAAAGGAAATTGAAATCTTGCACCTGTTTTGACGTACTTTTATTCTTGCTAATGAAGCATGCAATATAAGAAATTGGAAAAGCAAACAATTAGAGAACGAAATGAAACTTCTTTTGTATTAATTCCAAACAATCCGCGCAGATGGAAAGTTCCTTTCCTAAAAACATCTGCTTAACATCCTGATTTTTTTGCTTCGTATTTAAACCTAACATTAAAATTTAATTATTTTCCACTTTTAAGTCAGTTCTTATCTTGCTTCCTTATATTTTTTAATCTTGAGGTAAATCATACTGAATTAGATTGTTTCTAACAATATTTGTGACCATTTCAATGTTTATATCGTTCTTTAACTCGATAAAAAAGCGTGGTGGTGATAAAAACACATTCCACAGCGAAATGAAATCCTTCACTCTATTGTTTTCTACCTGAAAAGGGGACACTTTTTGATTTTTTTTTCTATATAGGGTATTTTAAAACGAATTAAGTATATTTGTGAAAATTTATGTACATAAAACATGCTCCTCAATTGAGTGACACAATGTCTTCCACAATTTTTAAAGTTAAAAAAAACTATTTTTTAAAAGCGTTAAATCTGTGATAACTTAAACTTTTAAGGTTCCATTCCTTGAAACAATAAAAATAATTTTGTATTTATGATTTTTAGAACTATAAGTAAATAATTTATATTTACTCGTAATAAGAACTTGTAGAGATGTGTTCCTGCAAAAATTTATTTATTCAGTTCTTATATATTTAAAATTATTATTTTTGTTCCACTTATTAGTTTTCCTAAAGATGAAGATAGAAGATGGCTAGTAAATGGCTGCATGTTTCTATGAGTTTTATTCAGTGGATTTAAAATAATACAATATGACAAATGTGAATAATACAATATGAATGTGACAATAAATTTTATAAGTTTACTGTTTCTTATTTATCTTTCGTATTTATAAAATATTGGTTTCACACACAACAATTAATACACATTTAATATTAAAAATCCAGCACAGAACTTTTGCACACACTTAAAATTATAAAATTTGTCAAGAGTTATTTACTTGAACACTTTGATAAATTTAAAATCCATATATAGACACACAGGTGTAACTTATTTAGTTTTTGAACCAAAAATCTAAAATTGTGTAAAATAGCTAACAACTTGAAGATGCATAATTGTCCTAAATTAAATTTGCGTTTACAAAAACATAAGCAATTTTGTATCCATATTATAAATGAAAGCTTTCAGTGGTGACCCAGACGTGATTTGAGCATGCAACCTTCTCATCTGTTTTCACTATTTTTATTTTATGCATCAGTAAAATATTTATTGAGGCAGTCATTTCTTAACTTGTGCATTTATTTTTAAATTTATTCCAACTCGTGTTAACCTCATTAAGTTTAAAAAAGGAAGTTAGAATTATTTTCTGCTATTAAATCTTTAAGATAATTTTCACAACGCCTAATACAGTTGTTAAAGAAAAATATATAATATATTGAATTAAAGGTCAGGTTTCGGACAACTATATTACACAAAATTTTAACCAGTGACGATATATTTGTGAGCATCCCCTAACCCTTTTGACATTTTCTCCAAATATGCAATTGCAAAAGGTAACAAATAATCCAGCGATAAATCAAACCAGCACTACAGAACCGATCTCGACTGCGGGTCTGGTAAACCTGTGCGGAGGACTGTATCTGGATTGCAGGCTGGTTAAGCCGATTTGAAAAACCGGGCCTGATAAAAAAAATATTTGGAGGATTGTATCTGGATTGCGGGCTAGGTAAAACTATCCTGAGGGCCGTATCTGGACAGCGGGCAGGTTAAACATGTCCAGTATCTGGTCTGCTGTCCTAATAAACATATTTGGTGGACTGTGGGCCGGGTAAACCTGTCCGGAGACCGTATCTGAACTGCAGTTCTGATAAAAATTTGGAGGGCCATATCTGGTCTGCAGTCAGGTAAACATATACAAAGGGCTTATTCGGCTTGAGAGCCAGTTAAACCTTTTCAGAGGGTCGTACCTCAACTCCGGGCCTGCAATCAATCTATTCACTACAACGTATTTATCTTATACGTACGGATTTCTGTTGTATACGTGCTAGTTAAATTTGATTCCAGAGAGAACTTATGGTAATTATATAACAGCTCAAATGGCTAAAAACATCAAAAAGTTACACAAATTCAATAAATATTCAGTAGTATGCACATTCGCATCTCCTAACAATGTTAAAACGTAACTCAAATTCAATAACTATTCAGTATTATGCACATTCACATCGCTAGCTTTTTATAAGTAAATGTTATGTCGCCAAGAGAAGCGATAAAAATCAAATCAATCAGCCAAGCTGAATTTTCGCGTAGCAGTCACGTGACTACTAGCGACATGTTTCTCCCACTTTTTGAATCTCTTCTCAATGCGATGCTCAGTCTACTTATATTTCACGTCTATGGATCAAACCCGGAAGGAAAGATCCAACTACAGCATCAATTTTGAATCACCCACTGGCAGATGACGAGGTCACACCTGAGCTGACATCTCACTCACCCAAATTCTATACCACGCCAACGTGAGGACATTTGAGGCCACGACAGAGTTAACGTGCACCAGCCCCCGCATACACGACAGTATTCGGTTGGATCGAGTTTCGAACTCGCAACCCTCCGGTTGCTAATCCGTTTCTGATCCAACTGGATTCGTGAGATTTTTGCACTCACCGATTCGATTGTATTAGGCGGAGGTTAGCCCAGAATTTTAAAAATGGAGATAAGAGTGTTGTAAGGCACAAAACTCTCCCGTTGCTAAGCAAATGCTCTTCCTTTTTTTTTCAGAATTTCTTTGTTATGAAAGCTGGGGGGTTCTTTCAGGACTTGCTAATGCAATAATATTCGAAATCTTTTGCAGTTTGCATCTTTCTAGTCTTTCGGATTGTTTGTATTTTTAATTTCAACTTCTTTTTTTTGAATTTAACGTATCAGAATTCTGGTTGCCATTCTGATGTTTCTCTGCCATTCTGATGTTTCTCTGCCATTCTGATGTTTTTCTGTCATTCTGATGTTTCTCTGCCATTCTGATGTTTTTCTGTCATTCTGATGTTTCTCTGCCATTCTGATGTTTTTCTGTCATTCTGATGTTTCTCTGCCATTCTGATGTTGCTGCTATAGCCGTTCTTGTAAGAAAGCGATTAAATGAAATTCTATTGTATCTCCTCCTTTTATAATAAAGGGCCGCGGTAGCCCAGTTGGAAGAGTAAACGATTAGCAATCGAAGGGTCGCGATATCTAAACTCGACCCAACCAAAGACGGCTGTGTACGTGGAGAATGTGCACATTAAATCTGTCGTGGTTTGGAGAGTGGGGTGCCTGCTCAGGTGTTAACCTCATCGTCTCACCATAGCTCAAAATGACGAGGCGTTGTCCTCGATTCTTTTCTTTCGATATGGATCCAAGACAGTCGTCAATAGCCTGTCGTGTTGCTCCAATGCAACCTTAATGAACTACTTACCTACCTTCCTATCCCATCAGCGTGGTATGTGGTCCTGAAGTTGCTATGGTTACAACCCATCTTGAGAAATTTGGTGGGAAATATTTGTGAAAGATAGCAAGGGAAGAAGAAAGCAAGGGAGACAATACGGGCCCTACAGTCTGGTTGACTTTTTAGAACTGCAGTTAGCTTTCACGTTTTAAGTTTTAACTTTTCCTTTGTTTTTAAGCGTTACATTCCTTTTTTTAATGTATTTGCTATGTTGTCTTTCTACTATGGTGATTGTGCTGTGTTATTCCTCACTAGTGTTCAAGACTTGCACACTTTCTATCAAGTACTACTGCCAGAAATAGACTTATTAAAAAATGAAGTCACAAAAATCAGGCATAAAATTAGGCACTTTTTATTTAAAATTATGTGAAACCCAAATTCGATGGTTAAGGGGTACGTATACACTACAAGATTTTTTTAATTTTGACATTAAAAATCCAGTATTTTTATAATATGTTAGTGGTTTGTGTTTAAACTCATTTGAGTGTGAAAAATTCAGATTAAGTTAATCATTAATGATCTAAAGGAGATATAATTAGTTGCATGTTTTTTGAAGAGTGATTTCTCGAATTCTAATGTGTTCAGAAGTACAATTCCTGTTGGAAATTATTCCTAATATTATTCTTCATGCGTTGGCCCTCAATTAAGTTGTTAGAGGGAATAGAGTTTTTTTACAATTTGTTTCACCGAGAAAGTATAAAAGAAATTTCATCTTTTTTAGGAATTTTAACCTTTGAAAATCAACTAAAAATTAATTTCTTAACTAGTAACTCTGCGAATCAAACCATCTATTTATTGTATTATATAGATTATGATACAAAAATATTTATAATAGATCAATTCATTGTTGAGATCACTGTTTGAGCAGTGATCTCAACAATGCAGTTCAAGCAGCATATTGCAAAAACACAGTTCTTAAGAAATTAAGTTAAAAGTTTTGGTAACATGCTCGTACATGGTGACAGTACCTAACAGAAACCTTTGTAACTAGAAAACTATTTCTCATATACAAGATCTTGGTATCGTTTCAAAGCTAAAGAGTTAGAAAAGGATTTGAAGCAATAAAAAAAGCATCGATATTCTGGTCGATTTTCGTGATTTCTAGTGTATACATAAACCTTAAGCATTATAAAAGAATACTACATACGGTAGAATATTTTTGAAAACTTAAAGTTCTCAACACTTTCGAGACACCCAAATCCTCAGAGAATTGAAAGATTATCCAGAAAAGGGAGAATTCAGACCTCGAATCGCTCACACCACTGCGTAAGCACGAAAAACAAGATGGCAATCTCATCCATTTCGTAAGGCCCCACGCAGAAATACTCGCGACCATCCGCAGATGAACAAATGCGCCCTGTGTGGAAAGCCCCCCTCGAAAGCCCCGGCATTCGGCCGCCCCCTTTTCCTTCCTGGCGAGAACGCAGCGAACGAAAGAACCGCCCTCATTCCAACTTTCGAATCGCTTTCTTTTCAATCTCTCCGTCATTACACTCCCCGGCTTCCTGGCGAACGCTCGTTACCCCTCTCCCCCCCTGCCTCACCCCCTCCCTTCTCCCTTGTTTGGGATCCAGGATTCCCGGATCCAGGAGCGGGCAACGCGGACGCTCCGCGTAGCGAATGGGTAAATAGGGAGATGCCACCGACTCCCTTTTCTCTTCCCTTTTCCTTCTTCTCATCCTCCCTCTCTCGTCTGTTTTGATTTATTTCTTCAGCGGGGAATGGCAACACGGTGTCATTCGGGAGAATTCGCAAGCGATATTGGGCCCTCGACGCGGCGCTTTTTGTTCTGTTCGAACGGATTTTTGCCACCGAAAAAATGTCGCGCTGGGGATTCTTTTTGCGTTCCGTTTCTGCACCGCCGGGATTGTCTCTGTGGGGGACGTTTTTAAAGGTTTCTCCGCGGTGCTGCATTTCTGTGAGTGTTTTCTCTGTCGAATTCTCTTCTTTTTAAAGAAGTTTATTATAATCATTGGAGAATGGACGAGTTTTGTGTATTCCTCGCTGCCGAAGCTGGGTAGGGGAAACTATACTGTCGCCAAGAATGTGCTGGTGAAAAGGAAGATGATCCTGGATGAGTCCACTTCTAGAGGTATTAAGCTCGCAAGGGAAAGGGCTGCCTTATGCAAAATCATGAATAGTGATAGCCTTAACGTAGAGCCCACAACGATAAAAAAAAGTATGAGGCAAAAGGGCCTGTGACCCGAATTCTATTCTTTTTATAGAGAAACGTAATTTCGTTTCTGTAGGAAGTACAAGGTTATATCAAAAAGAAAGGTGAATTTGTCTCTAAAACTCAGAACTTTTTTGTGTAGCTAATTAATTTTTGTATATGTTGCAAGTACCAAGGTGATAGAAGTGTGACGGCTTGTAGAAACTTCTACGTCAACCCGTCTGGTGCTCAGAGCAAATCAAAGATGGCGCATCGACTTGAGCATTACTCCAAGGAGGAGGTGTCATTCGTTTTTTATGGGCCAAGGAAAAAAAACATGTGATATTCATCGAGAATTGTTGGAGGTCTATGGAGAGAGTGTCATGTCGCAGAAACAAGTATACGTGTGGTGTAACGATACGAATGTGGCTGTCGTCGATGCCATGATTCGTGAAGACAGAAGAGTGAGTGATATTGCAAATGCATTGAATAGCTCATATGGTTCAGTGAGCAGAATTACCATTTGTTTGACCCCTGAAGAAACACCTCAATGGGCAGCGTTTCCATACACTGGAAGAGGCACAACACTTAGCTGGTTAGGGAACCTGGAGCAAGATTTCTTTGAAAAGGGCATGGATGATTGGGTGCCACGTTGGAATAAATGCTTAGACCACTCTGGTTCCTTTGTCGAATGATAGTGTGATACGATTTGTCAAACATAATAAATTTTTATGTATTTATCTCTGTGTGCACGTTTTTCTGTCAATCAAAAATTCGCCTTACTTTTTGATACTCATTTGTATTTTATAGAAATTCATATAGAGAAAGTGAGTTCTAATTTTATAGAAATGTATTTCTATAGAATTTTACAGAGAAGTTCTATAGAAAAGTATGGAACCGTAGTGGCTCAGTGGGTATGCCCACTGTGGTAGCAACCTTCGAGTTGGCGGCGCAGGTTTCCATTCCTGTCAGGGAGGTTTATGCCTTTTTATGCAGGTTTTATTTATTTATTTATTCTGCCTGCCTAGCTTGGAAATTTTTCTCCATTGCGTGTTTTATAATTTGTGTAATATATGAATAATGGATTCATTTTGTGGAAGTTGCAAAATACTTGTAGCTTTTTTTAAGAACGTTTTCTTTGTCTCAAATGCTTCATTTGAAGAAATTGATTGTAATCATCGGGAATGGACGAGTTTTATGTATTCCTCTACGTCGATGCCGATGTGTCGGTTGACATCTCGTCATTAGCAAATCCATTAGCAGATCTTAGATGGACGAGATATCTCGTCATTAGAAGAAAACAGACCCGATCTCGACCTTGTCATCATAAAAAAATCGGCAATATCTGGATGTCGATATATCTCGTCATTAGCAAAATTGGTTGGATCTCGATGGACGAGATATCAAAACCACTTGGAGGGTTAAGTCGAATCCAGGTCGTGGAAGTGTTTCTGCTGCGGAACGTGTTTCCTCTACGTTTTCTGAATAGGACGTCACTTGGCTTGTTTTTCGAATACGATTTCCGCACTTCGTCAATAAAAATTCCAAAGATTAAATTCTAAACTGAAATATGACAGGTGATTAGTCAACAACTAGATTAACCGCCAAGAGTTGCCGAAATGGAGACAGACTAAATTTTAAGGTAACCCCGATATGTATCATGAGAGCATTGGAGAGCAGAAGCAAAATCTTCACACAGTTTGTTTGCTTACACTGAAAGTCCTCATGGGGGGGGGGGGTATTTCAATTAACGTCACACTGGAGCAACACAATGGGCTATTGGTGACGGTCCGGGATCAATCCCAAAGGGAAAGATCCGAGGACAACACCACGTAATTTTGAACCATGAAAGTCCTCATGGAATCACTGTAATTTATGCATTCTTTCATTCCCAGCCCATATCCAAGGGAGAACACATTCAGATTTTGTATTATATATCGATCCTTCGTAACGTTCTGCTTCACCGTTATTCTTTATAGCGATATTTCACATATATTATATATAGGGATATATTACAAATAGCCCGTTGTGTTGCTCCAGTGTGACGTTAATTGAAAATACCAATACCAATATATTACATATCGGGGTTACCTTAAAATGTGGTTTATCGTCGCTTTCGAGAGGTTTGGCGTTTAATCTAATTGGTATTGACCAATCAACTATCATACATCAAATCGGAATTTATGCTTTGGAGTTTTTAGCGGCAAAGCGCTGAAAGAGTATTCGAAAAACAATCGAACCTACGTCACATTAGTACAGGAAATTTGCTAATGACTCGTCTACGGGACGAGTTGGTTGGTTTTGGGGTTTTATGGCGCAAGGGGCTTACTTGGCCATGCTGCACTAGACACAATATCAAGTAATGAAACACACACAATGAAAGTTTTACTGACACAGAAGAGAGAAATACACCCCAGCACCTTACAGGAATCGAACTTGCCCCGCCTACAACTGCAAGATTGTTAGCCCATTGGTCCCTCCACGGGACGGGAGAAGACGCCCATCGACGGATACGTAATCCGATTGGTCCACGCGACATAGTAGTAGACTGGTGATTTCACCATTTTTGTAGCCACTATAAAAATGTGCTTTCGCACCCTGTCATAAGATGTTATATTGCCAAACGGAGCGATAAGATGCCGAATCGGCCAACCAAGTCAATTTTTCACATTGCAATCACTTGCTATGTTGGTCACACTTTTTGAAGCTCCTCTCAATAACAATGTCTACTTATATTCCACTTCTGTGGTTAACTTTCCAAGAGGTTCGTCGAGATATTTCATCCATCAAGGTCTGACCGATTTTGCTTTTGATCAGGTATCTTGTCATCAAGCTATCCTTCTCATTTCGAGATATCTCGACCAACAAGATCTGCTCAGGTTTAATAATGACGATATGCCTCGTCGAGACAACCACAGGAGGGTGAAGAGTATCGGCGACTCACCCAATGGACGCTTTTCTCAAATTATCGCCGGTTGGCCCTTTGTGGTGCTAAAGGCCTATGACGTCAGTGGTCAGACATCAAAAAAGTGTATGCAACATTGAGAGAATTAAAAATAACTTTACACAAAATTAAAAATGAAATATTGTGAAAATCAACAACCCCATTTTCGATGGTTGGGTCCTAGAACCACCAGAGCCCCCCTCTGATTACATCAGTGGAGACAGATGCATTTTATAACACTAGATTAAACAATCAAATTCCAAAAATAATGATAGGATTTCGTAATGATTCGTAGCTGACGCATACAGAAGTATAATCATTTGGAAATGGACGAGTTCGCATGTTCCTCACTGTCGAAGCTGATGTGTTGATTGGGGGAAGCTATTCTATCTGTAATAATGTACTTGTGAAAAGGCAGATGAACCTGGATGAGTCCCGTTGTAGAGAGGTACTAAGGTCAGAAAGGAAAGGGATGCCTTAAGCAAAATTTTCCGAAGCATTTGATTATTTGAGGAACTGAATATTAACGTTTGATCTACATGCGACACACTTTTATAAGCATACTTAATGTCAAATTTATTCCCTCGATGCGTCAAAATTTGGAGAAAATATCTGTTCACGTTCCAAATCAAACCCCGACATGCGGTTCCAAAGTACCCTTCTATTTAATTACGTTCGAGAAGCGACCGCATATCTTTCTGGGAATGATAAATACATAAAAAGAGGAGAAATTCGATGGGCTTTAAATTCTGTATAAAAATGCATTACGGGAGAAGCACAAAATATAACATCATGCAAGGAATAAAATGAAAGAAGTCTTACTTCGCAATTTTGATTCCTCGTGCACTGGAACAAAAGATCGAGTTTCGATTTTCCAACCGAATGCCACCGGGGGAAAAAATCTGATGGAATTTGATCGTTTTGTATCGAGCATTGCTCGTGGAAAATGTGGGGATCGTTTTTATCAGAATCGAAAATAAACTTCGGATGAAAGAACATCATGGAACGTTCGATTTTTTCCCCTCCTTCTATTTTACTTCTTTTTTTTAAGTCCATCAGTGGCTGGGATATGTTGTGGGCATGTTATGGGAGTTTTACGAAGAATTGGATTTGAATCGAATGGAATTTCGGTGAAGCGATACAGAAGCTCGTGAGTTAACGCAACGTCGGATGTCAGACGGTAGGGAAATAGGGCAGGGGAAATTTTGGCGATGGGGAAAAACTCTACGAATCTTTCTGCATTATGAGGGGGTGAGTAATAAATTATATCTCTGACTGAAACGCATATGGAAATGGAAATCGGACAGGTAGTGTCGAGAATTATTTTTCTCCGAATTAAATGGGATACGGTAGCCCATTTTGTAGAGTTTCGGATCAGCAACTGGAGGATTGCGAGTTTGAAACTCGATTCAACCAAAGACAGTCACGAGGGATGGTGACGTTAAATCTATCGGGGCCGCATGTCCTCCCATTGGCGTGGAAGTTTGGAGAGTGGGGTGCCGGCTCAGATGTTAATCTCGTCATATATCGTTCAAAATTACGAGGAAACGGAATGTTCAAAATTACGCATATGAAAACGTAAAAGTGTCGGAATTATTGGGTTGTGTCGCGAATTATTTTCTTAAGAATTAAAGGGACGGTGGTAGATCAGTTCGTAGAGTCGCGGATTAGCGAAAGGAGGATTACGAGTTCGAAACTCGGTCCAACTAAAGACGTTGAGTACGTGGGTGCTGCTGCACGTTAAATCTGACGTAGTCTCCTGTCCTCCCGTTGGCGTGGTGTGGAAGTTTGGAGAGTAGGGTACCAACTCAGGTGTTAATCTCGTCAACTGGCGTTCAAAATTACGAGATTTTGTCTTAGGATCTTTTCCTTCCGGATTCATCCCGGACCGTCGCCAATAGCACGTTGTGTTGCTCCAGTGCTACGTTAATTCAACACCACCCCTCTGGAAGTTCTACACTCCCCTTTTTGGAAGTTTGGGGTGCCAGTTCTGGTTTTGACATCGTCATCTGATCATGGTTCAAACATAGAGGAAATATAAAAGTAGAGTAAGCAATGGTAACCTTTCTATGTGCCCAGGATCATGTGACCAAAACTAAAAGTAACGTGACCCTTAGACTGCTTTCGTCTGTTGGGAGGAACCTAACCATTCATCATATCATTGGTACAAGGAACTGGTGACAGTTTGGAACAGGTTGTTGCTAATCTCCCCGTCTAGCTCCAGCTAGACACAATCCACAAGTCCATTCACCCGCACAAAGTCATACACCAAAAGCGGTTCAGAAAACAGGTCATCTCGGGACAACCCCAGCCACTTGAGAATGTGCGCTGGTCAGACTAAAGACAGGATGAATCTTGAGACCACAGCAAAGTGTGAGACACCTCATGTCCACTGGAAAAACTTGTGTCTGAATGTCTTTCGCATTTGAGAGCAAGAGATCTTCCGTGGCGATCCCCACGACACAAAGAGTGCACCGATTCATGCCTTATCAAGATTTTTTCTAATAGAGTAAAGCCCAAGAAACGTCCATGAGTGGGTATCGGACAATTGTTCATCGACACCCGCCTTCGCCAAATCATCCTCTACTTCGTTCCCCTGAGGTGAGGGATCCACTGTAGATGCATCTCACAGAAAGACGAGACATGTTTGGGTCTGTTAAGGATCTCTGTGGTTTTTGTACCTGAGGCTGGACAGTTTTCGACGCGAAGACAAACCACCATCTGGGTTAAGCATTCTGGACGAACATTTACTAAACCCTGCACTTCAGGCATAAATTAATTTATTGCTCAGAGATATCGGAGTATTGAAAGATATTTAGAGGATAGGTAGTTAATTAACGTCACACTGGAGCGGGCTATTTATTGGCGACCGTCCATGAAGATCCGAGGACAAAAGTTTGTCATTTTGAACCACGGTCAGATAACGAGGACAACACCTGAGCTGGCACTCCACTCTCCAAAATTCTACACCACGCCAACGTAGGATATTTGAGGGCAAGAATGATTTAACTTGCTCCAGCTCCCTTTGTATACGACGGTCTTTGGTTGGATTCGAACTCGCAACCCTCCGGTTACTAATCCGTTACTTCTTCAACCGGGCTACCACGGCTCAAGGATACCTACAAAACAATCAGGACGGTTATATCAAAACGTATCAGTTTTCAAAAAGGATTAAAGACAAAAACGCTTCAAAAGCAAAAAATCCGAGGGTAGGTAGATGATTAGGTAGCACTGGAGCAACACAACGGGCTATTGGAGACGATCTGAGATCAATCCAAAGGGTGGGTGGGTTTGGGGGGTTTATGGTGAAATTTAGCTTTTTCAATTTAGATTTTTTTCTTGCAGTAAGCCGTTCTTCGGGTTGATTGGTAGGTATTTTAATTTGCGTCACACTGGAGCAACACAACGGGCTCTTGGTGACCGTCCGGGATCAATCCCGTAGGGAAATATCCGAGGACATAAGCTTGTCATTTTGAACCACGGTCAGATAACGAGGACAACACCTGAGCTGGCACCCCACTCTTCAAATTCCACACCACGCAAACTTGAGGACATTTGAAGGCCACGAAAGACTGCAAGAGACCCATGTACACAATGGTCTTTGGTTTCCAACCCGCAACCCTCCGGCAGCTAAGCCTTTATTCCTCCAACGGCCTAGGTATTAGGGAAACAAGGCCAATGGCTTAATTGTCAATCGCTCGGCATTTGCAAATGTTTTTCGAGTACCCCTAGGGATAGCTTCAGGTACCTTTGGGGGTTCCTGAAGCCAACTCAAGTTACACGAGTACCCCAGGTTAAATAACACTGAACTATACGATATTTAGAATATCCTTATCTTGTTATTCTCCGTCAGTACATGCCTAGTTGCGAAAATCGAGGGAAAATCAGACGCGTTAATATATTTTCAATCATCTTGTCTCTTAAAATCGGATCAGAGCAGCATGCACAGGTGCAGAGGGGCCCGTGGTAGTCCGGTTGGAAGGGTAGAGGATTAGCGATCGGACCAAAGACCGTCGTGTACACGGGGGCTGGTGTACGTTCAATCTCTCGTGGCCTCAAACGTCCTCACGTTGACGTGGTGTAGAAGTTTGGAGAGTGGGGTGCCAGCTCGGGTGTCGACCTCGTCATCAGACCGTGGTTCCAAATGACGAGATGTCGTCCTCGGATCTTTCCCTTCGCGATCGATTCCGAACCGCCGCCAATAGCCCGCTGTGCTGCTCCAGTGCGACGTTAACTACAAAGGAGTATCAAAAAGTAAGGTGACTTTTTGCTTGACAGAAAAACGTGCAGAGATAAATATATGAAAATTTATTATGTTTGACAAATCGTATCACACTATCATTCGACAAAGGAACCATAGTGGTCTAAGCATTTATTCCAACGTGGCACCCAATCATCCATACCCTTTTCAAAGAAACTTGCTCCAGGTTCCCTAACCAGGTAAGTGTTGTGCCTCTTCCAGTGTATGGAAACGATGCCCACGGAGGTGTTTCTTCAGGTAATGGTAATCCAAAATGGTAATACTGCTCACTGAACCATATGAGTTATTCAATACATTTGCAATATCACTCACTCTTGTCTTCACGAATCATGGCATCGACGACAGCCACATTCGTGTCGTTACACCTCACATACACTTGTTTCTGCGACATAACACTCTCTCCATAGACTTCCAACAATTCTCGATGAATATCATATGTTTTTTTCCCCTTGGCCCATAAAAAACGAATGACACCTCCTCCTTGGAGTAATGCTCAAGTCGATGCGCCATCTTTGATTTGCTCTAAGCGCCAGACGGGTTGACGTAGAAGTTTCTACAAGCCGTCACACTTCTATCACCTTGGTACTTGCAACATATAAAAAAATTATTAGCTACACAAAAAACTCTGAATTTTAGAGACAAATTCACCTTACTTTTTGATATATTCTTGTAATTACCAATTACCACCCAGATGCAACCGTTCAGCTGAGGTCCGGCGAACGATTCAAACGGGCCACTGATCGAATTCTCCGGCGAATGCAAAACGAGATAATCACTCCTCTTTACAGGATCGGTAATCCTCTTTGGGTCGGCAGGGAAAATGCAAATGTTCGGTGGAAAAGAGGTGTCTCAAGGGAGGTGATGTCATAATTGGCCGATCTGCCGCCAATTTAGACACTCACAGAAGGGTGAATGTTTTGTTAGCAAATTGTTTAGAGCAGGGATCAGGACACCCCACCACACACATGTAGAGGGAGGAATCCCCTGGTACCGGAATGCCGGTACCATGGTACCAGGGATTGGAAAATGTAAGACATCACATATTGCAACACTAATATTTATTTGTGTTATGATGGTAGATGTTTTCGACGTTTAAAAATTTATAATTTTCATTGTATTTATAAGCCGAACACAAGTGTGCCAAGGAAAAAGATGACATTCGTGTAAGTCAAGTTTTTATCCCTCTGAACTGTGCAGTATTGCTCTTAACCTACATCAATTTAACTCTCTGAGAGGTTCATCATTCAACCTGCAATCTTCCCCGCATGACCTCTAACCAGGTTTTACTTCCTTGACCAATAGAATCTTTCTAACGGATTCAATTCTAGGGAAATGTACAATAGAATCTTCCCAAAGGATTCTATTATGTGGAAAGGAGCAATGAAATCGTTTCAAGGTATTCTATTTTAAGGAAAGAAGCAAGTCTCTTAGAGGGATTCTGTTCTAAATAAAAGAACAATAAATTATTTCCAAGGGAATTTTATCTAAAGAGAGGAGCAATATACAGGGTGAGTCTAAATTGTTTTTACAAAATAAGAGGGGTGATAGTACCCAAGCAGACGAGCAATAATTACCATGGAACATAGGGTCGCATTCCACGCTGAGAGGCAGAAAAGAGTCAAATTAGAATTTCAACATGAACTTACAACTGTGTTGGGAAGCGAACCTTTTCACTGGACCTCAACCCACTGGACTTTTTCTTCTGGAGGCACATGAAATCTTTAGTCTACCAGACACCTGTGGACTCGGCTGAAGATCTCGTAGCGAGAATCAGTGTTGCCGCAGACAAAATGAACACAACACCAGGAATCTTCGAAAGCCAGTCATTCCTTCGCCGGTGTGAACCGTGCAACGACACGCGCCACTTTGAGCACTTGCTGTGAATTTTTCTCTGATCAATCAATCAGATTGTGCAACTTTTGGTATCGTTCATTCGCTTTCCCAATACTGTTGTAAGTTCAATTCTAATTTGACTCTTTTCTGCCTCTCAGAGTGGAATGCGACCCTATGTTCCATGGTAATTATTGCTCGTCTGGATGGGTTCTATCACCCCTCTTATTTTGTAAAAACAATTTAGACTCACCCTGTATGTATTGTGTAGTCTTTGCGGAAAAGAAACTGGTATGAGGAAGTTTTCAATTCGCCCAAAGCTAATCCGTCGCCAAATCTGGTACGACTCCTCGCAAACTCGTATTCAAGCTTTCATTTCACGCTATGGAAGGAGCATGAGCTCTCTGGTAGGTAGGTAGATATTTAATTAACGTCGCATTGGAGGGCAACACAACGGGTATTTGCGACGGTCCGGGATCAAACCCGAAGGACAACTCGTCATATTGAACCACGGTTATATGCCGAGAACTACGCCTGAGCTGGCACCCCACTCTCCAAACTTCCACAAGACGCCAACGTGAGGACATTTCAGGTCACGAGATTTAATGTGCACCATCCCCCACGTACGCGACGTTTTTTAGCGGGTTTCTTACCAAGTTTCGAACTCGCTACCCTCCGGTTGCTAATCCATTGCTCTTCCAACTGGACGACTGCGGCTCCATGATATGCTTAACGCTGTCGTAACTAATTTCTGTGTAAATAAATCTCATGTTTCTGTGTAAATAAATCTCATGTTTCTGTGTAAATAAATCTCATGTTTCTGTGTCGTTACCTAAAATCTTAAATAAGTTTATATGAACCTCTGCCTAATCTATTATGGATTAGTTTGAAGTATGTTACTGAAGAATAAGTGGATGAGTATGCTTTTAACTGTGGCAGATGACTTGTCTCAAGTTTAATTTTGTTCCGACCCAATCTGAGCATCCCCAGTTATTCACCCCTCACACGCAAATATCCATTCTGCAGCTTAGGCCGCTGCAGCCCATTTGGAAGAGTCGCGGATTAGCAACAGGAAGGTTGCGAGTTTAAAACTCGATCGAACCAAAAACCGAAAAAAAAAGGGAAAGGGGCATATTAAATCCGTCGTGGCCTCTAATGCCTTCACGTTGGCGTGGTAGGAGGATTGAAGAGTGGGGTGCCACCTCAGGTATTGACCTCGTCATCTGAGCGTGGATCAAAATGACGAGGTGTTATCCTCGGATCTTTCCTTTGGTGGTTGAACCCGAACCGTCGCCAACAGCACGTTATGTTGCTTCAGTGCGACGTAAATTCAATTACATCCGCCATTCTGCAACCTGCAAATCTACCCTTTATGACTTCAGACCTTTCCGACCAATAAAATCTTACCTAGGATACTTTTAACCAATATGTCTCTATTTCGTTACTATAACCGTGTTGCGGGAGGTAGGTAGTTAATGTCACACTGGAGCAACACAACACTATTGACGAAGGTCCAGGATCAATCCCCAAGGGAAAGGTCAACAACACATAATTTTGAACCACGGTCAGAGGACAAAGTCAACACCCTGCTGGCACTCCTCTCCAAATTCCACACCACGCCAACGAGAGGACATTTAAGGCCACGACAGATTTTAAATGCACCAATCCCCTTTGTACACGACGGTCTTTGGTTGAATTCGAACTCGCAACCCTCCGATTGCTAATCCGTTACTCTTCCAACAGGGTTACCACAGCCGTGTTGTGGGGGAAAAGAGTAATATTGCACTTCTCGGAAATCTCTCACCGAAGGTTAATGCTGCACGATAACATATTCTTCTCTCTCCCTACAAGATGTCTCGCTCACGCGTGTCAAGGACAGTCCACAGCTGCTAATCGCATCGCCCGAGATTTCTCCTCACACTTTAGGGGAGAATCGGTAATCTGCACATCTTATTCCAGAAACTCCAGGTAGAGCGGGCGTTCGCAAAACGCGAAAAGCGGCCAATTTCCCTTGCAAAAGCGGCTCTCCCTTCGGGGGGTCGCCGAGATCAAAGGTCTGCCTGCGAGCGTCCAAAAGACTAGATAGAGAGATCAAACGTAGGTTTGTTCCATCCTCCCCCCTCTCGTCCCAATCGAACGCGGCGCCGCGGCATGCCGGGAAACACGACGTACACTGTTGCCAAACACTTTCGACTTAATGATAATGAGGGAGGCAGAGAGTCCTCCGGAACAATCCGCAAGACAGGGTCGAATGCATTTGAATAAATTAAGGAGAGCGCTTGACGATAACGAACTTAGCCCCGAAGCAGCCCGGGGTTATTTCCATTCTGGAAGGCCCCCTTTTCAAAGGCTTTGGATCAACACGTTTGAGGGGCCTCTGAAACGGAATTTCCGCTCGCTCCAAAACTGTTGTTCGACAGTCAGACGATACACCGTGCTGTTGCCAATTACGAAAATAGCGCCGGAAACTTTCCGGTGTTAAATGGCAAAGTTCTAAATGAAAGGGAAAGCTTCGGCTTCCCTTTGATATTTTGTTTGGCCTTTTAGAACGAATGCTATTCAATCAGCTCCTAACAGATGATATCTCGAATTCCTGCTTTCGGAATTTTTCTGTCGAGGCTGGTCACAATCGATGCTCTCGTTTGGGGAATTCTTTCCCTCCTTAAACTTCGCATTAATCCCCAGATTTATTATTTTTTTGTTTTCAGCTCTGGCACTTGGTTGGTTTTGGGGTTTTATGGCGCAAGGGCCATATTTGGCCATGCTGCGCCAGACGCAAGACATATAATATCAAGTAATAGACAGACACACACAATGGAAGTTTTACTGACACAGGAGAGAGAAATACACCCAGGGAGGAATGCACTTGACAGCAGTAGCACTTGAAATACATTCGATCACAAGAGAAAACACTCATCACAAAAACGTGGAGACGGAACAAAGGGAAAAACATCAAAACGAGATTAAAAAATATTAAATAATAGCAGTTAGTCTAAGATTTGAAGTAGATCTCTTGCCTTCCAATATCTTTGCCTTCCAATATCTTAAAAAATGTCTCTCGACAATTTTTTTAGGGGGGGGGGGAGGGCGCGCTATATCCCGGTTGGAAGAGTAACAAGAAAGAAGAAACGGAAGAGTAAGTCGCACTGGTAAAAGTCCATTGGCGATCGTGCCGGATCCATTTTGCAAAAAGTTGGTTACGAGCTCAGAAAAAGCTTTCATAATTCACGATGAGTATTCATTTATTACGAAACTAGCTGTACCGGGCCACGCGTTGCTGTGGCTCATCTGGTTAAATTGAAAAGAAAGATTGCCATCGTGTATTCATCCCAAACGATAAGTTTGCATTTTTGCAACACTTTTCCCATGCTGGATGCTTTGGAAACGTGGGGGATTCAATGAATTGCATGTCAAATGGCAATTTCAAAGCGGAATGAGCAGTGCTTCCACCTAGTATCAAAGTCGCAGCTATTCCGGACGACGCAAGTGCTAAGGCAATGTGATTTTGGGATCTGATTGCGGCCAGAATCAATTGAATTAGAAACGTTTTACCAGTTCCTCCTGGCGTTACATTTTTATTTATACTAGTGGTCGCCCAGTGGTCGAAATTCGACCATAATTCATTTAATTTTTAAGTTTGAACGTTAATAAGGTTCTTTTATCAAAGAGTATACCTCTATATTCATTGCATATAATTTTTTTGAATTTTGTTCTATTACGTAAGCTGCGAGCATGTACAAATACGTCATAGGAAAAATGCGGTATAGCTTGGTTAAGCCATATCTAAAAAACAATAACGCGTTGTTTGACATTTTCTTGGTTTCTTTTATTGCTATACTGGCCACAGGTTTCGCCAAGGCTACACAGTTAATTTGCCTATCTTTTTCAAATTATATAAAATTTAAATAAAAAATGAATCCAAAAAATGAAATAAGGAATACGTGCTTCGTATTTTTTATAAATATTTTTATTGAAACAAAAAAAACGGGTGGTTAAAAAAAATAAATGTTGTCCATTGAACTTGAAATAGTTCGACAATGAATTTAATGATTCAAAACTTCTGTGTAGACGATGTTTTTTGTAAAAACTCTTTCATCGTTTGCTAAATGCCCTTGACCGTTATATTCTGAAACATAAAATCTCAAACCATCGAATGACCGAACTCTACTTGCTGCGACGTACAATTGACCATGTGTAAAAACTGGCTGCCCCAATAAAATTCCAATTTTTTCGAATGTTTGTCCTTGAGACTTATTTATTGTCATCGCAAATGCAGGTATAATTAGAAATTGAGTTCTTTGAAAGTTAAATGGTAAAATAGTTCCGGAATATGTTAAATTTATACGTGGAATCAAAATTCTCTTATTGCGTGCGGTTCCAGTTAAAACTTCGCAATCAATAGTATTACGATGCATAAATTTGATGCGCATTCTTGTTCCATTGACTAATGCTTCCTTTGTATTTAAGTTTCTGATCAGCAAAACGATGCAATTAACTTTCAATACTAACTTATGTGGTGGCAAATTATGCCAAATCTCATACTCCTCCGTGCGCGCAATGTGCTTAAAAAGGGTACAAAGTTTTTTCTTCACGTATTAATATATAGATTACAGAATATGAACGTAAGCAATGAATGTTTTATTTTGTTTAATTTAATATATTTGTAACGCATATTTAATATATTTGTAACGCATTAATTTTATCTTTCTGCACTCCTTCTCCATATGAACTTTAATTATGCCAAATCTCATACTCCTCCGTGCGCGCAATGTGCTTAAAAAGGGGTGCAAAGTTTTTTCTTCACGTATTAATATATAGATACCTGAGTAGACTAAAACATACGCGTATTCGAATGCAACGTTGTGGCAAAATTTCAAAGCAATCGGTGAAAACTTTTTGATTTGAAGATTTTGCGTTAGGAACAAACGAACATTACATTTTTATTTATATAGAATATCAATAGCTAAGTAGACTAAAACATGCGCGTATTCGTTCAAAATTACGTGGTGTTGTCCTCGGATCTTTCCCTTTGGGATTGATCCCGGACCGTCACCAATAGCCCGTTGTGTTGCTCCAGTGTGATGTTAATTGAAAAATACCAATACCAATACCATGCGCAATCGGTGAAAAATTTTGGGAGATTTTGCGTTAGGAACAAACGAACATTACATTTTTAATTTATATAGATATGAGGTAGGTAGGTATTTTAATTAACGTTGCACTGGAGCTACACAACGGGCTATTGGGAACGGCCCGGAATCAACCCGAAGGGAAAGATCCTAGGACAACACCACGTAATTTTGAACCACGGTCAAATGGCGAGGTCACACCTGAGCTGGCACCCCACTCTCCAAACTTCCACGCCACGCCTAAGCGAGGACATTTGAGGCCACGACAGATTTAACATGCACCAGCCCCCTTTGTACACGACGGTATTTGGCTGGATTCGAACTCGCAACCCTCCGGTAACTAATCCGTTACTCTTCCAACCGGGCTACCACGGCCCACGAAATGAGGAAATTAGTAGGCTGGAGAAACACAACGGGCAATTGGCGAAGATCCGAGAGCAACAACTCGCCATTTTGAACCATGGGCTCTTGGCGACGTTTCGGAATCAAACTCTAAGGATAGATAAGGTAGGTATTTTAATTAACGTCGCACTGGTGCAACACAATGGGCTATTGGAGACCATCCGGGATCAATCCCAAAGTGAAAAATCCGAGAATACTACGTAATTTTGAACCACGGTCAGATGACGAGGTCAAAATCCGATCTGTGGAGCCTTCCTCTCCAAACTTCCACACTACGTCAACGTGAGGGCATTTGAGGCCACGATAGAGTTAACGTGGCGGAGATTATAGTAGGAGCTCAAAAACATCGAGGCCGATAAAGAGGATAAGACCGATAAGGGGGAGTTCAGAAACGGGAGGAAAACAACTCGAGGATTGGAGGATAGTTAGGAGGAAAATGAGTACACCGATAAAGGAAGACATGCAGAGAATTGGTATTAACGATGTTTAATTTACGTTAGAGGAATTTGTTTAAATACGTTATGGAAATTAATTGACAGTAGGTTTTATTATAGTTTCATTGAGTTTGGTTACCAATCTACTATAATTTTTCTATTTTGTTGTTTCTACAAAATTTGTGATAATGTTCCGTAGAAGGCTAGTGGAGTTTTTTTGACATTGTCATCTTCTTTCCTCAAAACTCACTTGAATTTCTGAAACAGATAAAAAAAAATGGTTACGTAGAAATAATATATTACGATATAATTACTTCAGATTTAATTATTACAATTCTACCCTTATATATAAATTTTTCATTCTTTGTCATTAGAATTTTCAATTGCCTATCCCAAACTATTAAAACTGCTAAGGACATTTGCCGAGGGTTCCAATCTTCGTTACCGAAACACGCGTGATGGAGCCTAGAACAAACAGGAATTTCAAGGGATGGTTTGGCAGGATATCGGACGCTTCCTTAGGGTGTTTCATTCCACCTACCCGTGTCTTTTTAAATGTCCCCTATCACAAGTTTTACTATCTATTTTAAAATTCGGTAACTACCATTAGTTGGAGTTGAAATTTTATCATCTAAAACATATCCTTTATCATCAAGGGTTCAATCCAATTTTCCTCTTTATTACAGTGAATAACTTATGGTTTTAATTCAAATCAAGAACTCAAACCCTGTTTTTAAAGCAGAATTAATAGCCGTATATGAAGCACTAAAATAATACCTTAAAAGTCAGCCCCTTAAAATAAATATTTACATTGATTCGCAGGCAGCAATTCTAGCAATTAAAAAATGCTTCACCAATTTTGATCCTCCTTTCGAAAAAATAGCCCTTCTAATTTTAAGTTTCAATAAAAACTTTAAAATAAGTGTTCAATGGATCCCATCACATATTGGTATTCCGGGCAATACGAGAGCTGACTTATTGACAAAAGCTGGGGCAAATAAACAACCTGACACAAGAGAAAGTACTGTCATGCTCTCAGAGAACGACCACCTGTCCATACTTAAAAAGAAATTGCGTAGATCATCTCCAATACCTTTTCATCACTGGTACCTCAGTGTAACACCAGGAGAGCTGCTTGCCTTCAATTTGCCCCGGAAAACTTTCTCCGTGCTTGTCAGGCTCCGATCTGGCTATTTTAAATAGATGATTTAAATTGATGGCCAAAAATCCTTTCCCACCTGTACAAAGTGCGGCTTAATACCAGCCTCTCCCTCACACATCCTGAATTGCATTGGAGCCATACATGAAAACATTTTTAAGGACCCATCTACCATTGTACAAAATCTTTTTTTGCAGACTCAATGACTTGTTTTGTTTTTTACACTGGGATAAGAAAGACTTATGGTTTTTACTCCTAATTTGGTTTTCATTAGAGGCAAGTCTTGTAATCATCGTGCCTTAACTTGCTTTTCACATTTTCACTGAGATTCATAGAAATCACATGCAATCTGACATTTTCCAGCACCATTTCCCAAATCAAATTCGTATCGCTTTTCACATTATGCCACACATTCTTGGATAAATTATTTCTGCTAATCCAACCTCCCATTTACCTATTAATTCGACAGGCTGCGGTAGTCTGGCAAAGTGGAAATTCTATGCTGGGTAATGTTACGTAGAAACTCATATTTACAAATGATCTCTACCTATTATATTCACACGCGTAAAGTAATCCACATTTGCAGAAATCCACATGTTGAATTTTTGTAAATAACTTTTAAACTTTAAGTATTCAGTTCCTTTCTATTGACGTCTTTTGAGAAATTTTTCAATAGGAAACTTGCGATTTTTAGTACCTTTGTGTATTTCCTCTGCATAAAATGTTCCCTTAATTTCTTCATTCATTAAATCTTTGATTTTATACAGTGGCGGGGCTTCGAGGAACACGTTCAACAACAAATAATTCTCACCAATTCGTTTCATAACCCTTTTCAAATGTCAATTTCATTTTGGCTACACGTTCCATGTCTCCATTCTTGACTTTATAAGATTTTCAACGAAGGGAGACGTTTCCGTATGAAGATATTCCATTCTTTTTCATTTTGAACAGATACTTCGATTGGCCTCATTTTTATACTCCAGTGGTATGTGTGATTGTAATTGTAAACAAGTTCATTCAAAGTATCTATAAATCGGTACGTGTTTTTGTAATTGAAATGTTTTCATATCTTAGTTTTCAAAGTGAGGTCAAACCTTTCGATAACGCTTGCTTTCGCTTCGTTGTTTGTCGCAAAAAATGAACGTTTTCGGATCGCAAATAACTTTGAAGCATTTTGTTTATGTACTCTGTTCCTGAACCAGTTTGCAATTTTACAGGTTCCTCTCTTTAAAAATTAAGTTAAAAGCTGTTATCATTTGAGCACCTGATTTTCATTCAATTGGTATAACCCACGCATACTTTGAGAAAATGTCAATACAAGGTAAGCAGGTAACAGTAACTGTTATTCTCTTTCGAAAGATGTTCCATATCCACCAAATCAGATTGCCATTGCTGGTCTATTCTGCTCACTATAACTCTATTGCATTCAAAATTACGTCGAACTGGTTTGTGTAACGTGTAAGCATTGTCTTTAATCAGCCACTACTTTATCTTCTTCTTTGGAACTTTGCGATTTAATGCACGTTGAACCGAATCGATTCCACCAAAGCTCCTTGTATGACTGGCGTCGTGATACATCCGTTTCATCAACACATTCCCCATTGCAACAACCAATTTTAAAATCGCTTAGTTGAGCATGCACATTCACCGTAAGAAGTCGTAAGCATAACTGAACCCAATTTGAAAATTGGGTTCAGTTATGCTTACGATTTCTTGTTGGTGTAAGACATAAGGTCATAAACTCTTATTTCGTGAACAATACTTATTTAATTCACGAAATAGGAGTTTATGACCTTATGTCTTACACCAACTATCAACACTTCCACACATA
Source organism: Meta bourneti (assembly GCA_933210815.1). NCBI lineage: Eukaryota > Metazoa > Arthropoda > Arachnida > Araneae > Tetragnathidae > Meta > Meta bourneti. The sequence goes on along the minus strand of OW119930.1, from coordinate 5,603,797 downwards.
AGACTGGATGTCTCACTCCATCTGCTTACTCGTTTTCCCCTAGCTATCCGATCCTCGAATCGTTTCCTCCTAACCTCGTGTTTCTGAACTCTCCACCTCCTTATCGTCCTCGCTCCTAGGTGTTTTAACTCTCACTTTACTACTGAAATTAGTGTGCAGTTTTGCCTATGCCTCTTATAGGCACTCCTTGGCGGCCCTTGATGTTAAGACCTAGTCTGAGTCCGTGCCCAGCCTGAAAAATAGAAAATGTTAAATTTAGAGTTTAACAATTATTTATTATGGCTGAATTTTTCAACCTATTCAACCAGAAAAATATTAAGAGGAAATATTTATAGCTTCGAATATATATAATCATACGTGCAAATTTAATTCACTCCTAAGTTTAGCTTTTAAACTGAAATTTAATTCGCTTTGATTTTGCATTTGAAGAAAAATTCGAATCTCTCTCTCACTTTCTGGCAGCTTCCAGGGCCGATTGGTAGAGGGCATGTTCAATCATGTCGTTGAACTCCTCCTGAAAATAAGAGTCATAAGAGTTTTTTTTCACAAGGAATCATTGTAAAATACTATAAATGTCTGGTCCAGGCATTGCTAAAGATCGATACCATCCTCTTCAAAAGTGCTACTCTACGTGCATGTTAATTAAGATCAATTTTTAGTAAGACCTACAACACCCTTCAAATATCGTTGTATTTCCTAAAAGTACCGGCTTGAAATAAAGCCAATAAATAATTGAATCCATCCATATTGTATTCTTTCCGATACGTTAATGGTAAGTTAAAGCTAACGGATTTAGTTTTTACCTCGCCCTGGTTCACACATGGATCTCATCGCTTGTTGAGATTTCGGGCTCGTGGTCTTTCTCGTGATACGATCTACCGTATGCATCGCTAACGGGAGGTCCTCAGTGCACCATGAGCGACGATTCAATGCAGCCGGATGTCTTTTCCTGTACGGTGACGGCTACCACACAAGTCGAATTCAAGAAGAGGCCATTCCTGCAAAAGATCATACATATGATCTATGACAGGGGTGTCCAACCTTTTAGCCAACCTTCCCAGGGCCACACTGGAAGAATTGTTTTGGGCCACACATAAAATACACTAACAATAACGATTGCTGATGAGCAAAAAAAAAACGTAGACAATATCGCTAACATATTTAAGTAATTTAAACTCCATTAATTCATGAATTTTTATTATAAAAGTAAAAGACAAGACAACAACATAAATTAGTTTGACATTGTTTTTCAGACACTAATGCTTCGATATTTGGTTCGATGGAAGTAGTTGCAATTCTCAGTGAGCTCTCAAGGTGCTTATCAGATATTTTGGTTCCAGTTTAATTCTTCGTGTGCTTCATCCTTGAAAATAGCTGCTCACAAATGTAGGTGCTTCCAAGTAGCGATTATATGAATAAGGCATGATTGTGAAACAAGGGATATTTTTCTCTGGGAAAATATATCTTATAGAAGTCCAGTAAAGAGACATGTTCAAATTTTTCTTTAAGTTGAATATCAGTTAGTAGCTCTATGGATTCCATTTGAAAATTGGCTGGTAATATGTTTATGTCGACTCCAAATGGAATCGCAAATATACCAAAAGATTGATGATTTTTCAAGAAATTTTGAAGCCTGTTCTCAAATTCCTATATCAAACCGAAAAGCAAGGCTGCGTATTTTTCGTTGTTCACAGGACCGTGTTTCGCCAACGTGTCAAAATGCATAAAATTGTTTGCCTTAATTTGAGATTGCCATAGTTTCAGTTTCATTTCGAACGCTGTTGTAGTTTGAAATATTGTATTGATCAGTCGGTTTTCACCTTGAAGACGTATGTTTAACTCATTTAAATGAGCATTCAAGTCTACTAAAAATGCCAAATCTGTAAGCCAGTTTTTATCGTTCAAGTTTTAGCACAAATTTTGTTTTTGATTCCATAAACGACTTGATTTCATTTCGCAAATCATAAAATATTTTCAACATTTTACCTCAACTTAACCATCTTACTGCTGAAAAGTAAATGATGTCCTCATAGTGAGCATCCATAAATTTAAGGAATTTCTGGAATTGGCGATGATTCAATCCCTTGGCTCTTATGAAATTTACAGCCTTGATGATAATCTGCATGAAGTTTACCATCTTTAAAGCTTTTGAGCATAAATTTTATTGGTGTATTTTGCTGTGATATCTCATCATATGTACATTTTGGGAGGCAATTGTATCGTCTACTATAAATTTTACAAGTCCATGTCTTTTACTTATCATCGCCAGTGCACCATCAGTAGCTATACCAGATAGTATGTTCACAATGGACAAAGAAACGTATTTTTCATTGCTTCGAATAAATCTCTTGATTTACTTGTCTTTTAATGACAATAAAGAAAAAGAAGCCATTTCTTCAGTGATATTATATTCGTCATCGACACTTAATAAAAATTGCCAATTGAGATGTATTAGCAGCATCAGTAATTTCGTCTATAGCTAATGCATAAAATTTTAAATTACAGCTCTACTCTCCAAACATTTTTCTATAGATTTTCCTATTTCATCAATTCACCTGACTAGTCTGGTGAGACAAACTGATTTTAGAAAAATCCCTTTTTTACTAGGCCAAATTATATCTTCCCCGCTTTCCATGCACTGCTTAATAAACTCACCAACGGCATACAGTTTAGATTTTTTGCTGTCAGGTTTGCAACCACATAACTAGCTTTCACAATAGAATCCGTTTGAGTTGCTATTTCTTTTTAATTTTGTTGAGATGATACTTTTTTTCAGTTTGGCTATTTTGTCTTTACGCACATAAGCGAATTCATCGCTTATAAATTAATAGCATGTTAAAATTGTATTTAAATCTTTTTATGGTATTTTTGGTCGCAATCTCATAAAGTTTGTAAGTTTGTTATTTTTGTTGGGCCGCAGTCATAGCTGTCCTGGGCCGAAGATTCGACAAGCTTGCGCTAGGCGAAGTCCACGTGGAGACATTCTGGGTCGTGCTGCCATCTATTGATTACTTATGAAATCAATCTTTGGCGTTATATATTGCATACTTAACGAAAATGATCCGACACTATCTACATTCTTACCACTTTCTAAAGAAAAATCCGAAAGATTAAGAAGGAATAAAATCGTGAATTTGTCATTTATTTTAACGTGAACGTGTTCCGTCGTGTCGGTCCAGAGAGCGATGTCAATTAACTAACTGAAATTCCAAAGGGTAAGTACTTGCATTTACGTCGCACTGAAGCAAAACACGGGCTATGGGCGACGGTTCGGAGTTAACTTCGAAGAGAAAGATGGTAGGTAGGTATTTTAAATAACGTCGCACTTGAGCAACACACGGGCTATTGGTGACGGTCCGCGATCAATCCCAAAGGGACAACACGTAATTTTGAATCACGGTCAGATGACGAGGCAACACCTGAGCTGGCACCCCTCTCCAAACCTCTACATCATGCCAATGTGAGGACATTCCGGGCCACGACCGATTAAACGTGTACGTGTCCCCTTTGTACATGACGGTCTTTGGAATGGAACTCTCAACCCTCGGGTTGCTAATCCGTTGATCTTCCAACAGGGCTACCGCGGCTCTCTAAGATAAAGACACCTTGTTATTTTGAACCACGATCAGATGATGAGATCTACACCTGAGAGGGTACCCTTCTCCAAACTTCTACACAACACCAACGTGGGGACATTTGAGACCACGGCACATTTTAACGTGAAAAGGCACCACGTACACGACGATCTTCACGTGATGGCCGTGGCAGACCGGTTGTAAGAGCAACGGATTAGCATCCGGAGGGTTGCGAATTCCAATCCAACCAAAGACCGTCGTGTACAAAGGGACTGGGGCACGTTAAATCTAACGTGGCGTCAAACGTCGTCACGTTGGCGTGGTGTGGATTGGTTGGTTGGCTTTGGGGTTTTATGACGCAAGGGCCACATTTGGCCATGCTGTGCCACACACAAGATGTACATCAAGTAAAAGACACAGACATAACGAAGGTTTTACTGACACAGAAGAGAGAAATACATCAAAGGAGGAAATCACCTGATAGGAATCGAAGTTGCCCCTCGAAAGTTGCCAGCGCAGTGAGCATACCCACTAAGCCACAACGGCCCGGAAGTTTGGAGAGTGGTGTGATAGATCAAGTGTGACCTCGTCATCTGACCGTGGTTCAAAATTACGTTGTGTTGTCCTCGAACCTTTCCCCTCGCGTTCGATCCCGGACCGTCACCAATAACCCGTTGTGCTGCTCGAGTGTGACATTAATTAAAATACCTACCCACCGCGGCTCTACCAACTGGATTACTGCGGTAAACGAATTGATAGACGATTGGTTAACACCAGGGGACGCGGTAGCCCGGTTCGAAGAGTAGCGGATTAGCAACCAGAGGGTAGCGAGTTCGAAACTCGATCCAACCGCAGTCGTGTACGTGGGGAACATTAAATCTGGCCTTAAATGTCCTCACGTTGGCGTGGCTTGAACGTTGGATGAATGGGGTGGCAGCGCAAGTGTGACCTCGTCATCTGACCGTGATTCAAAATTACGTGCTGTCCTCGATCTTTCCCTTTGGGATTGATCCCGGACCGTCACCAATAGCCCGTTGTGTTGCTCCAGTGTGACGTTAATTAAAATACCTACTTACCTGAGCAGGACAATCTGCGTCAGACGCAAGATTATAAAATTAAACAAATATAGCAGCATAATGCTGGTAGCTCAAAATGAGAAATCAAGTGTTGAGATAGGAATTAAATTTACATGTATAAAAGTTTGAAATTTGGAGATATGGTATTTTTAATTAACGTCGCAGTGGAATAACACAAAGTGCTATTGACGAAGGTCCGAGATGAAACCCGTATGGAAAGATCTGGACACCACGTAATTTTGAAAGGTCAGATGACGAGTAAAATTTAAATTGGATTATAACAGAATTTGAAAAATTAGATTCGTAAATCATTTTGAATTTGGAAAAAAATTATGAGATTTAAAAAAACCAACTGAACGTAAAAATGCGAAAAGGTTTGAATGTGGATTTTCCCCAATCAAATCTCGCAGATTCAAAATTGTACTTTTAAAACATTTAAGACGTTGATGATTAAAAACAGAACAGGTAGTTCGAATGTGATAAACAGAAAAAGAAAAGCACGGGTTGCAGTTGGGGGGCGCTCTTCTAGTAAAATATGACGATGGGTGAATCGTGTGTCCAATGCGAAGGCGGGTCAGTTTGACATCCGTCCTCCGCATTGGAGATTTACATAACTTCCAGATGGAAAGTTCCGTGGTGGGAACGGGAAAATTTCATTTTGTTGGGTACAATACTAAGGTAAGAATCTTTTATGTCGGAATTTTTCCTCTGAAAAAAAGATTTAATGCAAGAGGAAGAAGCGTCGTAAAGTCGATTCAAATCTGGGCCAAGAGTCATATGCTTCAAGAGATGGGATGACAATGATTTGATCTTGAAATAATAGTTGATGGTCAAATTCTTCGGTTCGCAGGTCAAGTGGAGGTTGGTTACATTCCACGTAGAGGCTGTTAACTGGCGACGTGCAGAATGCACCACATCATAGAGTGACGAATTGTGTCCTATCTAAGCAAATTAGAAGTATTTGCTGTGCCATATGCAATAGTCAATGCGAGACAATATGACAGACTGATACACTCGAAGTGACGATGTTCGGTCCGCTTCCCAAGATGTATTCGAGAGCACCTATAAGATATTGAGGGATTTTTCACACTTCCTTCTCAGGTGTAATATGTGAGGGAGGAAGGTAAGTTTACTATCGAAGAATACTCCGAAAATTTCATCTCGTTGACTACGGGAATTAGCAAGTTCCTGATGTTGATTGCAGGGTCTGGATGTAGCTTCCTACAGAAATAGAGACAACAGCTCTTGCTTGAACGTTATCGTCGCACCTCCTAACCAAGTTGTTGACAGCGGTTTGAAGTGGTCGCTCAATCAAGCGCATATCCGATCCCTGGCAGGATATCTGCAAGTCATCAACATATAAAGTTCCTTGAACTGATGGCTGAAGAGTATGAATGATGCTACTGAAATAAAGGATGGAAAAAGTGATACTCAAATACTCCCCTAAGGGACATCCTCAGCTCGGATGAAATGATTAGAAAAAATTTGTCCAATGCGGACTCTAAAATTGAGTGTTTTAAAAAAATTGAATAAAAATGGGAAGATTTCACATTGAAGTCATCTCTTAAAAAGACCCTCTTTAGTTAGTCTCTGATATGCATGCATGTGTCATGCCTAAGATCATCCGCTTTTATTTCAGCGTAATTCACTTAGTACAGTGATGGTAATTGCTACAAAGTGTTTTGGAGCAGATATTGGAGCAGGTAAATTAACATTTTGGAGCAGCCAGACTGTCTTTTGGAACAGCACATCAAAAGAGTAGTGGAAGATATTTTAATAATGAAACTAATAAAATTCAGGTTTTTAAACTTTAAACATATGACTATGAATGATAAACAATAAACATAACTGTAAACTATTACAAAATTCATTTTAAATACTTACTAAAATTGATGGAATATATATAATGAATAAGAAAAACATACATAAAAACTTACCAAGTGTTTTCCATTTCCATAAAGTTATGTGCAAGGTAAGAAATAAATTTGACATTAACATGACTAATAAACATTTTATTAAACAAAAAAATATTATTTTCTTTTCTTGTGTTTGTTACATTCCAACTGTGCCTTTCTGTTTTCTTCTAAGGTTATCGTTTTAGACATTCTATCTTTACCTTCTTTAAAAAGAATCTGCCCGCTTTTAACAGCACTTCATCTGTCTGCAATACCTTGTGAAATCTTGCTTTCATCATGATTTAATAGTTTTTGAGAAAGTTCCTTTTGCAATTCAATTTATTTCGATTTTAATATCAATTTATTTCGATTTTAATATTAAATCTTCCTTATTATGGCACATATTTTCTATTTTTTTGTTCTGATGCTAACAGCAATCTGTCATGGTACCGCCTCCAGGAATTTCGAACTGTGATTTAATCAAAGCCGTAGTAACTTGAAAGTTCTTTATGGTTTCTGTATTAGTAAAATGCGAATTAATTTGCCTTATACCATTTATACTGTATAGTCAGATTACTCCTATTTTACAACATGCGATTATTCTCACTGAAACCTCTTTCTACATCAGTTTCCATGCGATAACTTAAGAGACTTGACAAAAATAGGCAAAATCTCAAACTTAAACTTGCCAGATGATTCTCTTATATTAAATATATTTATTCCTCCAATAATGGTCCATACGACTACATGTTGAAACTTCTGGAAAATGAAAGCTATCAAGTTTCACTTTGATATTTGATCCATTCATATGATAGAGCAGATCCTTCACTTGGTTTTACAATAAATGGAAAAGATGCTGCTAAAAACTTCAAAGAGCTTAAAGATTTTTCTTCAGTTCGCTTCATGGGATGAAGGCAAGAAAGTAATTCTTATAGCGAGGGAAAAGACCTCAAGAGTGAATTTTATTACTCGAACGCGATTTGGAGCAGCTCTGGCACAATCTTAGCAAAAACGGGCGTTTTGGAGCAGGCAATACACTATGGCGCATGCTGGCGCAATTGGAGCAGCATTACCAACACTGTTAGTATTATATTCATTTCGCCTTTAGTTTCCTCTATCCCACAAGATCCACTTAAACCCTCATTTGAACGTTGCTGTCTCAGCACTAATTGTAAATATCTATCATGCTGAAAAACAAGTCATTAAACTACCATTTTATTATCAGATTAATTTGCCTTCGTGAGTCGAATGTACATGTTCCTTTACAGGATTCGATTTGGAATTTTATGGCGCAAGGTCCTAACCAGGACAAACTGCCCTGGATGTAACATTATAAAATTAAGACGCAAGATTATGAAATTAAACAAATAGCAGCATTATACTAAATCAAAAGTTGAGATAGAAGTATAGCCCCTTTATAGGAGGCAGCTCGTCATAAGCATATCAACGTGGATAACCATGTTGAGTTTAACACAATATTTAGGGACAGTTGTCTGTCATAAATGATTGAATAAAATGTCCAGTCGACAATTTTATCAGAAAGATCAACAATCAATTTTGACCTCTTTAATATAGCCACTCTTCAAAATAGACATCTCTAGTCGATAGTCATCAGCGTAATGGCACACACACATTGTACAATTTAGTTTCGATTCAATTCCGTTATAAGCCGTAAAATTTGGTTCAGAATGTGAGACGAATTCTGGGCAAACTGCTTGAATCCCTGAGTTAATCCATGCGGTTTGGTCAATTTCAATCTTAAAGATTGCCCAAGTGTCCAACCAAGCAAATCCATCTATGAACTGGGGAATTTATAGCATGGCCCACATAGAATTTGGGAGATGCAACAACCTGGACTCACATAATTTTCGTCTTACCTCACTTGGCATAAATAAATTTCACAAAGCCTGCGAGACTTGGTCCTCAAGAACCAGCTGAGTAGTGAATAAGATGTCCTGAGGAACATCCGAGACAGTAATGTGCTCGGGAGAATCTTGATCTAAGTTGCTCATTTAGATGTGCACAGGACCAACTTATAACTCAATTCGATCTTCATTGACTTCATAGGGAATCTAGAGAGCAGTTGGTGCACATACTACTTATCCAGAATAATCATGTAATTTCAGCATGCAAGTCATTTCAGATCATAGCAGTAATGATCTTTAGAAGGAATGACCCCTAGAATGCTATCTGTGCGGAAGCTGACACCGAACGGGAAAGGGCATCGGGCTGCATCGCCTCGTAGAACATGCCACGGGACGGCTCCGTGGACCTCCCGTCAACGATGCATACGGCAGACCGTATGTGGATGAACACCATGAGCCAGAAATCTCAACAAGAGATGACTTCCATGTGCCACAGGACGACGTAAAAACTAAATCCATTAGCCTCTAATTACCATTAACATATCGGAAAGAATACAATATGGATAGTTTAAATTAGTTATTGGCTAAGCCGGTATTTTTAGGAAACACAACGATATTTAAAGGATGTTGTGGGTCTAACTACAGATAGGTCTTCCTAAACATGCAGATGGTCGTAGCAGAGATCACCTCGTATCACCCTTTTGATGGTAGTCAGGTTTAAGAGCAAAATCATAACGCATTTTTCGAACGAAGAACTTTAGTAATGCACATGCCGTACTACCTTGAATAACAAAAGGAATCCTGACTTTTCCTCACACATAAAACTTGTTTTAAAACGTAAACCCTCTGTGTGTATATCGTCCTCTGTAATTACTTTTTATTTGTGCCCCGAAAAATTATACTTGTGAACACCAAAAAAAGAATACTTAATTCATTTCTTTACAATTGGGTCACTTGTTAAAGCAGTTGCCCTAAACTGGATTGGTATAAGCGATTTGGATGCCTCGAAAGCGTTTACAAGACAGTAATATCACACTTTCCTCTCCTGCAAGAAGTGTTACATTTAGTGAGGTTGCTGCATGCCCGGCCATACTGGAGCAGCATAATATGCTGCTCCAGGGTATGTCGTCATATTATGACAAAACATACGTTTTCTTCCACTTAAACATCATGTTAATTTTCATTGCTCGCACTTTCGCATTTGTAAAAATTCCTTATTAAAATTTTTTATGCTCATTTGAGAGCATACTGCAAGGTTTTATCGATATCTATGCAGTCATTTATGATTTCCAAAAATGCAACAAATAATCAGGGTCAAGTAATGGACATACACAAACAAGGAAAGTTTCACTGACACAGAAGAGAGAAAGACACCTAGGGAGGAATCAAACCTGTAGCCCTCTACAACTCGTAGATTTTTAGTGCAGTGGACATACCCACTGAGCCACAATGGCCCTCAAAAGGAATTCAGTAATAAAAAACTGAAAATTAACTGTACAAAGGGCTAAGACACAGTAAAGTTATGTAAAAAATATTTTATTGAAATTATATAGTCGACCACTTCATAAATCTTTTCTTTAATATTTACATTAAGTATCATGTAGATGAAGCTCCTTCCTTGTGGACCACAATACCTTTCTGAATCAAGTCTGGAATCTCCACTGCTAACCAAGGGCCCAGCTGAAATAGAATACAAAGACTACATGAAAATTCAAAAGCACTGAACAAATGCAAAAACATTTTAAAGAGGGACTTGACAGCTGACGATAAAACTGAAAGCAAATACAATTTTAAACCAGCTTTTCAACTCAATTTCGTTCTTGCTATCCTAATTCTATAATGTCTGATAAGATTCATTAAAACTTTTAGAATTCACATTGTTGAAAACACAACTTATTGAGACATCTATAAATAAAAATGAAATCTCAGGATGAGACATAACATTTATTAACAGAAAAGAAATAAAAAACGGTAAGCATCTAAAAGACGATTGCGCTCTTGTTTTTTAAAAACCAAATGCTTCTGTTTTTTAAATGGGGGCACAGATAAAAGAATGATCATGCACACATGAAATCAACTGATACCAGTCTCTCGCTCGGCTCGGGGAAAGAAACTAGTTCCGTAATTTTATTTTACACATTAGAAAAATATTGTAACATCATCTGATGCACTGAATGCGTCAGCGACCTTCACCACTCAATCGTGTGACCTCCTACCCATTTCCCTAGACTGGGTGTGCTTCTCCCTCTTTTGCTCCCAAGACTTCTCACATACCCCTTTCTTCATCCAATTAAGACTGCTGTTGCCCTTGGCAACAGAAAGACTTTATATAGTTACCAAGGTCAAACTGAACCACGGTGAAGTGGTGTCATCTCTTGAATCACTTTTTTGATTGGACAGAAAACAAGGGAGGGTAAAATTTGAGGGAGGGGATGGGGAAAGAGAACGAGATTGAGAAGCGAGGTGTGAGTGTATCTGGTTTTGCTCTGAAAAGAAGCCTAGAGTTTTCAATTATGTAACCTTCAAATTGAAATTGCTTTGCATCATGTCCTTTATATATGATATCATAAATAAACATTTATGGTCTATTTGATCAAATTCAGTACTTTTAAGTTCAGATTATGAAAACTGATGAGCTGTATTTTTAAATATACACCTTTGATCTCAACCTGGATGTTTTTATGCATATACAAGGTGATGGGACAAACTTCAGGGGGTGATAGAACACAACGAAACAAACACTTTTCCCCATAGAATGTATGGTCGCAAGTGCAGCGGTTGGCCGCTAGACAGCACAGTCAAACGCTTGTATAAAAGCCCATAGAATGTCTATTAGGTGAGTCTAAGCTAATACGACAAACTTCAGGGGGTGATAGAACACAACGAAACAAACACTTTTTACCATAGAATGTATGGTCGCTAGAGGGCGCTTTCCATTTCGGCACAAACACACTGTCCAACGCAAGTTGGAAAGAAGAGGCATGAAATATGGAAACGCTTTAATGTCAAATAAACATCAATAACTGCTTGACAAAACGAAATAATACAATTAGATTTGCATAAATTAAAGATAAGTACAAGGAGCAACAGGTAAGAAAGAAATGACATGTACAAAACATGAGAAACTTTTCACATGGAAATGAAACGACATGTACAAACATCAGTCGGTAAGTACAATGCAAATGCACAATTACAGAAGTTGTTCAAAATGTCGACCACCACACCTGATGCAGGCCTCGCATTGCCGATGTAATGCTTTTATACAAGCGTTTGACTGCGCTCTCTAGCGGCCAACCGCTGCACTTGTGACCATACATACTACGGGGAAAAGTGCTTGTTTTATTGTGTTCCATCACCCCCTGAAGTTTGTCCCAGGACCATAGAATCACACTGTATGTACGTTGGGCAGATTTTATTGGAACATCAGACATTAAAAATATTGGTGTATGCTTTAATAAAAGGAAATATAATTTAAATCATTCATAACATAAAATAAACATGATATCAAAAATAATTTGTTATGAAGTACGATTCTGAGACTAATCAGAATTTAATCAACATGATTCTTTAACTGGAATTTGGGAAGAAAGATAAGAATCAGTGTCCAATCAGAACAGTGCTCAATGGTCAGCGTCATTTAAATTCAGTTTGCACTTGGTCGTCATCTTGAATGTTCGTGTGTGATCTGTATCCCTTATGTTAAATTAAAGAATAAGTTCCTTTGCAAATGAGTTTTTAATTCATGAAAACATAACGGGTTAATTGGTTGGGTTTTATGGCAGCAAAGGTCACATTTGGCCAAACTGCAGAAAACAAAAGACAATCATCGTCAGGAAATGGACACACGAAAAGTTTTACTGACACAAAAAAGCGAAATACAACCAGGTACGAATTGAACCTGTGCCACCTACAATTTGCAGGTTGCTGAAAAAGCCACTGACTATGGCAGCTCAAAGAATTAAAATAAAGAGTGTGTCATAATGTAAGAAAGTGTGATTATTTAAAGCAGGCAATTAATTAGTGTCGCACTTGAGCAATGCAATGGGGTATTTCTGAGATCAATCCTGAAAAGAAATATCTGAGGACAATCTCATTATTTTGAACCACGGTCAGATAACGAGGTCAACACCTGAGCTGGCACCCCAATCTCCGAATTTCACACCATGTCGTGAGGGCATTTGAGACCACCCCAGATTTGAAGAGCACCAGCCCCCATGCAGACTATTGTAGACAAGTTGGACATAGTTTCAAACTCACAACTCTCCAGTTGCTAATCCGTTACTCTTCCAACTGGGCTACTGCAGGCCACCGTGATTATTTAAGAACACTTAAAATATACTTACCCCTAGAGCCATTGCATGGGCTATCCCAAACTTGGGAATATTGCGACCCCACAGAGGTTTAAAATGGTCTGTAAGGCATATTTTTCCACCACTGAAAAATAATGAATGGGTTGTTAATGCATCTGAAAAAACTTTAGATGCATTTCACCGTAAGCAGTACAAATTACTTACTTGTGGAACCCTTTACGTAATTTTTTAACATTGAACAGTTAAGAATGTGAATGTAAATTTATTCATATAAGTATAAATAAAGCATTTCAATATACAGTGCAACTTGGATAATTCGAAGCTGAAGGGACCACTAAAAAAAAATTTGAATTATCCAAAACTTCGAATTAAAAAAGTTGCATCTTTTAACTTTAATTTCAGGTCCACTGAATGCTTGAAAAGATTATTCTGTCAATAAGTAAATATTTATTCAAAAAGATCATGGTATGAAAGACCTAAACATTATATGTATGTAAACAAAATAAGATTTACATTACGTAAGCTACAGTACATATTACATGTACTGTAGCTTAAGTAACAGGTTGCGGGAAGGGGGTCTCAGTTGTTACATATTGAACAGGTGGCGGGAAGGGGATTTCAGCTTTCAAGTGTCGAACAGGTGGGGGTATTCCGGCGATGATTTCTTAACGATGAAAGGCCGAAAAGTCGTTACGGTTCGAAAGTTTTTATAAAAAACTTCGAATTAAGGAAGTTGAACTTCGAATTATCCACGATTTTTTAACATTGATTTAATGAGAAGTTCAAGGGACTAAGAGAAATCTTCGAATTAGAGATGTTCGTTTTATACAAGTTGCACTGTATTAAGTAAATTTATTAAAATCTTTCAATTTTATTATTAAAAAAAATCCAAAAAGGATTAAAGTTACATGCATCAATTCAACAAAATAAGCAAACAGTTTTCTAATATTAAAATGTAGATTATTAAAAGGGAGCACGACTGCAGCACCTATTCGGCCTGTGCACCCCTAAGAGGGTTTAAGGTGCAAGGACCATATTTGGCCATGCTGCGAAAGACACAAGACATAAAATACCAAGTAATAGACACGCAATTAAAGTTTTACTGGCACAGAAGAGAGAAATACACCCAGGGAGGAATGCACCAGACAGCAATCGAACCTGCAACGCCTACAACTCGAAGGTTGCTAGAGCAGAGTGGGCATACCCACTGAGCCAAGACATCCCCAAGAGGGTTCAAGGAAAATTCTGACAAAATATCTGGATTTAATCAGTTTTTATATACATCTTTTGTTGTTTTATTGCAATTTCTTGAGTAAATAGTTTTCATTACCTCAATACAGCTTGCTTATTTCCTCATCTGGCATATCCAAATGATTGTTCAATATAAAGCTAAAGAGAATCCCTCATGCTTAAAAAAGGTAGCTTACATACTTTATCGTTAACTATTACAACATTAAATTAGTAAAAATTCAACTATTTCTTGCCTCTAGGTTTTCCTGCCTAAATGTATGGATTGCAACCTTTCATTTTACCTTTTGATTATCTACTGAAAGGTGTCACCACGGTAACTCCTCTATATATAATGGTTAAAACGAAAATGTGATATTCTGGTGGAATTATATTGCGATAAACAATTTTGAAGAATAGAGGCACAAGTTATGCATTAAAATAGTTTATTTATTATCGTGTAAAACTACAAAATTGATGGTAAAACCTTACAAGGTATTGCAAACCAAACATATTTTTGAAAAAGGGCAATCAAAATCTATTAGGTAATCAACAGTACTTACAACTTGCTTATTTCTTAAATGTTCTGTATTGACCCATTCAAATTTTAAATGAGAGGAAATACTGGTTTAAGATTTATATTTCCCACAAGGACCAAGTGAAACAGAAATATAACCAAATATGAGATACAAAGAGTTACAGCATTTCCTCCAATTTGTAACTTAAGTCCTGCTACTAACTTCTAGTCAGAAATTCTCATTTTTTTGTACTTTTATAATTACATTATATTATATTTAAGTAACCCATTCCTAATATTTTTTCTAGTCTCTTAATATTTACGGCATAAAATTTAAATCTCTTTGAAATTACACCTTGACAACCCAACTGGATAAGTTGGTTTAGGGTTTCATGGCGATATGGCCAAACTGCACCAAACAACCCAACTTGGTAAGGAAGTTGCTAAAAAGAGGAAGTCACCTGTTTTAAGAATGTTCTCACGTATTCTAACAGATCCTGGTTGAGCTAGATAACTGGTGAAAGTAGAGGGACACAATACTGCTATAGATAATTTATATATACAAATATGTACAATGCACTATTTGCACTGATCGTTCAGACATTGTAGCATCCAGCGCGAACTTGGATCTGGCTGCTTTTTCTTTTCCTCCAGTCCCAATTAGCCCAGTCCAATTGACCCATGGGGTCCCCTTGTGAGGAAAAATTATATGAATCTCAAATATTTTCTAAACTAAAGTGGTATATTAATGAATCAGGCTTTTAACTGAATAGTATAAAAATGTTTTCATTGGATTAAACCAGAGAATATCAACAAGGTTGAGCTTTTAAATTCAGCTAGGTTCATGAAGACACATAACAGAAAATCTTTATTAGTTCATGTACATATCAAACCTTGAATGGCAGTTTTAAATACAATAACAGTACTTGATATAGTTTACTTAATGTTTTTAAAACCCTCAACTGCAAATGACAAAACATTTAGTGATGTAATTCTTTCTTCTATTTTGCCTTAAACTTGTAGTGTAAGAGGTTCTAAATAGCCTTTTAATATTTTATGAATTGGAATGTCTGGTTTATTGTAAATAATGAATAAGTAACAATGTAGAGTACATGTAAGAGAAAATAATACAAATATTGGTATGAATGGATATTGCTTGGCTGAATATATTGATAAATGGTTGTAACATCATGTACAAGTCTATATAACATGTCAGTGGACTACAACATGGGCTTAGAGTAGAAATTCATCAACTGATAAAGCATTTTCTTTACTGTACAGCTGTTTAAAGATTAACTATTAGTTTTTAAGTAAAAAACTTTCTTAATCAAAATCTTTTTAACATATTGCAATGCATTTCTTTTTCATTTCTCAGCATGAAAACACGTATTTAGTGTCTCCACAGAAATGCCAGTTAATGAGTTTCTGATTTAAGGCAATATTATTTGTAAATTGGGGCAGATAATTTTGCACAGAATGCTTTTGTCTCGTTTTTTATATTGAAATAAAACTTTTTTGATCTTTTATGAACTGTAATGAGTAACTTAGATAATTGGTATGTTATATTGTATATTAAAATGTGAAGATGAATTTTACAAAAAACGATTTCACAAGTAATATGAATTTGGAAAATTGAAGATAGGAAACATGTTATAGGAATCAATTTACACTTACCGATACATTTTAGCTGTTTTTCCATCCAATTCAGGTATGGCAATCTCAGGTGATGTCAATGGGTATGTAACAGGAATCTAGGCCAACATTAAAAACCCATAAGCAAAAAATATAAAACAAAACTTTCTTTTGGAAAATTGAACTTCAAAGTAAAATGTAACATTAATGTTTTCAGAATCATCACAGGCAGTAATGTTAATAGAAAAATTTACAAAAGCTATTCAACCTGTAAGTCTCAAGTTTCATTGAAAAGGTTAGACATTAAATTATTTATTATGGTCATTATTTAACATAAATCTATTTTATTATTAATTATGTTAAGTTCTAAATAACTACATAGTATTATTTGATTCATTAGGATCAATTTTATTGCAAATATTTCTAGAATCTTGTACATTATGTTTTCTTTAAAATGAGATGTTGGTATAGATAATGATATTATAAATGACTACGAAAATAACAAAGGAATTCTAAACTTACATCAAACTCAATTGCAAATTCATACTTCATGAGCTCGTGTACATGCCAGCATTTCCCAAACCACTGAGTTCCATCTTTATTGGATTCCAGACGAAACCAGTCGTTGTCACTGTCTTTGTTATTCTGCACATACTGAAACAAAACATTTTACACTCAATACAAAGCAAACAAATCATTTTTTTATGTGGATATGATTCACATACTTCAGAACAAAGCAACTTTACAAAGAATGCATTTGCACAAGCATTAAATCTCTCTTAACACCAAGTCCCCTCTTTCAGCATGCAGGGTTACTTCAATGTAAACCAGAAACTAGCATTGGTTTTCTGGGTTTTATGACACAGGACCATATTTGGCCATGCTACACAAGACAGACATTATCAACAGTACCTAGGGGTATATGTATGGTTGGTTTTGGGGTTTTATGGCACAAGGGCCAAATTTGGCCATGCTGCCACAAGGCATACAATATCAAGTAATAGACAGATACACAATGAAAGCTTTACTGACACAGAAGACAGAAATACACCCAGGGAAGAATGTACCTGACAGGAATCGAGCCTCCGCCATCTACAACTCGAAGGTTGCTAGCACAGTGGGCATACCCACTGAGCCACAATGTATGTTAACAGCATCAAGACAATAAGGTTAAATTTGTTGTTACTGATCTCAAACCACTCAAGGACACCTGTTCATTTCAGATGGAACCTTGGTAGTGGTATTAATGTATTTTTGCAATCATTATGCAGACAAATCTGCAGACATACTGGATTATGACCAATCACCTGAGTTAACATATACTATGATTATGGAAATAACTACTCATTTTAGACTTTAAAGTCAGTAAAATTTCAAATTTCACATAACTGTTGGGATCACACATAACATGGACACCAATAGTTTTCATGCACTAACCATTATTTTATCAAAGGGAACCAAATTACAATTCTAAATCGTTTGAGAAAACTATAGTGAATTGAAATTTCTTCAAGACTTCTGCCAAGATATCGTTGTCGCCCTTCACCTCTATTGCTCAGTTGTCGTTTGGTATAAGAGATTTGAAGCTTCAAAACGTTGGATTGATTAAACAATCAAAAACCAAAACAAATCTGCAGACGTACTGGATTTTGCATCATTACCAAACACTTGATCAACACAATTTTGAAGTGTAAACAATTACCTGGATCAAAGCTTGATATTCCTCCTTCAAGCGGCATGGCCACAACTCTTTATCTCTAGGGCCTGCTTTAGTTTTCAGTAGAGGTAATTTAGTTAGGGTCTTTCTAGTGCCTTCATCGACCATATTGAAAAGTTAATCGTATAATTAGAGAACAAGGATATATTACTTTAAAATACAGTTTAACTTGTGTACAAAACTTGTGTTTAAGCTTGTGTACAAAACAATAAATTGTTCTTCCAATTGTGATCAGATGTCAGAGAAATATGGTAAAGTTATATATAATTCACAATCCAAAACCAAAATTTTTGTCTGTAAATGCAAGGAATTTTATCACGGTCATAGTCAATTTGAAGTATAATAAGAATTCAGGACATGAAAAAGGCTTCTTTCCCTACCATAACTGTCATATTAACATTAAATTAAATATCCAGCGTTTATTTTTAAAAAGAGCTATTTTACTTAAGAGTTAATTAACGCAACACTGAATCTACACAACGGGTTATTGATCACCTTCCGAGATCAATTCCGAAATTAGTGCTTTGGTAATCTCTTTTGTTACTTGGCAAGTAACTAGAACACAATTCCAGCGTGTGGTTTATGAGAGGCATTTTCTGCAAAGGTAAATGCAAATGGCGCTAATATTCTGTGAAAGAACGTGCTTTCTGTATGAATTCCCTGTTGAGTAACTAGAAGTATCATCGTCTTCCGGTGTGCTCGTTTACTCTGAAAATCCTTCATTTTTTAAAATCAAAAGCGAACATCGTCAAAACCGAAAGTTTAAAACCGAAAGAATTGTTTTCTCTATCCAGATTTTAAGTGATCACTCAAAAACCCTTTCATATAAAAAACTCTTTCTATGAGGGATTTTTCAGTGTAAACCAAACGGAATGCGGAGCTTTTACTTCTGTTACCCAAATCTCGCTACTAACTTGACACTTTAGTGAGCTCGTGTGAGACAGTGCAACTTTCGTCTACCAAAAAGTACTCCATGAGAGTTGGGCTACACTGCTATATATACAATTGTATAGTTCGTTAATTTTTGTAGTGTTAGCTAAGTTTTCCACAATATTCCCCTTCCAGAATTTAGCGGTTGCTGAATTCGATAGATGTCTCCACTAGTTGAGTGATTGCCATTTGCGTGGGTCGTGAAAGCTGTATTAAGATCACGGGTGTACTTTCGCATGAGTGGTCAAATTGCTATGTTGCCTTTAGCAGCCGAGTGTGAGTCGCCTTGTAAAGAGAAGACTGAGCAGCAACGAATGGGGGTATTTCAATTAACGTTACACTGGAGCAACACAACGGGCTATTGGTGACGGTCCGGGATCAATCCCAAAGGGAAAGATCCGAGGACAATACCACGTAATTTTGAACCACGAGCAACGAATGGAGTGAAGCCGTGATAGGAATATGATCAGTGTCTGCTATCACAGAGCCTCAGATGGTTGTTGAAAGTAATTAGCATCGCATTGGCAATTCAATTATTCATCGTGGACCATCCATCGAAGATTATAAAGTTTGAGCGTTCAAATCACGTCCGGGTCACCAATTTAATGAGCTCGTGTGAGGCAGTGCAAATTTCGTCTACCAAAAAGTACTCCATGATAGAGTTGGGTTACACTGCTATATATACTATTGTATAGTTTGTTAATTTTTGTAGCGGTAGCTAAGTTTTCCACACTACATATCGGAGTTACTTTAAAATGCTGTTTATCAACGTTTAATGCAACTGGCGTTGTTCACAATCGACTATTATTCAATTCAGAATTCTTTCTTTGGAACCTACATACTGAAATCGGATTCGAAAAATAAGACGTTTCATTCAATACAAATAAGAAACACGTTCCGCCGCAGAAACACTACTGCCACCAACATTTAGCTTAATAAAAAATACCTCATACACGGTTTTATAAATTATTAAGCGGGTTATTAAACTGCCACTTGGATTTTTAACGAGAGGAGCACGCATCTAATATTTGTAGTGTTGACTAAAACTAGGACAGCTTTTAATTCTTTTCAAGCAGCACACTTAATTGTTTTGTGAGCAATATTTTCCCGAGTGTTTTGAAACCCTTTGAATCATTTGTAATAATCCTATTCTTTGTGTGAAACTGTTTTAAAGACTCGCTTACACGGACAGTTGGATGTAATGGTTCCTCTCACGACAGAAACAATCATGGTAGTCTCTTCACCATAAATGAGGATTTTTCATGTAAACATAAAACAAACGGAAGTAGAAAATACTTCCGGTTAAGAAATAATTTGATTTATCTTTATTTATATTTTACCACATCTTTATTTATAAGTTTTGTGAAGCCTAGACAGTTTAATCTTTCCTTTTAAAGTTTCTCTTCTACAGTAAACTGAGTAGGGAATACATTTTGTGCAACCTAAATCGAAATAGAATGACTGTATAAACTCTTTAAAACCATTAAGTAGATAAGTATCCAAACCACACCAGTCAGCCAAGTAGTTAAGAGCAACACCTGAATACTTTTCTAGTCAGTGTTACGGCATATGATTGTTTGTGTGAGTTATTTCAAGAATTCTGGCTCCTCTTAAGTTGGTGTCTAGGCCTTCCCTGTTTCACTTCTAGTTCAATAGTTGGCACTCTTAAATGATTGTCATGGGAACAAGGAAAATGCTTGAAATTAGGGATTAAAATTTCTTCAATGACATCTGGATGGAAATTTAAAATTGCATGGGTTCGTTGAAACAAACATGTCAATTGTACAAGAATAATTTGTTTTCTCTAATGGGACCAGACTGATGAATGGCAATGGTGTGAAGAGCTTTAACACATACCAGCATATATCCAGGCATATTCAGCACCCTTCCAAATGAAGTTCTCTGGATATTCTCTAATGTTGCTGCTATCATTTGGTGTTTCAGTAAATTTTTAATATTAAATACCAGATTGGTGTTTCTCGAGGTGCTTTTAATAGTGTTGCAATACTTTCTCATATTAGTTTTCTAATAAGGTAGAAGAGGTACTTAAACGACGTAAATAATGCAATGCTCGCAGACATATATGCTTGTTACAAGCTGGAATACAGGTTTTAAGAGCATGTGATTGACATAATGCTTAGCACCAACATATTTTCACTAAGTAGAAAACAATTAAAAATGGATATGAAAAGAAAAACAATTATATTGTATATTAAATGGTATGGTATCTTAATATTTAGACTACCCAAGTAGATTTCTTGAGCAATATTCTGACATCCCTAAAAATGGTGACTAGTCTTCTATACCAGTAGCATTTCAGCATCTAAGTACCATATATGCATAAGTTGTAACTTGATTCTATAAAATATGTAGATAATTGAACCTTATTTAAATAACAGATATTCAAATGGTCCTTAATTCCAAAATAGCATAGATACTGTATCACTTTAAAAAAGCAGTTAACAATTTCTGCTGAAAACTGGACACATTTTGAAATTTCTGCCAAAAACTATAACAAACACAAATATCCTTTGTAAATAAATTAGTTTCTTTGATCCAATATTAACTGCTCAGATTTCGTACGAAACTGTTTCTAAAATGTTTGCCTTTTGCGAATAGACATTCTAAAGATTTTTGCAGATTTATCAAATTATTTTATTTTTATGTAGTTCATCTTTTACCACTTATCCAAACAAGTTAATAGAAACCATATAAAATACTTTGCTGTAATGAGAATATTTGTCCCTAACTTGGAATGAGTCCCAATAACGTGGTCATTTTACAAGCATTAGCAATTCATTTTTAACAAATCCGGAGGTTAGCAATTATGTGGCAGCTTTTGTTTAATTAACGATAATAGAAGCAATAACAAAACTTATATTTTAATTTAGAGGGTTTAATTAGACTTTAGTTGCTTCTTACAGGTTGAAATAACTATACTTACAACACTTAAACTAAATTTTAAACATTTAGAATATATTTTGAATCATAATCATGATACAAGAGCTTAATCTTAGTTGTAAATGTTTTCTATCACATTTTATTAATAGTAATTAAACATCCTAAAAAGATGACAACATTTAATCCAGTAAATAGCAAATTTTATTTCTATAGAACACCCTGAATAAAACTTAGGGCTTTTCTAATCCAACACCGATCTCCAGCCATCAGTTATAAGCAGCCTAATAGAGGTCTGAAATGATTAAATATGGTTCAAAAACATTATCTACAGTATAATTTGCAATTGTAGTGTCAGATTTCTTAGGAGTCCTCCAGTCATTTGGTCCTGTTCACGCTACATCAATACAATGTAAGTGTCTTTGTAGGAAGTCATGTACGGTGAGAAGTTGAAGCAACGACTCCTACAGTTCTGGGCATGGAGCTCGGGATATGAACTTTATTCCTCAATGAAGTAGTCATCAGATAAAAGCATCTAATTGCAAAGTATTGACTAACAAGTCAATACTTAACCTGATCATTAACTAGCTGTAAAGCCCGTTGGGATAAGAATACAACAGGCTCTAGAAATCACACTTATTATGCAAGTGTTTATAAGTATCTTTTGCAGAGTAATCATAAATAAGGGGTGTGACGTAAGCGGTTTTTTGCCTTTATATGGCATGTACTTAGACATGCATGGCTTAACCTGGTTGATCCTGCCAGTAGTCATATATCACAGGTGTACACTGAAACATACCCTTGATGTTTCATTGTTCACGAATATTTAAATTCAAAATAAGAAAATTAATAAATCTCACAACTCAAAAAATATAACTCAGTAATATAGAACTGAATAACTCAAAACTACATTTCAATTAATAACTCTAAATGCCAGTAAAAATTAAACTCATTACTGGCATTACCAAATATAGAAAATTACACTTAACCCTCATGGTGGTTGTCTCAACGAGGTATCTTATTAGCAAAACTGACCAGATTTTGATGGACAAGATAATGCATCATTAGATGAAAACTGACCAGATATTGATCTTGTCATTATAAAAATATCAGCAATATCTTGTCATTAGCAGAATGGGTCAGATCTTTATGAGAGATATCTCGTCAACCACTTGGAGGGTTAATAATTTTAAACAATTTTTGCAAGTTTTCACTAAGTTCCTATATACATATTGCTTGTGTTTTCTATTTTATCACAAAAAGTATCTTTGCATTACTCATTGCCTTACATTTGTCATGATTTAATACTTATTTACTGTGTCCAAGCAATTTCCATGAAAGTATTTAAATGAGACTAACTTTAAACATGTTGGAGAAGATAAAAAGTGATCAACGCTCTTGTAAGTTTTGCTTTTTGCATAGTATAATTCAATGAAAGCGGTTTTGTGCACTAAGGACCAGATAAAACTACTGATTCAGAGAATGGATACACTATTGATAATTTTCAATGTAAAGAAACCTGTCTTAGACTAGTGGCATTTTTGAATTGGATTGAATTGTGCATGTGACAAGGTGAATATCATACAATGAATATATATATGTGAATTACTATAAGTGTACTTCAATTTATAATCTTTCGAAGAAAAATCTTTGATAAAAAATAGTTTTATTCTGAAAGATGATCGAAATACTCAAGTTTAAGTTGCAAAAATCTTGTTCATAAAAGAATCCCCTCCTCATAATGGTAACCATCAGTTTCAATCACTATGTTTCACTGTTACCATTTATTGTATATTTATAAGCCACTAGGACTAGATAATCACTGAAAATAAATATGCTGATATAGTAATAAATTTATATTTAGACATCTTGTGACAACCATATACATTTTAATGGGTTGTTTTCAGGTTTTATGGAAAAACGGCCATATTTGGCCAAGCTGTGCCAATCAAGACAGACAATACAATGAGGGATGAAGAGAAAGCAGAAAGTAACATTATAATGAAATTTTTACGTCTTTATGGGGGGTAAGGTAGTTGAATTAACATCGCACTGGAGGAATACAACTGGCTATTAACGGCAATCCGAGATCAATCCCAAAGGGAATTACATCTTTATGGATGTTAACCTAATAAAAATAGCAATTGAGAACACTATTAAAAGCTAGAACTGAGTGAATTGGTAAATTCTGAATTTAAAAGGATCGATTCCATCCTAAAATACTGATCCACAATTTTATAAGGTAACTTTGATTTCAAACTAAAATCGCCTTTTAGTAATAATTGCATATAAAAGAACTCAAAAATATTTATTTAAATAAAAAAAGACAAATATTTCCTTATTTCAACATTATAAACAAGTATTAAAAATTTCAGTGAAAACTATTTTTATTAGCACTATAAAAAGAATGTTTCACTTTTATATTCTTTTACAAAATATTCGTGTAATTTTCTTGTAAATTAGTTCAGACAGAACAGATTTCAATGGAGGTCTCTTTAATAGCTCTTAGATCAATCTACTGAACTAAGAAATTTACAGATTGATATTCATAATTACATAAACCATTTTAGCGGGATGATAGAACTTTTAAATCTTCTATGCATTTTTGCAGAGCTTCTTTTTCCTAGAACAAAAATACATGATTAGAACATGTATTTGAATAATTAGTATTGCTAACAGCATATAATGAATATGAAAGATTTTAATCTTTAATCAGTATTTTTTACTGGAGAATATTTAAATTCAGCAGAGTAGAAAAATGAGATAACTGAAATGCATCACTTATATACAAAAACAAAATGTATAAATTCTGGAACGAAGAAAATCACGAGTATACATCATTTTTCCAACACAAATAACTTTCAGGTCCTGTTCACTAAAACATTTTTCACAATTTTATGAATTGTTGCACATCATGTAAACTTATCACTTCTTTTCCAACTTAAATCAATTCCAAAGGGAATTTAAAAGGGATTTTCTTAAGTTAAAAGGTGTGTAACAAATCTTTTACATTCATTCATGTGAACCCAGAAATTGTTGAAGATTCCAGAACAAGCCTTAGAAGTATTTTAAGTCCCTATATAAATCAGCTACAAGTATTTCCCATGTGAGCTACAACATTCAAAATTTGAGGCGATATTTTGCTATCAAGAACTGACAAACTTGTTCTTGATAGCAAAATATTTGCTGCAATAACTGAAATCTCAGAACGCTTTTCTTTAACACATTCTGCTTATATTCGCTACTGATTCTGCAATCGAGTTCCAGGCACTCTTGCAGATTCAATGACATTGCATTCCTTTCAGAAGCCTGTGAACCCATCCCTACATTTGCTGATTGTGCACCTTTCTCAGTTGCCATTTTGCATATATTTTTTCACTTGACCTTAACCACCAAACAGCTCGGTCATATCACCCCTGCGTATGCTATTAATTCATGCTCATAATGTGGGTACATTCTGTATCATTAAATCAGCTTTTTCAAGTCTTAACCAAAAGGTTTGCATCGTTTAAATACAATGTATAATGTTAAAGAGTTGTTATAATATAATTATAATGTTAAAGTATAAATCTCTCTTTTAAAAATATGAATTCATTAATTACAGTAGTGAAATTTACCTGTGGCTCCACAGATGAAAATAACCTAGCGTAAAATATAAAATATCTGTTTCGTTATAATTCAGTTCCAATTGCAGTCAAAGCATCAAATAAACTATATTCCAAGTGGAAACACTAAATTAAATAACAAATATAATTTTTCCAATGTTAAAAACTAATTTCAGTACCTGTTGAGGTGTAATGCTCTTAACAACACTGTTTACAATCCAGTCAACCATATGCGTCTGCTGCAACTTTCTTTGAGTATTGTACATATCTAACTGATAATCCTGTAAAGAAAAATAGATAAAGGAAATTAACTCTACACCTCATACAGAGTTGTTTGTTAAGAGTGCATGCAAAAATCTAGATTAGGCAAAATTAGGTTTTAACTCTTATTAATACTGATTTTTAATAAACAGATTGGTTGATTGGTTTTGGGTTTTATGGCACAAGGGTTATATTTGTCCAAGCTGTGTCAAAGACAACATCAAGAAATGTGAAAGGGAAAAGAGGGATTGGGGAAGAGTAGTGGGATGAAAGCAGAAAGAGATAGCTTAAGTATTACAGGAGTACGACCCCTCTCCGTGTTTACTAAAGACAGCATACCCCATGGGAAAAGAAAAGATCACAAGAGTTCCTTGGGTTTGTGGAGTCCGTGCACACCTAAAGATGCATTCCTGGGGCTTTTTTAATAAACAGAAAAATCACAACACTTGCGATGTCAAAAATGAAGAAATCGGCATATCTGCATCACTAAATACTGTTCAATATTTTCTCATCAGTTTGATTTTTAAACACACAGAAGTGGTACAATCTCCGAGATCCATTCTCGAGTGACACTTTAGAGAGAGAGAGAAGCCTTATCCACTTTCACCTGATATATACCTTATACCAGTGAATGATAATAGTGCGCTTCTCTGTCGTTACATGTGCACTGGAAGGGCATAATTAGAAAAGGAAGTGATCGCTGCAACACTGTTCAAAGACAACATATTTAAACTCGAGTTTTTCCACTTGTTTTGATTCTAATGATAGTGGACGTTTTACTTCACTGAAACAGCTGACTTTTCTTTGACTATGTTTAGTTGGTTGGCTGTTTTATGGCACAAGGACCCTATTTGGTCAAGATGCACCAAACACAAGACAGACGTCAAGTAAGAAATGTCACAAAAGGGAAAAAAAAGAGAGATTGGGGAATAGAGTAGTGTGATGAAAACAAAACAAAAAATCGCTAGGGTATCCTGGGTGCAGGACAAACATGTTTACAAAAGACAGTACACCCCATTGGAAAGATCACAAGAGTACCTTGGGTCTGTGAAGCTTAAGGACATGTGCCCCAGTTTGCTTTCATATAGGATAGATGCTTACATACTCATTGACAAGTGGGATTACCAATTCAAATATTAAAAGGTGAAAATTATTTAAAATGAATTTAAAGAGCAAGAAACGGAATACTGACCAAGCGCTTCTTTACTTGTTCGTACACGTGCATCATGCGCTTGCGATATTCTGCTTCCAACTGCATTTGAATGTTCTCCTAAAATAAATTTGCAATCATTAGAAACTTTATGCATGTCCAGAGTTAGGAAAGAACCATCAATACTTTCACAACATGAATTTTCATTCACTAATTAAAAGGCACACAACTTTACACGTTTTATACTTCTCAGTGAGAAAGTAGGGTTTCTGAGGTTTTATGTATTAAACAATTTTGCTGAGAAAGAACAGTTTGAACCTTGGTCCCATTGTCATTTCAAGTTCCAATCTGCAACTTGTAAAAAGGGTTGGTTGCATAAGGGCCATATTCAGCCAAGCTAGGTAGCATCAAGTAATGAACAAGGAAAGTTTTACTGACACAGAAGAGAGATAAATACACCATAGGAGGAATCAAATCTGTGCCGCCTACAATTTCCAGGTTGCTAGTCCAGTGGGTGCAGCCACTGAGCCATGGCAGCGCCTCATAAAAAGGTGTTTTTCAGCTTCATTCAGAATGCAGTAGAAAATGAAAAGTCCAATTTAATCTTGAAACTTAATCTCACATAATTGATAGTGTGAAGTTCAGTTTTGGGGAATGTTTTCTCTAACAGAGTTCAATGCATATTATTTCCCTTGTATTTTTTTATAGGTATAGTAATGTTTGGCAAGGAATTAACTTTTCTAAAGCATAATTAAGGGCATAAAAGGCAATATTAAAGTAAATTTTGTCAATAAAATTATATATTTTTAAAGCATTAATACAAGTTATTAATTTTTATTGAGATGCTTTCAAGTACTTTTAAACTGGCCATTGCCAATTCTTCTTAATTAAATTTAATAAATAAGCATTAAATTCTTTAAATTTATTTTTAAGCCACTGAGATTTATTTCATACAACAATAAAAGAGAAACTCAATAAGTTGCTAATCAATCCAATTATATTTATTAAGTAAGCTTTTCTCAAGTTCAAAACTGCTCTTCTATAAAATTTCATTTTTGTGTCTGAAAATTACATTGCCTTCAGCCCTTCTTTTTGAGATTTAATTACTTTTACTCACTTTTGCCAATTCAGTTTTTGAGTCATTCCATGTCAATTCAACCCCAATTTAAACGAAAATTGGTGATAATGCATTCTTTAACAAGTGAATCATAAATACAAGATTTGAATTACAAATTGGAATTTTGAAAATGTACTTTTTAACTTTTTGCAACTTGCTTTTAAATGTCTTGGAATATATCTATATTATAAGGCCATTTTTGGTGTCAATTGAAAGCTTAAACAGAACTTAACATAAACTTGGCAGAATATTTTGTTCAAAAAATGTAAGTTTAATTTTACAGAAACTTACCTTTTAAAAATTCTGAAAAAAATTGAATTGTGTCAGTTCATATCAGCCTAATATACATTAAAACTTTCAAGGTGGAACACAAAAAACATTTGACGATATTACTTAGTCTTTGATATATTTTACTGAGTTTAAAGGGCAATATGCATGTTTCGTTTTCTGCTCCAAAGGGCAGAACCAGAGCTTAGTTCATTATTAGCCAAATCTTTGTCTTGTCAGTCTGAACCATCAAATTTTAATTAGCTCTAAATCTAGTAACAATTTCACCTTCAAATTTACAGCATATGTTAAGTATTTATATAAGCCTAAGAAATACACTTTTTCAATTTTCTTTCAAGTAGGCTTTTCAAAATCCAAAAAATATCTGGATTGACCTTAAAATCCTTTCTTTAAAAAGTCAAGGTAGTAACATCAATTAGAAGCTTGTTTCGTGGGCAAAATAAGCTCAAGTTCAACTCTCTAACACTGGTGGACCTCAAGATTTTACAAAATTTGTTACTTTATGTGACCAAATTTTGGTTGTCTTTTCTGACTTCTTTGTTGAAGTCTCGAAAGACTTTTCATTAAAAAATAATTTAGATATGCATCTCTTACTTTGCACAATTTCATTTCTTATATCACACTACAGTAATTTGAGTGTGGATACACTAAATTTTATTGCAATCAGAAAACATCAGACTGATACTTTGATTTGACACGGAATGATCCATTTACAGCAGGGGTGTCAAACTTGATCAAAACATGGGCCATTTAATGCAACTGGAAAGATTCACGTAGGCCACATCACATTTACAAATTTTCTTAAAATTATATTTTGAAGTGGATTCAGGAATATGGATAAGATAATTAAAACACATCATGTAATTAAGTGAATTTAGGGTAATAATTTATAATATTGCTATATAATTGCTTTTATTTAAACATTTATTTAACTTAATGTATTTATAAAACTAAAATTAATTTTTTTACTGGAAATTTGCCAGCGCTCTCCTACTAGTTTTCCAATATCTGGATTCAAAGACTGAGAACAGACAAACTTCATTATGGCAGATACAGTGGACTCCCTCTTAACTGGCCATCTTTTAATTGGCCGCCACTGGCCAATTATGTACTGTAAATACAGTAGCCTACACAGTAACATATGTTTAGTTTTTCCCAATAAAGGAAGTTCTTCCAGGGTAAGTTTTCTTAATTATATATATCATATTACAATAAAGTAGGCTATATACTTAGTTTTATACTAATAAAAATAATTTCGGGAGTGTATTCTAATGCTATTAAGGGAACAACGGTTTAACCGGCCAAATCGTTATCCGGTCTGAGTCCCGGTCCCGAAGTGGCCGGTTAAGAGGGAGTCCACTGTAGATGTTTATCAGTTAATCTTGATCTGTAGGCCGTTTTATTTAATTTCATGGACGAAAATAGTTGATCACACAAGTACGTACTCCCCAAATAGCATAAAATTTGTGCAGCAAACTTTAATTTGCAGGTATTTTTCACCTAAATAAGAATGTTTTGGGAATTCCTACTTCTCGATATTAGTCTTTAAAAACCAAATCATTCTGGAAATCAATTAATTCCAGTTGTATCAAAGTGGGAGCATTTTCAACTTCAAAGGAAAAAGGCCAAATAAAAAGAGAAAATTTTTTTGTAACTCTGAAATCATCAAAACGTTTATCGAAAACCACAATATTGTGAAAATGAGCAACTTTGATTTTGTGCTTTTAAATGCTCACATCTCCCTCGATCTCCCCTAAGTGCTATTTTCTTCGTAACATATTGTCCTGTTTTCTTTTTATTTCAGAGCATCGTGGACCACAAAAAATTACCTCGGGGGCTGTATGCAGCCCGCCAGTTTGACACCCCTGATTTACAGCAACAATAAGGTTCCTACCCTTCAAATAAAAGAAAAATTAGGGCCTCTTTTCAAGGCTTTAACATTTCACATAGATTACAATGGATTAACTGTTAGTTAAATGAAGAAACTTTTGCAAGTGCCAAATTTGGGTCTCAGATCCAATTTTTAAAACATCCAACAAACATGATTTTTGACGACACTTCAAGTCTTGGATTCGATGCAGGTGTAGTAAAATATGCAAGGTTTTGCAAAAGCTAAGGCTTTTGTGTATGTTTGGAAAACATCAATGAAATTCAGGAAAAACCCTTTTGTGCTGGAGTCATCTCATTGATTCAAACAATTCAAAACAAAATAGATATTTGTTACAAAAGAATTCTTAACTTACACGCTTGGCATTGAGCAGTATCTTCTGACCTTCAGAGTACCACACATTCTTCTTTGAAGCACTGATAGCATCTTCCAAACCCTTCACCGCTTCTAATTTCCTGTCGTCAAATGCTTTAATTTTATCCTAGAGAAAAATAAGTTTTCAAACAAGACTATTCTTTCTTTAAAGCAAGCAGACAGTGCCTCAGTGAGAAATCTTTTTATCATCCCCTGGAAATTGATTTCCTACACAACAGGACAGAGGCACGTAGGTAGTCGAATTAATGTCGCACTGGAGCAATGCAAAGAGCTATTGGCGAAGGTTCAAGATCAATCCCGAAGAAAAAGATCTGAGAACACCTGAGCTGGCACATCCTACTCAAAATCTCTACACCACACCAACATAAGGATATTTGAGGCACAGCAGATTTAACTTACGCTAGCCCCATGTACACGACTCTTCGATTGTATCAGGTTTCAAACTCGCAACCCTCTGGTTGCTAACCTGTTACTCTACCAACTGGGATAACACATTCCCACAACACAGGAGAAAATTTCAGTTTCATATTAAATTAGAAAAGAGCAGGTGCTTGCTTTCATATTGTGAGACAGTTTTCAGTCACACTTTCATCAGCACTTTTAAGGGGCCTTGTTTTTCAACCAAAAATAGGCACTTTTAAGAAATGAGTGAACCCTGGATATTTGAAGAAATTATTAACAGAACAGGGATTTCACTCTACAAGCAAAGAAAAAATTGGGATCTTTTGAAGGTGATATTTAACGCTTCTTAAGCAACTTTCTTCAGCGAAAAAAAATTGATTTAGTATTTTTCACGTAATTTTCTTTTTTAGGGTCTTAAGAACATGTGTTCCGAATTTAAAGCTGAAATTTTCAAAATTGGCCCAGTTATAAGCCATTAGCAGAAGCACAGATGTAGAATTTGGAGCCCGTGCAACTTCATAAAGATTTAAATTCTATGAAGCCAATTTTCAACAATCAGTCATCAAAAGAAAACAACACTGTATGTCACTAGTAAAGGAGATTAGCAGTAAAATATTATAAGTACTGAATATGCTTCCCTTCACTGTACTGAAACTTTTAATGCATTTTTCTCGGAACAGATTTTTCACGAGGTTGGAATATCTATAATACTACTGAATTGATCGATTTGAAATTTTAACATGTCGAGCACACATCCAGACAGAAAAGCAATGCACTACGTTTTTATAGAAAAAGCTCAGTCTATTTTTGAGAAAAATCGATGATTTTGGATGTGATCAGTCACCTTTTCCTCAAATGTTTTTATAAAACAGTTTTTCTAACCAAATGATAGTTTCATGTGTATTAAGTGATACACTGTTCAATTTTTTTTGTCTTATATCACTTGGAGTTGAGAAATCATGCCAACCAGAGATCCCAGAACTTTGTTCGGCATGATGGTAAGCAGCCATGATTCTTCATGAAAGTGATTTTAAAAAATATTTTTTAATACCCTAAATAATAAATAGATGTTGTAAGTTTGGAATTATTTGATTGCATAGTTTCATCAAGTAAGAATTCACAAAAGCAGTAATTTTAGTAAAATAAGGATCCCCTTACCAGAGTCCGAAACTTGCACTGGTGTTAAGGCTGGGTCTCAGACCCAGTTTTAGAAACATCAATTGTTAGCTAACCTATATATTATGTCAGCATTTGTCAGTAAGCATATGGATGTTGGTGATTGAGCCTGTTAGAAATGAGTGCAATTTCCAATTGTGTGCTCCCTCAGTCGCCAG
This sequence comes from Meta bourneti, assembly GCA_933210815.1. Lineage (NCBI taxonomy): Eukaryota > Metazoa > Arthropoda > Arachnida > Araneae > Tetragnathidae > Meta > Meta bourneti. The sequence goes on along the minus strand of OW119930.1, from coordinate 5,571,735 downwards.
TTTGCCCCATGGAATGCAGAAGAGGTCAGTGATTGGGCTTTATAAACAGGGATTATAAGAGGGGATCTTTTTTGCTAAAATTACTGTTTTTTTAAGATTTTTTATTGACAAAACCATGCAATTTAATAATTCCAAAAGTGATGAACCACAGAGGGAGCGTCTTGTCTATCTACCAGACCGTTTGAAAAAAATTATTGCCGATTTTCACCTGACAACCCGTCACGATTGTCTTACGGAATATTTTCTAACCTTCACCTCTGCTTCTCACATGGCTGTAAGCCCCACACTGCTCAGTAGTGCTCTTTTCTCCTATTAGTGGGACTAGAAACCTTATTTTTTTACTTTAATATAGCCTTATTGGTACTTTTTGTTTAACGGGGCACCACTTGTAATTAAGCGCCAAATGGTAACTTGTTTATTCCATGTGATGATTAGCTATGCAATGATGTCATAGTGAATGAGAGGGAAGAATGAACATTGATCAAGTCATTTTTCATCAGATTGTCATTTGTTTTTTTTTGTTCAACTGATGAATTTTTTGATGAAAGAATCAACATGGATTATACGATTTGGCAATTACCAAGAATTACATGACAAGACGCAAATGTTTTTGACGATCTTAAAGGATATCAGCAGCTCTATGCCTCCTGTTTAATCTGAAATTGTGATAAAATCATTTTATATTTTTGTTATTTGCGAATATTTGTATTTATTTTGATTTTAATAAAATTGTCATTCTTTTCATGAAGCTGTATATATCGTTAGGGCAGCCATTCTTATCTCTAGCTAGTCTAGTCTGGTGTCCCGGTTAACCGAAAAGTTGTTAAGCGAAATAAACAAGATACCACATTTGGTTCTTTGGAGCACAATTACGACTGCCGTCCCGTTAACCGAAAAATACCGCCTTATTTATATTGTATTCGACTTTTGTCTCAATTTATTTACTTACTACTCATATTCTATCTTGTATTTTTGTTCTCTCTGCTTAAGGACGTCTGCAGAGCAATAAAAATTATGGAAAAATAGCTGGCAACAAGTGTTAGTTTTTGAAATTGCCACTACGCAATGCATTGAAGTGGCTCGATCTGTGATCACGGTTCCAAGCAGTCATGCCCCTTAAAATAATTTGAGGTTCATACCGCTAATTATTTTAGTTCATAAACTGACATGAAACCTAAGCACAACTATACATGAAAATACTTCATATAACTATATCACAAATCAAGCGGCGGCAATGCGAAGGCATGCAGTAAACACTCGGAGACAGTCACTCCCAATTGATAAGTTAATTCAGAAAATTACATTACATCAATAAAGCCATCCATGTATTTACTGAATCCAGGTCCAAAATTCTTGACTGCTAAATATATCAGGAAAAACAGAGCACATCCTGTTGAGAATTCATGTTCAATGACATACCATTCCTTGGATAGAAGGAAGGTTATGAGGCCAGCACCAAATACGTAAGGTCCAGTTACACCAGTTTTCTTGTAGAAAAACTAAAATCAGAAAAACAAACACAATCAAAACAATGTACCCATGTTGACAAAATTGCATATTTCATATTTAAGAAAAAAAAAGTTAATCTTAAAACATATATTTAACCTCTAAAAGCAGAATATACCGATTTGAATCGGCTTGAATGCACTTTTATCACTTGATTTAAATCAAACTTTAAAATTTCTTTTTTTCTTAATTAAAATTTCATAAAATATTTCAAACAAAATAACCTGGACAGGATGCATGTTATTTTATATACAAATAAGTTTAAAAATTTACTTTTACTCCTAATACCAAAAGAAATTAACCTTAAAAAAACCTGAAAATAAACTGTTTTCCCTACTCTGAGGACACTCGTGAGATAATAGTACTGATTGGAATGCAGTGGCACCACCTTCGAGAAATTATAGTGAGCGTAAGTAAATTACCACTTGTTTCATATACAAATGTCTTGGAATCCTTTATTTTGTTGACAGATCAGTACCAACATTACTGGTATGTTTGTTTATAATATTTGTCTCACGTTGGAAGGATCTGGGCTCAAACTATTAAAATATTAGGACCCAAGGTGTTTCAATCCCTAGGACTTAGCAGTACCCCTTTTGAAAAAGAGACCTGATAAATGATATCAAATCACTTTGCAGATATTGGTTACTCATATTATTTGTAACATTTATCCCTTATATTTGGGAGTCCTTGAAACAAATTGAAAGAGTTCAAAGGAGGTAGGAGCCCTAGGTAGGTTGGTGGTTTTTAGGTTTTATGGCACAAGGGCCATATTTGGCCAAACTGTACCAAACACAAGGCAAACATTGTCAAGTAAAATATGTCACGAAAGGATGAAAAAGAGGAACCAGGGAATAGAGTAGTGGATGAAAGCAGAAAAAGATCCCTTGCTTATCCCGGGAACGCGACCCTGCGTTTCCTAAAGACAGTAAACCCCATAGGAACAGAAAAGATCACTAGGGTACTTCTAGTATGCATAGCCAAAGCACTTATAGTAGTATAAATTCTTAAAAATGATAGCAAAAGTCTCCTCTTGAATCCTATTTTAGTAGAAATTTTTAGTTGCTCAAATATAAAATGAATTGGCTAAACACAAGATATGCTGATTAAGTATGAAACAGACGTTGAAGATCTCGCCAAGGAACTTAAATTTAAAAATTGCATATTTTCTTAAAAGGTTTTCATGACAACCTAGGAACAGCGAATTCCGATGTTTTTCTTCCATGTCTGCCATGGCTTGGCAATAAAATTCCGAAGTTGGCATCTTAAAAAATCTGCAAAATACCTTTTCCGTCTGCTAAATTAATTAAAAAAAGGCACTAAATTTTCATTGACATTTGGTAAATTTTGAAGTCACCAAATTTTTGAAAATGAGCTTCTGCTCAATGAAAACAAGTGCCATTCACAAATCTGTTTATCAGGCGAGGCTGAGTTTTACACATATGGGATCAGTCCATAGATAGCACAAGGTTGGTTGGATATTTATGGCACAAAGGCCATATTTAGCTATGCTGTGCCAAACACAAGACAGACAATATCAAGTAATGGACATGCAAACAAGGAAAGTTTTAGTAATGCAGAAGTGAGAAATACATCCAGAGAGGAATCAAACCTGCACCGTCTACAGCTTGCAAGCACAGTGGGCATACCCACTCAGCCACAACAGTCCCATGGCACATGGTGTTTTTAGTTAATTGATAACAAGTTGGGCAATGAAAAGGTAGTAAAATTTTAAAGTGTTTAATCATTATGATTTATAAAAAACTGTATCTCCTGATTACAATATTTCTTTAATTTAGAATAAAAATATATGGATTTGTATCAAAGTAGAATTCAAATGAAAGAATAAAAGCAACAAGGCCCAAGAATAATTTTAATCTTTCAAAAATTTGCCCTGCTATATTCCCTAAACCTCATATATATTAAAGTTTAACACCAAATCAATACTATCTAGAAATTACACTGATTTGCATGTCACATGTTCACGCTTGAACTCAGAGGTAAATAGTTAATTTAAATCATAAATATCCGATTCAAATGTTTTAAATCACATGAATCTGATTTTTTAAAATAATTTTTTCAAACCCTGCTTCGAAGATAAGCAAGTCAGTTTTCTGACAGATGAGAACACTGACAATTGTTTTCATTCGAGGCACACACATTGGGTTTTAAAATATTAAATATAAAACTATCTTACAATTAATTATTGTGCACTAACAAGCATATTAATAAGCATGTACAAAGGTAATAACTGGTAGTGAGTGGTTTAGAGCAGTTATTTTTGCATAAGAATACAATTTGACTTATACAGTAATTCATCCTGTAACTTGAACGAGTTTCAAAGCATAAATTCAGTCCATTTGCAGCAGTTCAAATTAATAGAGATAACATTTAGCTGATGTTGCACACAACCTAAGAGAATCTTAAGTTGTGTGCAACATCAGAGGATAACTGTCAACAAAGTAACAAAAAGTCTCAATTTGATGGTTAATGCAATTTGAATAATAAATTATATGCTATTATATAGATATGTACCATTTCTCATTAAACTATATCATTAGTACATTCCTTTGGAATTCGTACTAAATATCAAGATTTATTAGATATATCTATACAGGATGATTTGAAATCCCTTTGCACCAAAATAAGTATTTCTTGACAAAGAATGTATGCCTGCAACTGTAGCATATAGGTGCTAGGAGGCACTGTTTCGAGCATTTGCAATTTGTTTTTCTTTTAAAACTTCGTCAATCGGAATGTGAGAGAATTAAACAAATTCTGAGATGGCTGACATGCATCTACCACATGGGGCTGCCAAGGGAAACAGAACAGCTGCTCAAAGATGGTACCATGGAAGCTTCAATAGGCGAGTGCTGAATTGTCAAACAATAGAGCGTTTGCACTGCCAGCTATGTGAAACCCGAAATTTCATGTCAGGTCCACCGAGAAGTTCATGCACATCAGAAATGGAAGAAACCTGGTTTTTAAAAAGCACCCTCTAGTACTGCAACATCCCTAACAGCTTGGTATCAGAGGTCAACACCACTGACCATCGGCCGAAAACCCCGAAGTATCTATCAGGGTGGTTTACCATGGTGGTCTAATTGCTGTCCAGATGGATTTTAGGGGTGCACGACGTCCCCCTGTAATTGAACTATCTCCCAGTGGAATCTGGCAACACAGAAAGAGGAAAGTTGGAGAGCTCGAGCTGAGCAGTGTTTTTTGTGGTGCTCGTTTCTAGAGCCCACTGTTGAGGAGTTCTTCCCTGCTTGCAGTGCCCACGACTTAGATACAAATCCCCAATTATACATACTGTAGCATATCGTATTGTGAAATAAAAATTAGTTTATCGAAATTTAGGCTGTGTCGTTGTGTTCACTGGCACATCACTCGGCCCATTACGTTACAGCACCCACATGCAACTGCAGATATACATTCTCCAAGAAATAATTATTATTTTGGTGCACCACACCACCCCATAAAGTTGTAAAACCAGAACAAAGATTCAGACTGAAGTCAATCAACAAAAACAAATCCAATACATACCTGGAACCACGCATCAGGAATGAAAGCCATTCGAACTTTATCAGTGTCCATTGGCCTCGGGCGGCGTGGGAAATTAACCAAGTCTCGCTCTGGTCCATCATATGGTTTGGGTAATTCTTCTTTCAACAAAAGTGCAATCTTATTACGATGCTCGGCAAGAGCGGTTGGGTCTGAGAAGTTGACGGCTGTGGACACAGGCTTGGTCGTTTTCGTCCTTTGCACACTAAAAGCAAAGGAATAAATTATTCAATATGAAACAAACTCATTTTAATGGTTTTAATTATGCTAGAGATGTAAATTTTTTGGTGATAATCTTTTGGAGAATAATCGAAAATTTTCTTCTAAAGGAATAAAAAAATGTCAGGTGATGTTTTTCATCGATGAATGAGAACATAAATGGAAAAGGTATAGAAATGTAGTATTTCTAAAGCTAACATTAGAAAAAAGAAAATTTTCAACTATATTTGTACTCTTCTCTTTTAAATAATTTTGCTTGAAGTGTGAATTATTTACTTCTTTGGCAACATGAGTGCAATTATTTTTAGTTCATTCAAAGGGTTCATTTTTAATACATCCCCAACCAAGTTTAAAGTGTGAGCTGCACAACTATATGCAGAAATATGGTGGTTGGGTATCTCTAAACTTCACAGCGTCAGTAGCATTATCAGTATTATATTGTTGGTTTTTATGGTGCAAGGGCATTATTTTGCCAAGCACACATCAGATATTTATGGAAAAAGTATCATACAATGTCACTTTATGCATCATAAAAACTAACAATTGTAAATAATTTCTATGAAACAGTGCTTACATAAATTGTGAATTATACATAAAACGAGCTTCAGGTTCGTTTCTGCATTAAGTAAATTACAATTTCTGGCAAAATGAGGTTTTGAATGGATAATTCTAAAATATTCTGTAAACTTTAAGTTTGAAGAATATTCTCTAACACCTTTAAGTTTGACCAAAAAAATAAGTTTTACATTCTGAGAATTTTTCACTACTTATATTACAATTCAAATGCTTTTTAAAAATTGCAAAAAATCAATGGTCCACATTAATTAAGTGTAATTGTTCCCAAATTAAATTAAATACATCAAAAGACCTTTTTACTCCTGCAACCCACTTTAAAAATTAAACATAAAAACAAAGAATTCGAAAATGCAACAAAATATACACCCAAAACTAACAAAATTGCATGACTCCGGCACTAAAGTTCAATAAACATAAAAATGTAAAAGGAAAATATGTTTACTGCAAAATGAACTTTTTCACTATAGCATCACATAATTCTAGTTAAATTGTTTTTGTTTTCGAATTGTTAATGAATTATTAACAAAGCAAACAAATAATTCCCATTAATATATAATGTACAAACTGTTTACTTATGAATGTGTAGTAATTACTGAAAAAATTAGTACCAAAATCACATCATAACATAAACAAAAAATCATTTTGTGACACTTGTATTGCCGTTATAAAAGTACATTACTTTAAAATATAAACGTTTTCTTGTAGTCTTTAAAAAATTCCATAAAACTGGAAAAATTTACATTAGAAATTAATTTCCCAACAATTTTTTAATCAACATCTAAGTTTTCAGCAGTTTCATAAGGCATAGACCAAAATTAAAATACTTACCAAGTGGGTGCAAATAAACGGAGAGCAACAGCATTTGAAAGGCCTACATTAAAGGAGATTACATAATTAAAACATGCTTTAGTACATATGCTGTAAAAAATAAAAATTCAAAGCACACATGTAGAGCTCGTAACGTATTAAATAGGCAGATATTGAGAGGAAGAGTTAAAGAAAATTATACAATGCGATGCACTCCATATTTTATCTAAAAATCTGACATTTTAAGATAGCTACTTTTAATATGCTTAACTTTTGTGCTGAAAAATACAAAAATAAAATACATATGAAACCTATGTATTTAACAACATTTGTTTGTCGGTGAATATATTTTTCAATCTTTGTGTATGTTTAGGATTTGATCAATTGAACAATCTTTATGATTGTTCATCAGCAATGTTCAAATATTGTGACCATTAATGTCAACAAATGAAATGTGTTGTATCAAGTGGTTAATGGCCAAAGGATTACACATCAATTTCTGGAATAGAAGGAAAGTCAGCACCACTGCACTAGCATAAACTTTAAATGTACATACAAAATAAATAAACATGCATCAAGTTGGGTATCAACCGAAAATTTTACAAAGCAATTAAGATTTTTCAAAAACTAACAAACGAAAAATTGACTCTTAAGAAATGCAGTATTAAGTAGTTTAATGATTTAATATAAATAAGCCTTTATGTGTTTTACGAGAAACGGAATTTTTTGTTTTATGCATCCTGAAAATATAAAAATTGGCTACCAATCCAGTACATCAAAGTACTGGAATTTTATTTTCATTCGCGATAGGAGTAAGCTTTGGAATTTTCAAATGCCACGTTCTTAGCGATATATGCAGACGTTGTATGAGTGATATTAAACATTTTATCAAGCAAAATATATTCGTTATTTACATAGTTTTCTTCAAATCAGAGTAGGAACAGAAATACTGTATAATCAAAATTAAATGTATTAGAGGTGTCCTGCAACATCGCATACTTTATTCAACAAATAGGGATTTTGTAATAAATACCTTTGTGGGCCACTAGATACCGTGAAAACATTTTTATTAAATTTATATTAAATATTACCGATATCACCTTGATGGTACACTTGGTGACAGTGGTTGTTGCCAGATTATTACATGTTGTGAAACGAAATGTGGATCAAGAGGTGGGGCTTAGTTCGTAGGTAGAAAACTTTTCTTAGATTCTATTTTACTAGAGTTTAAATGTTTGAAAGTTTACTGAAAAAAAATTTACTATTCTAAAATTTTTTACTATTCTATTCTTAAATAGTTTTAAAGTATTATAGGATAAAAATTCTTTGGCAAACATTTCTGAAGATAACCATAGACAGCGCTAGTGTTCTTGGGGATAAATCACTTCCGTTTTATCCGCCATAATCTTGATATTTGGTATTTTTTAATAAAAGTCACTCTGGAGCAACACAACGGGCTATTGGTGACGCCACCACAGTTGTGGGTTGGTTGGTTGGTTTGGGGTTTTATGGCGCAAGGGCCATATTTGGTCATGCTGCGCCAGACACAAAACATACTATATACATCAATTATTGATATACACACGTATGAAAGTTTTTACTGACACAGAAGAGAGAAGTACACCCAGGGAGGAATGCATCTGACAGGAATCCAACCTGCGCTGCCTACAACTCGAAGATTGCTAGTGCGGTGGACATACCCACTGAGCCACGACGTCCCACCATAGTTGTGGGAGTCATAGTTCTATGTAATTCCGAGTGGTGTGGAAGTTTGGAGAGTGGGGTGCCAGCTCAGGTGTTGCCTCGTCATCTGACCGTGGTTCAAAATTACGTGGTGTTGTCCTCGGATCTTTCCCTTTGGGATTGATCCCGGACCGTCACCAATAGCCCATTGTGTTGCTCCAGTGTGACGTTAATTGAAATTCCCCCCCCCCTCCCCCTATGTAATTCCGAAATAATTTCAACAAGCAGATAGGTAGATATTTTGATTAACGTCACACTGGAGCAACACAACGGGCTTTTGGTGACGGTCCAGAATTCATCCCGAAGGATAAAATCCGAGGACAACACCACGTAATTTTGAACCACGGTCAAATGACGAGGTCACATCTGAGCTGGCACCCCATTCTATAAACTTCCACACCAAGCCATTTGGGGCCACGACAGATTTAACGTGCACCAGCCCCTTTGTATATGACGGTCTTTGATTGGATTCGAACTCGCAACCCTCCGGTTTCAAGTCCGTTACTCTTCCAACCGGGCTACTGTGGCTCAATTACAAGACGTAACTTGTCGAACTTATCAAAGTAAGAATTTTGTTTCTCTTTTATAAATGAAACAGGATATTGGCGGCTCTATCATGTATCAACTCGGTATTCATTCTTTGGAAGTTTTCATAGTGAAGTACGGGGCCGCGGTGGCCCGGTTGGAAGAGTAACGGACTTGCAACCGAAGGGTTGCGAGTTCGAATCCAGCCAAACACCGTCGTGTACAAAGGGGGCTGGTGCACGTTAAATCTGTCGTGGCCTCAAATGTCCTCACGTTGGCGTGGTGTGGAAGTTTGGAGAGTGGGGTGCCAGCTCAGGTGTTGCCTCGTCATCTGACCGTGGTTCAAAATTACGTGGTGTTGTCCTCGGATCTTTCCCTTTGGGATTGATCCCGGACCGTCACCAATAGCCCATTGTGTTGCTCCAGTGTGACGTTAATTGAAATTCCCCCCCCTCTCCTCATAGTGAAGTACTGAAATCGCATTCAAAAATAAACTGAACAGCAACTGACGTTAAATTCAGAATACGTACAAGGAACGTGTATCACCACAGAATCACTACCACTACCTGTTTTTAACTTGAGATTGAAGGACCCAAGGAACTTACAAAAATTCTTTTCGCACATGTTTGTTAGTTTTTACTTTTATTTAACTCGAGACTTTTAACAATGCACTTACTGATTGAGTCAAGACACGATACTCGTTCGTTACCGAAGCTAAAGACAACACATAAAATGCTTTTGTCATGGCAAGTTTTGAGAGTGGGATGGCCAGCTCAGGTGTTCTCGTCATCTTCTAAACTCGGTCCAGCCAAACATCGTAGTGTACACAGGAGCTGGTTAAATCTGTCGTGGTCTCAAATGTCCTCACGTTGGCATGGTGTGGAAATTTAAAGTGTTTGGTGCCAGCTCAGGTGTTGTCCTCGTCATCTGACCGTGGTTCAAAATGACGAGGCGTTGTCCTTTGGTTCTTCCCCTTCGGGATTGATCCCGGACAGTCATCAATAGCCCGTTGCGTTGCTCTAGTGCGATGTTAATTAACTACTTACTTACCTACCTTATTCCATTTGTGCTCATTTCACATTTCTTCCATAACTGCCCCTTCTCTTCATCAGTGGTGTTGATTCAATAAATTTAAATTCCTGAAAAGCTTTTGGTATATCGGTTTTCCAGTGACAGTTCCATTTAAAGATCAGCTTCTATGTCCCGGTTTATTTGAAATAGCTTTCCAAAATTGTACATTAAAAGCGTACCACCAAATAAATACAGTGGAAAAACTCCTTCAAAACATAAATCAAATTCCAAGTCACAGCAAAACTGAATAAAAATAGTTTGTTAAGATCGAAACCCTGTAGCATTAGTGAAGCAAAATATGACTGTAGAGCGCCAAAATGAACATAAACTAAACTTGTGTGCTATTATAAAGAATTATAGAAGTTTTCACAAATTTAGGGTTATCTAAGTGTGATAAATGATACTTTCTTCTAAAATGCCTTGCCAATTAAACATAGGCAAGGCATTTTGCCAAGGCACAATACGTTTATAGAGGTCACATATTTATTACAGATGGGCAAACATCATGCTTTCCCCCAGATTCGAACCAGAAAACTTTCAATCCAGAAGCACCCTGACCACTAGACCGATTGGTCGGCGTGACAAGCAATGCGAAATATTGTGAATTTACATTAGAATTGCTGAATTCAAAACTCTTTCTATTAAATTCTTTAACAAAATCTTTCAAGTCCCAACCGAAATTTTCCAAAATATCTCCCCTACGATCCAAAAATCATTAAATCTAGAAAAAGACCCAGATCTTTCCTTGAAAATGATTACACTACCTTCCCACCAAGGCCAAAACGGTGTTGTGGTGAATACGGATTCTGTTGAAAATCTCATCACTCCACCCTTATTACCAAATTAAGCTGTCCATTCGTTTGTTTTTTTATTTTTCTACCAAAATTATTACCACAGATCTTTCGTTTTTCCCTTTTTCGGATCAGATTGACTGTCAATTTCTTGTGCTCCTTTGGAAAGTGAATTGTAGTCCTGATTGTATTAATTGCATCTTTTCTCATATTTATACTCCTTTTTTATGGTGCTTAACAACACTTTATCTTCCCTTTTAAATAGAAACTTTTTAGTTTTTGTAAAATTCTTTTATTATGATGAGGGGGTAAGCTATTAACAGTTTGGTACTCCGTAATTGATACGTCCGTTTCTTTATATGAAATGTGTGCACACATTAAAAGTAACAATTGCTTTCAAAGGTAGTACGAACCATCACAAGCTCGCTTTTTCACGCAAATAACGAAGCTGGTATTTGAATTAATGTCTCACTTGAGCCCCACCAAGGCTATTGGCGACGGTCCGGGATCAATCCCGATGGGAAAGATCCGAGGACAACACCTCGTAATTTTGAACCACGGTCAGATGACGAGGTTGACACCTGAGCAGACACCCCACACCACGTCAACGTGAGGACATTTGAGGTCGTGACAGATTTAACGTGCACCAGTCCCATGTACACGACGGTCTTCGGTTCGATCGAGTTTCGAACTTGCAATGTCCCGGTTTCTAATCCGCTACTCTTCCAACCGGGCTACCGGGCCCTTCACGCAAATAAGCAGGATAGTTTTTCATCATTATTTATATCCTTAGTCACATGCGCAAGAGAAAGAGTATAACATTTCTAGCACTAGCTACTGCTAGACTATGGAGATATAATTTGCTTTTTGGATTTAAATACATGCTATCAATCTGAAGCAGATGATTATTTTCTGCTTGAACAATCTAGTAACACTAGTGATCATTGCCATGTTGTCCTTATGATCACATTATGATGGTTTATTGCTGTATTATCAGTGTTAGTATATAAACACCAGACGTTTTCGTATACTATTATCTAGGTTTTAAAAATTGCATACATTTTTTGTTTACCCTCTAACAAGAGATTTATGTATTTTTCATTTCCAAGTATCTTTACTATTTCTATAAGGACTACTGATTTCTATACGATTTTTTTTCATGTTTATTCAAAGGAAAGAAATTGATATGAATAGTTTTTGTAGGAATGACAGTTTAATTCAAAATATCTATTTCACAAAATATGGAAATCAAGATTAAATTAATCTCCAAGTTAATCAATCCACATATTACACAGCCCTACAAAAAAAATTTTTGTTTGGTGCCTGGAAATTTTGAACTGATTTTGACTAAATTTGGCGTGCTTGTTTCAAATATGAAAACAGTTTTTCTCTACCAGCTCTACTTTTTGAGTTTCAGCGTAGCTAAATTATAAAATACTGTATTATACAACTCATTGAGTAGTGGTTTTTATGTGGATTGATTCCTGCTTTTTTCTTCCTTCTTCTCTGTACCGCTATCAGCTGATTGCATAAAGCCATATTTGTTAACATAAACTAGTGTTTACATCTAATATAACTTATAAAGTTCTTTGTTTTGCGGATTGATGAAAAGAAAGAATGGCATCCAGTCGAAGAAGTTGTGTTAACCATTCTGATGTATTTTGCTATATATGTGGTGAGTACACCCTAAAAGAGAACAGAAAAGCCATTTCTGATTTTGCTAAAAGAGCTTACCTTGGGTACTTTGGCGTTAGGCTTGGTGACCAAGATAAAGTTTGGGCTCCACACATTGTGTATAAAACTTGTACAGAACACATACGACAGTGGACTCATGAGAAGAGGAGTCTAAAACTTGGTGTTCCAATGGTTTGGAGGGAACCCATAAGAACATGGTTGTTGGAGAAAGAAATGTCATTAGTCGGATAAGACAGAATCATCTTGCCTCCGCTGCATATAAAGCTAGGGTTAATGAAACAGTTCATGAAAGCTCTTGATCAGGATAGCCCTTGCTTTGCATAAATAGGACAAAAAATGCCTGGAATAAGTACATAAAAACTTAAAGCTGAAATTTTTGATAGTCCTCAAATCAGACAGCTCATAAACGATCCTCATTTCGTGGATTCCATGAATGAGACAGAGCAAAAAGCGTGGATCTCATTTGTCCTTGTCAAGAACTTTCTGGGCAACCACAAGGGTGAAAACTATGTTGAACTAGTTAACAGAATTCTTAACAAATTCAGAGACCTTGGTTGTAATATGAGCATAAAGGTTCATTACTTGCACAGCCATTTAGACCGTTTCCCTGAAAATCTTGGCGATACTAGTGAAGAACAAGGTGAACGATTTCACCAGGACATAAAGACAATGGAGGACCAATACCAGGGCAGATGGGATACTCATATGATGGCAGATTACTGTTGGAATCTGCAAAGAGACTGTAAACAAAGTTTACTCAAGAATTTCAAACAAAAGAAGCTCTCGGAGTGGAACAAAATAACTTTTCTTTTTGTTTTATTTGATTCTTCTCATTTCTAATTTTCAATTAAGCTATTGTAGATTTACAGGAGTGTTGCTGTGTTTTTTCAATTAATTAAAATGTTTTACAAAATTTATTAAGGAAAAGGTTTTTAATGTAAAGCCTATACCCTAAGCCTAATTTAATGTGTCAACGTAAATAACGCTACTGTCATATCTCACAAACAAGAGGTGACTGTCAAAACTTAACGTCATATTTGTTTTTCAGCACATGAAATACACATAAAATCAGTTTAAAAAACCGGCACCAAATTATGTGTTGGGCTGTGTTATCTTTCAATTAGATTCTTTTTGTATACTTATTTGCCTAAATCTTTCAGTTATTTTTCTGAAGCGATATTATTTGATTAGAACTATTGAATTGACTGACAATTTCTCAGTGATATTATTTAATTAATTGTGATTTGAAAACAAGGTTTTCAGAAAAAAAATTTAAAATGGACAGAAAGGCAGCCAGAGGTCATCCTAGCGTGTTGAATGCAGAGAATTAAATGTAAGTCAGGAGAAAAGGGTCTGATAATAACATCCAGTAAGTTTAAAATTTATAATTTGTATCAAAAACCAACACCAACTATTAAAAGTTCAACTGTTCCATATTTAACATCAAGCTCATATGATTATAAAATTAAAAAGTATATGTATAACGCACACTATACTACCAATTCTGACATACAGATGGCGCCACTAAACGTGACCAATCTATCATCGTGCTGCTATGCTATTACGCAGGCAGAGAGAGCTTGGACCTTAAATGTAACGGACGCCTCGTCTGCTTTTTTTGCCCAAATTGTATCTAAATGTTTAATTGTTTGTGTTTATGTTTTTACCGTCCTTTGTAACTGTGTTCTCTTATAATTAAATATATATAAAACTTTACCCCGAGATTTTTTAATGATTACTTTGGTTTTTACCCCAGTAATTACAGGAGGACAGTTATAAATTGGCCCCCCAACGTTTGGCCCGAAATAAAATATCCCAGCTCTCTCTCGCATTTTCACAGGATTTGGTAGGTCTCTGAAGTGTTTGTCTTCCCGACAACAAGAAGAATAAAAATTCGCAACCTACTAATGTCTTTACAGATAAGTGTATTTCTCTTATTGTGATTGTAATTTTGAATCTTGTTTTGGCCACCCTGGTGAAACAGAAAGCATAGAATGTTTAACATTGTGTATGACAAATTTTACAATAAGAATACATATTATATTATATATATATATATATATATATATATATATTTAAATTTGTTTTGATTTTGATTTTTGTTTGAATCTATCTTACTGTAAATTCTGTTTTGTTTTAAATACTTAAATTTAGAATTGATTTCGGTTTAGAATCCTTTAATTCTAATTTGGTTTTTTGTTTGAATTCTTTAATTCTAACTTGGTTCTGGTTTTAAATTTAATTTTGGTTTATATTTAGGCTTGATTTGAATTTTGATTTTTATTTTGTTTAAAATTCTGGGTTTGAACTTCATTTAGAATTTTAGTTGATTCGTCGCTATTATTGTTTCGATTTTGTAAGAATTCTATTGTTACAGGATTGGCATGGTACTGTGTTCAAAACTTAATTGATTAAATTGTATAAACCTTTCATTGTTGAATAATTTAAAAGAAAATTTTTAAATTTTAAGAATATTTAGTAACTTTTAATTTTGTTTTGTTTAAAAGAGAAAGTAGGCATATTGTTTTGTATTCACACCCTGTGTACTGTTTATGTTCTACCGATCTTGTGTTACTAATATTTTATGTCAGCTTACACAATTTATACACCAGTTAAATAAGACATTGTTTAGGACTTACATCCAATTAGGACAGTTTTCTTTTCTCGTCCACAAAATTTCGTTGGAACTCTCCTTCTCCCCAATACCCCCCTCAGGCAACAATGGCTTTCCTCGCGCGTGGAAAGAAAGAGGATCTGAGGATCCTGGCTCAAGATTTTGGCGTCGATGTCGCTTCTGACATAAGGATTGTCGAATTGAAGAATCTCATCGTCAAATCTGATCAGTATGATGAAGACTTTGCTAAAGAAAGATTGGCTACTATCATTGAGGATAGAAAAGCTGAAGAAGCCGATAGGGAACGACAAGCATCCCTTGACCGTGCTGAAAAAGAAAAAGAAGCAGAACGAGTCCTAAGAAAAAAACAAATGGACCTGGATCGCGCTGAAAAAGAAGCAGAACGAGTCCTAA
Source organism: Meta bourneti (assembly GCA_933210815.1). Classification (NCBI taxonomy): domain Eukaryota; kingdom Metazoa; phylum Arthropoda; class Arachnida; order Araneae; family Tetragnathidae; genus Meta; species Meta bourneti. The sequence continues at coordinate 5,556,210 of OW119930.1, read as the reverse complement.
GAGAAAAACAGATGGACCTGGATCAGGCTGAAAAAGAAAAGAAAAGAGAACAGGATCAACGCTTCGAATTGGAAAAGTTGAGACTACAGTTAGAAGCTCAGAAAATTTCTGCAGACTCCGAAGCCCATGCTTCCGAAGGTGATGTTGACTTACCCAAGTTCGAGTTAAAAAAGCTGATTCCCTACTTCAACCCCAAGCAGGATGATATGGTATTATTCTTAAATCTCTTTGAGAGACAGTTGAAGTTCCTGAAGATTCCAGAGGCCAAATGGGTCGCCTACTTGATCGGTGTCCTACCAGCCGATGTGGCTAAGTTGATCGCAAGGGAGCCTGAAGAGAAGGCTCAGGAGTATTCCCACGTAAAGGATGTCCTGCTGAAGCGGTTCAAGCTAACCAGCGAACGCTTCCGACAACTTTTCAGCCAGCATCGAAAAACTCCTGAGAGTACCTGGCGCGACTTCTACTTTGAAATCCGCAGTTACCTGGAAGGATGGCTAGAAGAGCTGAATGTCACCAACTTTGACCAGCTAAAGGACCTGATGTTGGCTGACCAACTGAAAAGGAAAGCCCCACCAGAGGCCCGTGAACATTTCCTGGATGACTGGCATACATGGAATTCCCCTGGAGAACTGGCTGACAAACTGGATGCGTATGACAACCAACGCTCCACCTCTAGAAAAAATTCGGCTTTCAAGAAAAGAAATTTTGAAAGGCATAAAGAAGACACAACCCGTCTTAACCCACCTAAAAAGACTTTTCCTTTCCATGGAAATAGAACGGATGGATCAAATCCTGACCCTCCACTCGAAGTTAAACCTGGCGTAGCATGTTTTGGCTGTGGAAAATCCGGGTACATCAAAGCAAAATGCCCAGATTGCTCGCCGCCAAAGAAGAAGGTCTCCACCAATCACCTGAAAGCCTTTGCTTCAATTACCAAGGGATCACCAATAACCCTATTGGACGCAACTATTTGCGGAGTTTATGGAAGAATGTGCGCTGACACAGGCTCTACACATTCCATAGCTGGAGCATATCTCTACTCCCTGTTTAAGGAAAACAACTTACCTTTTCAGAAGACGGAGCTGACGTTGCACCTAGCAAATGGATCCCAGACTCTGGAGAAATGTCTCACCACCCAGGTTCCAGTATACCTGGAAGACCGCAAGATTATGACCAACTTCATTATCCTGCCGGATGCAACCAACAACCGTACCTTACTAGGAACAGATTTCCTAGAGACCGCTAGAGTGGTACTGGACTTAGCCAACAAAAACTGGTTTTTTCATGACAAGCCCAAAGAAAAGTACCCCTTCGGTGAAGAATTACCTCTGACTCCCGTTCAGGGCAAAGAACAGATAGAATCCAACATCTGTCAACTGAGAGAGGAAGAAGGAGAAAACCTGGATCCTCACCAAAGAAAAGATCTCAATGATCTAATTGCCAAATTTGACACTGTCTTCAAGCTAGGGGGAGGGACAACACCCTTGATCGAACATCACATCAATACCGGAGACCACCCACCTATGGCTGTTCCTCCATATAGGATGTCCCCAACTAAGAAGGAGTTATTGAAGAAAGAACTTGATGACTTGCTACAGAAGAACATCATAGAGGAGTGTGAATCCGCCTATGGAGCTCCTGTGGTCCTGATTCCCAAACCTAATGGAGATGTGAGGCTGTGTATCGACTACCGGAAGCTGAATGCCATCACAGTTCCCGATGTCTACCCTTTGCCCCGCATGGATGACCTCCTGCAGGATGCGAAGCACACAGCCTACATGTCCACCATCGACTTGAAAGCAGGATACCACCAAGTAAATGTTTACCCACCTGACAAGGACAAAACTGCTTTCGTGTGTCCCTTTGGAACCTATAGATTCAACAAAATGCCTTTCGGACTAAGAAATGCACCTGCAACCTTTCAGAGATTAATGGATGTATTCAGAAGAGATTTGCCAGTCCTGGCCTATCTGGATGATATCATAGTTTTATCCCCAAGTTTCGACCAACATTTAAAGGATTTAGAAGCAGTTTTTACCAAATTAATTAAATTCAACCTTTGTGCCAATCGCGATAAATGTACATTTTCCTGTTCAAAGGTCAAATATCTTGGTCTATGGATCACTCCTAAAGGAATTGAAGCAGACCCGGAAAAAGTTTCATCTATCCAAAATATTCCCCCGCCAAAGAATATCAAGCAACTGCAGTCATTTCTACAAACCTGTTCTTGGTACAGAAAGTTCGTCCCGAACTTCTCCGAACTGTCAAGACCCTTAAGTAACCTAACCAAGAAAAACACACCTTGGACATGGACATCTGAACATCAAAAAGCTTTCAGCACCCTAAAGAAATGCTTAGTGACACCACCAATACTAAAGCAAGCGGATTTTACTCAACCCTTTACGATAAGGACTGATGCTAGTAACTATGCCTTAGGAGCGGTACTTTTGCAAGGTGCAGGTCAAGATGAACGCCCCGTCGAATATGCCAGCCGACTACTCCAAAGTGCGGAATGCAATTATTCCACCACCGAGCGCGAAGCCTTAGCCGTGGTGTGGGCCCTCATCAAATTTAGAGGATACGTGGATGGACAAGAAGTCATCATAGCATCTGACCACCAGCCCCTGAAGTGGCTGATGAGCCTGAAGTCCCCGTCCGGAAGACTAGCCCGGTGGGCCCTACAGTTACAAGCATTCAATTTGAAAATTGAGTATATCCCTGGAAAGGCCAACGTAGTGGCCGACATGCTGTCGCGCCCTACTTGCCTACATGAAGAGGATACGTGCGAAGCCTGCACTGTCTCTGTGATGTTGCCTTCCAGAAGCTCAAAAGAATTGAGGGAAGAACAACTTAAAGATAACGACATCAAGAAGATCATAGACACTTTTGAATCTGAAGAGAAAAATGAAAATTTTGCAAATTGGACTGCAAGAGGCTACCTGATGAATCAGGGTGTGCTATACCGTTATGCCCCTGATGTGGAAGCTGAAGACGCACAGATCGTTGTTCCGGTTCAAGAAAGGGAAAATGTTCTCAAGGAGCACCATGATGCACCGGCTGCCGGACACTACGGAGCCGAGGGAACATTCCATAGAATAGCCTCCCGTTATTATTGGACCGGCATGAGAAAGCATATCACCGAATATATCAAGAATTGCCCAGAGTGCAATAGGTATAAAGCCTCAAACCAGAAACCAGCTGGTTTACTACAGACTCCTGTGCAGTCGCGAAGATTTGAAGTCCTATCCATGGACCTATTTGGACCGTTGCCCGAGAGCAAAGATGGGAAGAAGTGGATCTTCATCCTTGAAGATGTGGCAACCCGATGGGTCGAACTGTTCGCATTGCCCAATGCTACAGCGGCTGAATGTGCTAAAGTCCTGTTGGAAGAAGTACTAATGCGGTATGGTTTACCCCGAAAGATAATCAGTGACAACGGACCACAATTCGTTTCTTTTGTGATCCAACAACTGTGTTCCCTGTTAGAGATAGACCAATCACTAACACCAGTATACCACCCTGAAGCTAACCCAGTGGAACGGAAAAATCGGGATTTGAAGCCTAGACTAGCAATCCTAGTCAAAGATCAACATACAACCTGGCCTGAACATCTGCCACATATCCGGTTCGCAATGAATTCAGCAAAGTGTGACTCGACAGGACACACTGCTGCCTATCTAACTTTCGGACGAGAGCTCAGAACTACTGATGATGTCACCCATGACTTAAGAACCGTCCTTGAAAGTGATAATTTCGTCCCTGAATTTACGCCCTACCTCAAACGTTTTGCAAAAATATCCAAACAAGTGAAAGAGAGGTTAGAGCAGAAACAAGACAAACACAAAAAATATGCAGACAAGAAAAGATCACCTGCCCCACACTATGCACCAGGCGATCACGTCTACATTGATCTCCATCCCATCAGCAGCACCGCTAAGGGAAAAACAGCAAAGTTCGTACCAAAGAGAGATGGACCATATGTCATCGTGACGCAAAAGTCACCCACCTCTTACGTGATAGCAAGCCCTGATGAGCAGACAGTGCCCTTGGGCATATATCACACATCAGCTGTGAAACCGTGCAACCAAAGACAATCCACAAACCCAGTGCACCCTCTAAGGAAACGGGGTCGTCCGAGACATAAACCACCAGACTCAACTGCAGGTTCCTCATCGGGACGTCTTCGAAACCTGAGGGGGAGTATATAACGCACACTATACTACCAATTCTGACATATAGATGGCGCCACTAAACGTGACCAATCTATCATCGTGCTGCTATGCTATTACGCAGGCAGAGAGAGCTTGGACCTTAAATGTAACGGACGCCTCGTCTGCTTTTTTTGCCCAAATTGTATCTAAATGTTTAATTGTTTGTGTTTATGTTTTTACCGTCCTTTGTAACTGTGTTCTCTTATAATTAAATATATATAAAACTTTACCCCGAGATTTTTTAATGATTACTTTGGTTTTTACCCCAGTAATTACAGGAGGACAGTTATATATGTATTTAAATCATCCTCAGTGAATTTGACTTGCAATTACAGTTATTTAAAAGTTCATTTAAAGAGGTTCAAGGAGAACCATAATGATCGACAGTGGCTGTTCTGTGAAATAGTATAATTGTCATCTGAAAAAAAGTGGTTTTGTTGGAATCATAATTGGTATAGATAAACACAATAATGCATCAAACGAAAAATTCTTTTGGTGTTGAATGTGTTTTGCCTCATTCCTTTAGAAAAGAAATATAGAAAATACTTTTACGCTCAGACAGTTTTGAATTAAATATGGTGACAATTTCTACAAAATTCATATCCATGCCAGGTATCGTGCTAAAAGTATCAGGAAGAACAGCAAACGTTCGAACATGCTACAAAAATAATTTACATAAAAGTATAACTTTTTAACCTACCCCCTGGTGGTTGTGTTTAAGAGGTATCTCGTCATTAGAAGAAAACTGATAAGATCTTCATGGACGAGATATCTCGTTATTAGAAGAAAACTGAACATATCTTGATGAACGAGATATTTCATCATTAGAAGAAAACTGATCAGATCTTCATGGACGAGATATCTCGCCATTTGAAAAAAACCCGACTAGATCTGGATCTCGTTATCATAAAAAATTGACAATATCTTAATGACGAGATATCTCGTCAGTAACAAAATTGGTCAGATCTTGATGGCTGAGATATCTCGACAAAACTACTTGAAGATTAAAACAAATGTAAAGATTGCAGTTTTAAATCTTAAAGTTTCAATTTAAATCTTTATACACAAATAAAAACAACATTTTGTAAAAAAAGGAATCAACTTTTATTTGATTTAACACAAATTCCAATAAAACATCAAACTTTTCATAACATTATCAAGTTATAAATTTTATACTGATCCTATAGTAAATTTCTTCACAGAAGCAAAGCTTTTTCTCAATGGGTACTCTGAATTACAAATTATTATTTAGCACTTTTGCCAAAACAATATGCCTTGTTCAAGGTTATAATTATATATTCTTTAATTTCAGAGAAATAGGCTTTCATTTCAATAAAGTAATGGATTCAATAGAATTGATGTCGTTAATGATACTATAAGACTGGAAGTATGGAAAAGTTGGATTACTTTATTTGCCTCTAGTTAAAAATAATCCTTGCATTTAAAAATATCAAATTTATTTGAGTTTTAAGTATGTTTCATTTCCAGGCTATATTGCTTTAAGTCCTAAGCACCTGCCTGCCTTGTACTGTGAAAAAATTTAGCAGCTGGTACAGCCACATTTACTCCGTGGGTACCAGCTAGTTTAAAATAAAAAATTTTCTTTCAATAACAATATCATTAGACACATTATAGAAAATTAAGTTTATCATTTTTAGCTGTGCACACTTAGATGGAAATAATACATATAAGAGTCAATCCAAATTACACAGAAATTTATACATTTTTAAGAGGAGCTGTTCTCGAGATTTTTGCATTCGTAGAATTGCCCCCATTAGTAGATTTTATTCTTCCAAATTAAACAATTATTCTGTGTCATAATTTTAAATGAATTAACTGTTTAGTTCCTTTTAAAATCCACGTAGGTCTCTAAGGTTTGCTTTGTTACTCTACAGTCAATTTTGCTACAAGAGGGCTAATCAGACCGGGGCTTACAGCTTAAAGTGAATTTCGAACCGTTATGAACATCCATGCTCATAACTGGATTCAAAACCAGAAACACCAGATGCTACACCAGACTGGAGAATTCAACTTTCTAATATTGTGCCAGAAAGAACTGTTTCCTGCATATTACCGTAAAATTACAGTTTTCAATGGACAATAATAAAGAATAATATTTAGATCTGTGTATGAATAGGTTATTAACATTACTTTCGGATTAGTGAAGTCAATTTGAAGTTCTGAAATAGAAAAAAACTAGAGTGCTGAAATAAAATGAACTGTAAACATTATTAAAAACTCTTATTTATTGATTAAAATCTATAAAAATAAAAACTTTTGAACTTATACGATAGTAATATTAAAGACGTCAAAATATATACATTAATCTTAATGTGAACAATGAAGGATGCTTCTTAACAATTAACTCAGCAATATTTGGTTTGATGTAAGATAATTACAATATTATGTCACTTAACTTCACAATTTTAAGGCTTTCCCAATCAATATGGAATCGACTACTTGTTTTAGATTCGAATATTTAGATTTTAGAGCATAGAAGAATTGGAGAAAATAATGGAATACTTAATTTTTTCTTAGAAGTTTTCGGTTTGCGAACAGCACTTTGGGAACCACTGTAATCTCTACTGTTATAAAAGGAAGTGTTTATGTGTGTGTGTGCGGTGTCCAGACGAATCTATAGCACTTACAGCCATGAGATTTGGCACACAGGTAGTCCTAAAGGTGACTGAATATCCCTCGAAGCCCGAATTTTAAAATTTATTCTAGAAAATTTAATAATTAATTTATTGGCATGTTTTTGTATTATTTGGTTTCCAAAGAATGGCAACAGTGTGAAAGGGATCCCACAAACGTCCGCCATCGAACGCTCTGGATCGCAAAGTTCTCTGGAATAGCGATTTTTATTTCAGTAGTGGTTATTTCATAACTTAATTTTGAATTTGTTTAATCTCATTTTTATTTCAGGCAAAGAGGTGGAGAATCGTCAATCGTGAGTACAAACTATTAACCCTAATTAAACTTTTGTTTGGGTATTTTTCGCAAATAATATAATGTTTGTGTTAATAAATTTCATGAAATGAAGTAACAGTGTTTATTACTGTTTAATTTGGTTTTGATTTCGCTGACATTGTGATTCTTTTAGGTTGTTTGTCGGAATCAGTGAGATTTAGCGTTAAGACTCTTTAAAAGTATTGCGCTGTATTTAAAGATTCAATCCCATTTTTATTTCAGGAGTGGTTATTTCCTAACTTACTTTTGAATTTGTATAATTTCTGTAATTTTAATCTCATTTTTATTTCAGGCAAATAACTACATTATTTTGGTTTAACGTTAAATTTAAAGATGCCCCAGCGTCCCAGAAAAAGAAACGTCTTCAAACAAAATAACGATGTGCGATAACAGAGAAAGAAATCAAAGAGAAGCTGAATTCACCCCAGAAAGAGAAACAAGACAGCAAGAGAACAGAGAAAGAGAACAAAGAAGACGAGCTGAATTCACCCCAGAAAGAGAAACAAGACTACAGCAACTTAGAACAGGAAGAAGTGCTGATCGAATGCGCATCTGTAGAAATTTAGAGAATGCAGCTTTTAATCACGATCCATCAGCATATTATGTATCTCATCCTTCTTGTGTTATTGGATCAATGTCTGTAACATGTAAACACTGTGAAGCAAAGAAGTGGATAGGTGAAGCCCCAGGTATGTGCTGCAGCGGAGGAAAGGTTCAACTGCCACGGTTAATGGATCCAACTGAGCCCCTACGTACTTTACTGATGAGATATTCAGCGGAAGCTAAACATTTACTGGCAAACATTAGAAGGTACAATTCCTGTTTCCTGATGACCTCTTTCGGCACGACAAAAGAAATTAGAGAGTCCAGATACATGCCGACATTTAACCCTCTATGGGCCGAATTTTTTCTTAAATATAAAAAAAATTATGCAACAGGAAATCAACAATTATAAACCTATATATGCAGATTAAAAAGAATTACCAGCTTAAACAATTTTATTATAATTAATTCACTTTGTAACTTTGAAGTAACAACGGCTTACAATGTTTGCACTTCTGTGCATAAAAGCTTAAGCGTGAAATTCCATAAAACAGTTTGCACTTGGCGTTAAACATAGATGTATGTACGTTGCATTCGGAACATTTTATTTTTGGAACTCCTTTACACCCCGGCTTTTTGCAGCGTCCTTTGTTGTCCGAAAAAATTGGCCAATGTGCTACTTCATCTTTTCGCACGTTTTGTACTGGAAGTATTGTATTTGGTCTCCTTTTCCTTTTTTCTTCTAATTGCTTATCTACGAGAGTTGAAACAGGACGCCCTCTTTTCCTACTGATTCCTTTGTGCTCCTGACATAAACAAGATGTAATGTCAGTTTTAAATTCCAATAAAATGTATTGACGCTTGGGGCTTATAGAATGCGATGAACAATCTCTCTTAGTATATAACAGCCAAGCATTCACCACTGTTAAATCTAATAGATGAAACATTATACGATGGTACCATTTCCTTGATCGAATTTTTATTCGATGCAACGCTATCAATGAATCGACCAAGTCTATCCACCCATGTGTTAGTTGTTTAATTTTACTATATTTGGATGTTCTAATTCCTCTCTTATTTATATGTGATTTTGTATCCATATTTTGGGTACATGATCTATAAATCTGAAAATAGAAGAAAGCACAAGCATTATCCTAAATCTACCGAAATCTACCATAATAGCCCACTGTAACCTGAAAGTCACAAAACTGTATCATATACAAATAGTAACAAAATGATTATTGAAATGCAAAAAGTTGTTATTGATATACAAACCCAGAGCTATTATGTACGCTTTTTTTTTGTTTAGTAAACACCGACAGAAGCACAAATAATGTCAATTGTACAAGATGGTTTCGCTGGTTTCTATCTGCAGACAACTTTTTTACAAGGCATTTACTTTGATATTTCAGGTTGATGGTGCTGCCAACCGTCATCAATATTGTTATTGGTTATCTCAGAGACATTATATAATAAAGACGTATACGTCATCTTGTGAAAAAACTGAAATTATTTGGTAAAATGTGGATATATTAGCATGTGACCTGAAAGTTACACGGGCCCATAGAGGGTTAAGGTTCAGGGCCAAGTTTATCATCGCATCGGGAGTCTACACCCTCTACCAAACGAAGAGCCTAAATTTCTGCAAATATATTTTGTTGGAGATGGTACACAACAAGCAGAGCAGCGTTGCAAACACGTTCTTCAGACAAGACAAGACATAGTACTTCAGCTACAATATATGCTGGATCATCACAACTCATACATCCACAGCTTCAAATCGGCCATGGATAAGATCAGCCCTGAATTCAAAGTGGTAATCTTAGCTGACAAAACCCCGCATGGTAAACATGAGAGGCGATTCAATGCACCAACCACAGGAGAAGTGGCTTTAATCATGGTGGGAGAACAATATGGAGCAAGAGACATAGCTTTAGAAGAAAGAAGTGGCACCATCAAGAGAATTCCCGATACTCACAGGTCATACGATGCGCTACAGTATCCACTCATGTTTTGGCAGGGGAAGGATGGATATAATTTTGAACTGCGACAAACGAACCCAACTACAGGAATGCCGCTGACTAAGAAGATTTCTGCTATGCAGTTCTACCCTCACAGGATGATGATACGCTCTTCAAATTTCAACATTTTACTGAGAACCAAAGACCTGTTCCATTAATTTATCGTTGATATGTATGCCAAGATTGAATCGGAAAGGTAGTTGTATATACGACTAAATCAGAGGACGCTGAGAATGAACAGTATGCACATTTGAGGGATGCGGTCATGAACGATGGAAATGTTGCAGACATTGGCCAGTTGATCATCTTGCCTTCCAGCTTCACTGGGGGGTCCCAGGTACATGCACGAGCGTACTCAAGATGCCATGACCTATGTGAGAAACTATGGTAGACCGGACCTCTTCATCACCTTTACTTGCAATACAAACTGGACAGAGATACAGCAAGAGCTATTTGTTGGGCAAAAACCACAGGATCGTCATGATTTGTTGGCAAGAGTCTCATCAAAAACAAAAAACACTGATGATTCTCATCACAAAGGCAAAGATTTTTGGAGAAGTTAAGTGTCATATGTACACGACAGAGTGGCAGAAGCAAGGACTTCCTCATGCCCACATTCTGATTTGGCTCAGACTCATTACACGTTCACAGAGTGGATGACTTTATCAGTGCAGAAATCCCTAATCCACAAGAAGTCCCAGAACTTTTTTGCATTGTAACAAAGCAAATGGTGCACGGCCCCCTGCGGATGCATAAATCCACTCTCTCCATGCATGAAGGATGGAATTTGCACAAAGCGATTCACACGCCGTTTTTTGAAAGAGACGCAAACAGGACAAGACGTATATCCACTTTATCGTCGTAGATCAGCACAAGAAGGGGGATTTACTGCAAACAAATTTTCGAGGATCAGAAGTGTCCGTGGACAATACGTGCATTATTCCGTATTGCCCTCTATTAAAAAAATTTTCAATCCGCATATCAACGTAGTGTATTGCAATTCTGTAAAGTCTATAAAGTACGTCTGTAAGTATGTTAACAAAGGATCTGACATGGCTGTGTTTGAATTGACCAGTGCAGAGAATGACCTTAATGAAATTAGTCAGTATCAAATGGGAAGATATATCAGCAGTAACGAAGCAGTATGGAGAATACTCTCAATTTCGCAATTCACGAGCGCCACTCCACAGTGATTCATCTAAGCGTCCACCTTGAGAATGGCCAGAGAGTGTACTTCATGACAGGAAATGCTGCTCAACGTGTCCAAGCACCTCAGGAAACAACACTGACGTCTTTCTTCAGACTTTGCATCCAAGAATCGTTTGCACGCACCCTATTGTACAACCAAGTATCAAAGTACTACACCTGGAACAACGGAAACAAGACATGGAACCGTCGAAAACAAGGATAAGTTGTATCACAACAAGCAGGAATAAGGTCTAGCGATGTACTAGGCCGTGTGTACACCGTCCATTCGACCAACTCCGAATGCTTTCACCTGCGACTCTTGCTGCATGAAGTACGAGGCCCGATGTCGTTTATAGATTTAAGAACATTTGAAGGAAGGGTCTGCGGAACTTACAGAGAGGCTTGGCACAGCTTAGAGGACTTCTGGAGAACGATGAACACCGGAACAAAGCATTGGAAGAAGCAGCTGCATCTCGATCGCAAAAGATTTTATGTAATCTGTTTGCTGTTATGTTACAAACATGCTCGATGTCTTCTCCCGATCAGTTATGGATGAACCACAAGGAGAACCTGTATGAAGACATACTGCACCAAGCGCGTGTACAGCAGCAGAATATGGATCTGGACTACAGTGATCACATCTTCAACATAGCTCTAATCTACATTGAGGATAAGATTATATCGTTGGGTGGATAGGACCTAAAAAGCTTTGGACTACCGCAACCCAATCGAAACTGCGATTCAGTCCTACCGAGTGAAGAACTTATGGAAAGAAACTATGACGCGAATGTACTCGCAACATACATAGAGGACAATAAGCCAAAAATGGTCCAAGATCAAAAGGAAGCATTTGACAAGTTTACATGAGCAGTTTTTGATAGGCGCGGTGGCACATTCTTTTTGGATGCTCCTGGCTGTACAGGGAAGCCTTTTCTCATCAATCTTCTTTTGGCTTAAGTGCGACAGAGAAACGAAATTGCCCTGGCTGTTGCTTCATCAGTCATTGCCGCAATTCTATTAACAGGAGGGAGGACAGCTCACACTCGACTTTCAAGTTACCCTTAAATCTGGCAAACGCGGAAATCCTACATGTAACATTTCAAGAAATTCAGGAAAGGCAAAGGTTCTACAGGATTGCAAGCTCATTGTCTGGGATGAATGTACTGTCCCACAAAGCCGCATTCGAAGCACTTGATGTCATGTTGAAAGACATCAGACGTAACAATGGCAGAATGGGAGGCGTCACTATGGTGTTGGCTGCCGACTTTCGACAGACACTTCCGGTTATTCCCCGTGGAAATAGGGCGGATGAAATGCAGGCCTGCTTAAAATCATCTTACATTTGGAATGGCATTCATATTGGATTATCAACAAACATGAGAGTTCATGTCAACGGTGATTCCTCTGCCCAGCAATTTGCAGATAACCGACTTCAACTAGGAAATAGTGTAGTCAGTTCGGATAATCAAGATGGACGCATAGCAATGCAAAGCATTGGAAGGATTGTGAAAACTCGACGAGAGCTGAAAGAGGCAGTGTTTCCAAATGTGGCGCAGTACTTTACTGATCACGCATGGCTGTGCCAAAGAGCAATTCTTTCCCCAAGAAACGAAGATGTCAATGTCATCAATAATCAACTTTTACAAGAATTGCCCGGTAGTGTTCAAATTTACAAATCTATCGACACTACATGTGACGCAGATGAGGCTGTGAACTGCACAACAGAGTTTTTGAACACATTGGAGCCATCTGGAGTACCCTGGCACATATTAGAGCTGAAGATTGGGGCACCTATTATGCTTGTCAGAAACCTGCATCCACCTTCACTTTGCAATAGAACAATGGTTTTTCTATCAAGAAACTAATGCCGAATGTTATTGAAGCCATCATCATGACTGGACATACCACAGGCGAAGACGTATTCATTCCTAGTATCGCAGTTATCCCTTCGGATCTCCCATTACAATTTAAACGCCTTCAGTTCTCTGTTCGTTTAAGTTTCGCAATAAGCATCAACAAGGCACAAGGACAATCGCTGAAAGTTGTAGGACTCGATCTCATAAAATGATGTTTTTCCCACGGTCAACTGTATCTGGGTTGTTCAAGAGTTGGAAAAGCCGAGAATCTACATCCTAGCTCCAAATGGTAGAACATTGAACATAGTGTATCACGAAGCTCTCTAAGCAAAAATCAGTGAAGTTGAAGGAGTGAGGCGACATGCCCGTGTCGTCGGGTGGTGGTGGAAATCATTCTTAAAATTATTGTTTTTGCTTTTTAATGTTTTCAGAATCAGTGAGGACATAACAAGAATAATGTCACGGGCAACGCCGTGCAGGTACTGCTAGTAAAGTAATAATTTCTCTTAACTTGAAAGAATAAAACTATTATTCCCCATTGGTAGTTGTTTATTTACATTCCCTAGCATAGAAAAACAGTTACATTTTCAATTATTATTAAAATGAAATCAGTATTTAAAAACTACGATTTTTTTGTGCTTCAAATTAAAAAGGTTATCATACAGAATGAATAAAACATGAATATGAATGATTAAAAAATGATGTAGAAAATAAATAAGCGAATGAGAAACTGAAAATAAAAATTGTAACAAAGAAAAATTCCAACATTTTCATCATATTCATTTCATGTACATTTTTTAATTAAAAAAGAGTTAGAAATGAAACTGCACGACAAACTACTAATCAAACTGCAGAAAAGTTTTAGAACACAATGCAATGTGGCAAGGACAGAACAGTAGGAACCTTTAAATCATTCTGAGAAGTTATTTTTATTGCATAAATGCTATGCCAAGTAAGTCCTACTATTCTCACTTTCAAGACTGGTACTATCAACATCTGAAATAAAAGAGAAAATAACTAAATTAGATATAACTATGCATGAATAAATTACAATACATACCTCATGCAAAACACTATTGCACTGGAAATAACTTACATTTGGATTTGGTATAAAAAATTGAATCCTAGATAGTAAATTAGAATCCAATCGCATTTGCATACATTTATTTCAGAATATTTTAATTATTCAGAAGTTTTATCTTGTTAGTGCTCCAGGGAATTTTTGCAAAGATGACTACAAAGATTAAAATTAGGTATTATAATTCTATATTTCTACTCACCAAAGAATGTTAATACAAGGATGTTATGCATCTTCTAGGAAACAATCAAAACCGCGGTAACCCGGTTGGAAGAGTAGCGGATTAGCAACCGGTGGGTTGTGAGTTCAACCAAAGACCGGCCTTGTACGTGAGAGCTGGTGCATGTTGAACCTGCCATGGCCTCAAATGTCCTCACGTTGGTGTGGTGTGGAAGTTTGGAGAGTGGTGTACCTGCTCAGGTGTTGACCTCGTCATCTAACTGTGGTTCAAAATGACGAGGAGATCTCAAATATTTCCCTTCGGGGTTGATCCCGAATAGTCGCCAATAGCCCGTTGTATTGCCTCAGTGTGATGTTAATTCAACTACCTACCAAATAAACAAACCTGTTCGTCCCAAAAAAAACAGTGTTTACCAAAGCATTTGCGTGAGTCAAACAGTCAGTATTGGAATACACCTTTTTAATTTAATGAGGTAGGTAGATATTTAATTAACGTCGAACTGGAGGCAACGCAACGGGCTATTGATGACTTCTGGGATCAATCCCAAAGTCTAAGACCGATGACAACACCACGTAATTTTGAGCCACGGTCAGATGACGAGGTCACACCTGAGCTGGCACCCCACTCTCCAAACTTCCAATGTGCACCAGCCCCCTTTGTACACGATACGTGATCTTTGGTTGGATTCGAACTCACAACCCTCCGGTTGTTAATCTTCTGCTCCTCCAACCGGGACACCGCGGTCCTGTTATTTAAATGAGAAACATATGTTGTTAGCGCGAGAAAGCTATCTAAGAATTTAATTTTTACTGCACGCGTGCAACTGCTACTTTTGTATTTGTAAACGTTATTATATTTATTATACATGCGCAAACGACGATATAGTAGACGTATATTTTTAATTATGTACGCACAAACTGTGACCACGCTATGGGACATGATGGTAGGTAGTATTTTAATTAATGTCACACTGGAGCAACACAAAGGGCTATTAGTGACGCTCCGGGATCAATCCCAAAGGGACAACACCGCGTAATTTTGAACCACGGTCAGATGACGTGGCAACATCTGAGCTGGCACCCCACGATATGGAACATGATAAAAAATGAATTCGGAATTTAGAAGATTGGGAGACAGTGAAAAAGAGAGTGGATCGTTGTTCTTTGTAATTTTGTGTATCGGCTTTAGTTTCCTTACTAAATGTTTAATTTTTAATAAGTGTTCGTCCCAATGTATGCAATCGATAAGCTTATCTGCAATTATTTAATGCAATCGTACTGATATTCCGATCATCCAAAAAGGGAAAAGAATGAGTCCAAGGTCATTTCCAAGGTGAATTAAGACTCGGATCACCATTCTATACGTCCCGACATTTGACTTGTGGTAGTGGTGGCCAATCATCGATCTTCTAATGAACAAGACAGAGCCTGTGGGTGGAATCGCTGTCGTAAGATCTCTGAAGGGTAAATCACTTAAGGGGGAACAGTACCTTTAAAACCTTTTAAATAATCGATTTTTCAATTTTGATCTATTTAAATAGTTTGAAATGTTCTGATTCTGGTAAAAAAACCGCATGAAAAAATTCGCATTCGTTCGTTCGTAATGAGGATTTTTCGAACACACCTACTTTTATTTTCAGCTGTTCGTTTGTTTACGTTTCTTAGTTTTGGTTTGGAATAATGCTATTCATTTTTGGAATTATGCTATTTATTTTTTTCGAAAGTTTTAATAATAACATTTTTACTGTAACAAATATAAGCAGAATATGTACTACTCAACTCTTTCATTTCACAAATCTATTTGTTTACTTGAAGCATGTGAATGCTAAAAACAACTATTTCAACTTTAATTGCATTTATCTCAGAATGGTAATTTTCAAGCTTGCGCGCACTATAACTCTGCAAATAATGAACGTAGACTCCTGAAATTTTGAATGACAATAGATTATCAAAAGGACTTCAAAATGAAACCAAACTTTTACTCAAAACTAAAAATATATTAAAAAATTTTGATATAGTATGAGTGAAAATTTGGAAAAATTAATGAAGTAAAATATTAATTGATTATGTTATATTTATGTGTTACTTAACTACTATGTTTTGGTTCTAATTTAAAATAAAAGCATTGTGTGTTACTCATATCAGCCATTAGTTTTATAGAAAATGCACAGGATGACTCAGAATGTTGCGCACCAAGTTATGCTTGTAAAAAAATATGTTAAAAAATGTTAAAATAAAAAATAAGTAAAATATTATTTAATTTTTAAAAATCAAACCAATTTTTCTGCATTGTGTAGTATAAAGTATAAATAAACTCTGCAAAAAATTTCATTATGATACACATAAAACTTTTGGTGATACAGTTTGTCGAAATTAGTCTAGTTCACCTGCTGATTTGTATGCTTAAAGCTACTGTGCGCCCTTGAGCTTACGAATCGATTTACCCGTTTGGCTATCGAAGCGCAGATTAGTGTTTTTGATCACGGTGGATAATCACTTGAACCAATTAATAATTTAACTTTCAAACTTTTTCCCATAACTACGTGACAGATCTTCAAACCGAGCGTCCGGGAGAAATAACATAAAGCTGAGCGCACATGCTCCGTCTGTTTCATGAGAAGGTCGATGATTCCAATAGTCTGACACCTGTCATCTGATCACTGGGGTCTGGACTGAAGATATGAGGAACAGATTATAATATTTGACAGATTAATAACAGATTATAAGACATTCTCCAAAATCTAAGTATTACGAACATATAACAGAAAATGTAATGCGATAAGAGCAAAGGTAGTTAAGAATACGTAAAATAAAAATCATTTCC
The DNA here is from genome assembly GCA_933210815.1 of Meta bourneti. Taxonomy (NCBI): domain Eukaryota; kingdom Metazoa; phylum Arthropoda; class Arachnida; order Araneae; family Tetragnathidae; genus Meta; species Meta bourneti. The sequence goes on along the minus strand of OW119930.1, from coordinate 5,539,339 downwards.
CATAATCCCAGAAATACATTAGATTTCTGGATCCACTGAAGCTTATAAGATAATATATGAGATTTAGGTGTCGCTCTGCTGTCATTTTTTGCTGAATGAGGGTTAACTAGACTGCGACTTATCGCTGAAAGGAAGTACCGAATCACTATGAACATTCATAGCATGATCGGGATTCAAACCCAGAGCCTAATGAGCCAAGGGACAGAGCGTTAACCACTCGGCAACGAGGCCGTCTAAAGTCTAAACTAAAGATATACTTACTCTGAAAATAGGCTGAGTGTTCCCTTCGTTTAATCCTGTAAATATAAAATATATTATTTTTGAATCACATGTATACTAACTGCCAAAAGTTAAGCACGAAGCGGTAAAATACGAAAAAATCGACAAGTACAGCTTTGATTGACACGAAATGCGGCCGGAAAGTAGCAAGTATATTTATGCATGAAACAAAACAAAGAATTACATACAAAGATGAAAACAATATTGACTTTTCATAAATTATAAGATGAAGTCATATTGGAGTCATTAACAAAATGATGTTTAAATCCAAAACAAACAAACAAAACCAACATTAATAGGGTATGTGACCACCCATCATCCTCATACAAAGTTTATAGCGTGTGACCATGCTTTCCATGAGGTGATCAACCACCCCAGAGTCAAGTAATCGCTATTCCTCCTGTAGAGCAGTTTACAACTCTGTGAGAGTGACTGGGGGCAGGAAACGTACAGACGCAGCACGGCCGAGGGGATCCCAAAAATTTTCAATGGGATTAAGGTCGGGCGAGTACTCCGGCCAATCCATACGTGCAGTCCCCTCACTCTCCAGGTAGTCGTCGACGATGTTGGCTCGATGGGGACGCGCATTATCATCCATTAAAACGAAAGCAGGACCAACTGCTGCAGCGTACAATCTCACAGTGGGTTCTAGGACTTCATCCCGATACCGGACAGCCGTCACAGAACCCCGTCTATAGATAATGCAGGTCGGTGCGATATCCCAACGAAATCCCTGCCCACACCATGATGCTTCCACCTCGGAATGCGTGATGCTCGATGATGTTCTGGGGCCGATTGCGTGTGCCTTGTTCTCTCCAGACCCTTACACGCTTGTCATCTGGCTCCAGGGCAAATATCGACTCATCCGTGAACATAACGTTGGCCCAATCAGACACAGTCCAATTCACATGTTGCCGACACCACTTTAATCGTGCCCCTCTGGATTGGACGGATAGAGGAACACAAACTCGCGGTACCCGGGCGTACAGTCCATTCATGTGTAGCCTTCGGCGAACAGTAGTGGTAGATATCGTCTAACAATGGACGCTGCAACCATAGATGTCACACGTGTGGAGGTCGCTCTTCGATTCCGCTTGGCTAAAACAGCAATATATCGATCTTCCGCGGGGGTCGTAATCCTTGGGCGACCGGCCACAGGTCTTCGGACAACTGTTTGGCTTGTTTGGAATTGTTTCCATAATCGTGAAATGGCGGAACGATGAACGCCGAAGAAAAGAGCAAAATCTGTGATTGATTGTCCTGCTTTAAGGAAAGAACGCCAGTGCTCACTATCTGCCATTCGTCTTCTGGAAGCCATTGAAACACGTCTGTCTTGAAAACTAATCGTACGAAAGTTCTAAACACTTTTTATCAGCACTTACATGAAACTCCTCCAACCCTTCACAATGCTGCTTCTTATACGACTGTCTTTTTTGCATATTTCTCGACACGAAACCGTGATTGGCTGTTACAGAACATATTTGCATACTTCCATCTACCTCTGCAGCGAAATGCAGCCTCCCAAATTCAGATTGGCTTCCGGAAATTAACATTTTCCTCTCCGTGCTTAATTTTTGGCAATGAGTGCCATCATAAATCATATAATATTTCATATAAATCATAAAAATATAGTTAATTAAAAGTAGAAAGATTATTTTCTTTTAACTGCTCTATACATTAATATAGGACAGTTAATTTCATGTCTATATTTCGAAGTAATTAGAAAATCTTTATTGCATAAATAAAACTACATAATCATCAAGAGACCGCGATAGCCATGTTGGAAGAGTAGCGGATTAGCAACCTGAGGGCTGTGAGTTCGAAACTAGATCCAGCCAAAGACCGTCGTGTACATAGGGCTAGTTCACGTTAAATCTCAAATATCCTCACGTTGGCGTGGTGTGGAAGTTTGGAGAGTGGGATGCCAGTTCAGGCGTGACCTCGTCATCTGACCGTGGTTCAAAATAACGAGGACTTGTACTCGGATCCTTTCCCTTCGGGACGGATCCCGGACCGTCGCCACTAGCCCGTTTTGTTGCTCCAGTGTGACGTTAATTCGATTACCCACCTACCCATATAATCATCAATTAATAATTCTTATTTAACTTCTGACTAAAAAAATACTAGGCTCTGAAAGGGAGCATTTGTTAACATTAATGAAAATGAAATGCACAGTTTCTCTTCCTTATTCTAGACAACCAAAACTTCTTCATATTGTACGATGGAATACATCGTTAAATGCATCACATTATCATTAAATGCAACATGTTTGATTGTTAGCAACGATGTGACAAAATGTTCTCATCGTTGGAAGTTTCTTGGTAAATGCATAATGTAATACAGTCATGTAATAAATTAAAATAATATTTTTATCATATTGCCCTTGTAAAATGGATTATGTAATCCATATCCGATGATATATTTCCATATAAGCATAAGCAAACTACCGGAACGGAACGGACGTATCAATTACGGAATACCTGGCAGATTAACTGCTAACCTCCACATCATAATTAATAGAAAATTTACTGATTTTAAATATGAAATAAGAGGAGAAAAGTTAAAGGGAGTGACAATGCACTTGAAAAAGGTAAATAATTTAGATAGTAGATAGATTTTAATAATTGATATAATCAGGGAGTGACAATGCCTTGATAAAGGTAAATAATTTAGAGATAGTAGATAGATTTTAATAATTGATACAATTAGGGAGTGACAATGCACTTGATAAAGGTAAATAATTTAGATAGTAGATAGATTTTAATAATTGATACAATCAGGGAGTGACAATGCACTTGATAAAGGTAAATAATTTAGATAGTAGATAGATTTTAATAATTGATACAATCAGGGAGTGACAATGCACTTGATAAAGGTAAATAATTTAGATAGTAGATAGATTTTAATAATTGATACAATTAGGGAGTGACAATGCACTTGATAAAGGTAAATAATTTAGATAATAGATAGATTTTAATAATTTAGATAGCAGATAGATTTTAATAATTGATACAATTAGGAGTCCAATACACGTTCTAATAGAGAGAGAGCTATGCAAATCAGTAACCGAAAAGAGGTTGGTAAACAACGCATGAGCTGTGGTGATGATTAAGAAATGGTGATAATTTAGGGGTATTCTAATTACCTGAAGGGAAAAATATTTTCGCCACAAAATTATTTTGATTTATAACCATTTTTATGACTTTTGGGCATTAAATTTTAGTTGGTAGGTAGTTAATTAACGTCACACTGGAGCAACACAACGGGCTATTGGCGACGGTCCAAGATCCAACCCGAAGAGAAAGATTCGAGGACAACGCTTCGTCGTTTTGAACCACGGTCAGATGACAAGGTCAAACACCTCAGCTGGCACCCCTCTCCCCAAACCACGCAAACGTGAGGACATTGGAGACAACGACAGATTTAACGTGCAACAGCCCCAGTGTAGGTCTCTGGCTGGACCTAGTTTCGAACTCGCAAGCCTCCGGTTGCTAATCCGTTGCACTCCCAACTGGCCTATTTAATTTTTCGTGTAAGCGATATGCTGGAATTGTATTCGAGGAACATGCTAAGCCTCAGCACAGTATAAGAAAGATGTCACCAAAGCACTAATGCCTCAATGTTGATCATTACTGAAAAACACTCTCATACAATCATACAAGATTTGATTACATTTTCTAACCAGAAGTATACCATATGTGAAATGGTATCTAAAATTTACCCCTAATATATACCCCTAATATATACCCCTAATAAAACATAATTTTATGAGAACGTGGATGTTAATTCTCATATCCATATGAAGATGATGACTGGTTCAATGAATAACGATTCATTCAGGTAAAAAGTAACTTCAATAAAAATTCATCTAAAATTAAATAAACATAATACGCTGACTAGTCTACCAACATAGCGTCTTTTCTCAAAATAAAAAGGCTTAACATTAATTCTAATATCTCAGTCTTTCTTGATCTCTGTATTTTAAATGTTTTAATTAGCAGCCAGCATAACTGGACTAAAACGATGATTTAATTTGATCCATTGCCAGAGCCATGCGGCTCATTTTCATGCGTAGACCGATGCCAAAACGATTTTCACAACAAATAAGTCCCTTAACGTTCCCTTTTTTCATCAGTCTTTGTCTTACCACTAAAGCCATATGCCCCAATACATTTTATTAACCACTTTCACCGAACTTTCTCATCCCGCTAACCTTGTCTTCAATCATAGTCTGCGTCCCGTCCAATCTCACGTGGTTTTTCTTTTGGAAAATTAAATGGTTTTGAGAGGAGGGAGCGACTCGTTGAGGGTTGTAAGTGGGCAGCTAACACTTCAGGAACGGCACTGTCTAGTCTACTTGGCAATGCTGGGGGTTCTTGCATGAAGAATCAGGTCAATTGGAGATTTTTCCATTAAGATTTTCTTCAAATGGTATAAAAGCTAGTGCTATCAACTACATTTGTAACAAACTGAACATATATCACAAAAGTAATTTCATCTCACCTCCTTAAGTGCCAGAGAACAGCAGCAGATATGAGAATAATGACGAAGAAAGCTGCACCTGCAGCACTGCATGCATAAATCACACTTTTGGAACGTGGGTCTTCAGACAGCAGTTCTGTCAAAATAAGGGAAAGGAAACAAAATTATCATTGCAATAAAAGTACTCAATTAAGCTGACCAGCATTTATTTTTGTAAGTTCAATAACATTTCGAGGGAGAATGATTGCGCCTTCTGAGTAAGTCCGTGTTTGAAAATGATACTCACTCTCTCTTTAAATGATAATTCTAATAGACGGTTTGACTTAGAAATGAAATTCTAATAGACTTTAAATGATAATTCTAATAGGACCAGACGAGTGACCCATCCTTAATAATTAAATATTCAGAAAAATCTTTATCTGAGAACATGGCAGGCGTATCCAATAAGTCTTATTTTTATTGCGACTATCTGTGTGAAACTGTATTTTCAGTTTTGGTGGATTAGAAAACCAAATACCATTCAACTGACTACAAGTAATCGAAACACCGTGAGCTGTTATTTCTAATTTAGCATCCAAATGTTATCTAAGAACTTAAAATTTGATACATTTTATTAAGAAGTTATGTTTTTATAATGCATGTACATTTTATTTTATGGTTCTTTTGTTATGGGTTAAATTGAAGTAGTTAAATCTTTTCAGCCTGTTTTTTGCATTTGCTTTCATTTTTATGCTTCACGGTACAATCATTAATTATAGTTTTCTCGTAAATATAACTGTATTATTCCTTCATTAAAAATTCAAAGGGAGACCACTAAATTTGGGGGTTTAAAAGTTAGGGGACTTGGAAATAAAACGTTAAAGAACTGCTGTACTGTTAACATCCACTTATGCACTATATATCTTTTCCAGTGGTTCCCAAATTGTAGTCGGGGCTCAGTGGGTATGCCCTCTGCGCTAGCAACCTTCGAGTTGTAGGCGGCACAGATTCGATTCCTGTCAGGTGCATTCTTCCCTGGGTGTATTTCTCTCTTCCGTGTCGGTAAAACTTTCACTGTGTGTATCTGTCGATTACTTGATATTATATGTCTTGTGTCTGGCGCAGCATGGCCAAATATGGCCCTTGCGCCATAAAACCCCCAAAACCAACCAACCCAAAGTGTAGTCCAATGACCCCCAGGTGGTCAAGTTTTCAGGGGGTCCATGGAAAACATCTAATATTTTACTTACCAAATTGCCAAATAGATAATTTAAGAAAAATAAAATATTCCACTATTTCTTCCAATTCTTTTATGTTCTAAAAATTATCTCTATAGAACTCTCTGAGGGGTTCGCACATATATCCGTTCTGCTACCAGCAGCGTTTCCTATATGATTTCTAACCAGTTTTCACCTTCTCGTCCAATAGAATTTTCCTTGGGATTCTTTCAACCAATAGATGTGATTATGTAGTCATTATGCGTGTTGTGGAGAAGAAACAATGGAAAACAACTCGGAAATCTAGAGACGCCCAGAGGGTTAAGGTCAAATATAAAGATCGTTATGGTCCTATACAGGTCTACATATGCCCTATTTAATTTTACTATCTCAAGGGAGTGCACGGAAATTTTTAATTTTCAAATGGGCCCGTGAACTAAAAAGTGTGGGAACCATTACTTTAGACATGAATATACTCGAAAAACAGTTGAGCCATTTAAAGAACCCTCTCATAGCAGCTTTCTTTGTCTTTCTAGTTGGTCTTATAGACTTACAGACCAGGAATGTCTTATAGACAGAAAATCGTTCGCGATCAACCGGTCGATCGCGAAGTGATTTTTGGTCGATCACATCCGACAGGAGACGATCTCAACGCACAGACGCAACTTAGTCGTGATTCATAGAAGCAAAAGGGTCGTGGCTCCTTTAGTATCGTAGTTGACGTTGACAATTCGCCTTCCGTGCCAGCCGTTGAGAGTGAGAGAGCGGCGTCCTTCGTCACCTGTCATCTGTTCGCTGTCCAACACGCCATCTAGCGGGCTTCTCGGCGCGCCCTCTTTTAATCCTCCGTGTAACAATACATAAGTTGGCATTCCTGTGTACCTTGTTTAGTATTTAGTATTCACCATAGTAGTAACATTGTATTAGCGTTTCTAGAAAAAGTGTCGATATTTCTTAATACTACTGCTGTGCAAAAATATAAGTACCTTCTTTCTATGGTACTGGTATGGTTTTAAATTAAAATGGTCTACTTGTATACTTTTTTTGCATTTTAGTACCCATTAAAATGAGTAGTAAACCAAAAAATATCGAAGACATCATTTTCATGAAGAATGGGAGCTTGATTACTTTTTTACAATGATGAATGATAAATGTTGTTGCTTAATATGCAATGCCTCCGTAGCAGTAACTAAAATGAATAATCTGGAGAGGCATTTTTTAACTTTACATAACAAATATCAAACAGATTATTCACAAAATAGTGACTTGAGAAAAAATAAAATTAGGGATCTTAAGGCTCAGTTAAGAGCTCAACAAAATGTTTTGAAAAAGCCCATGTTGAAATCACGAGTAGTGATTATTTCATCATTCAAAGTAAGCCATATTTTAGCAAAAAAATGTAAACCATTTTCTGATGGGAAATTTATAAAAGAAACTTTCTTGGAAATGTCAGATTCACTTTTTAATGATTTTAAGAACAAGATTGAAATTACTGCTGTAATTAAAGATCTACAATTGTCTCGAAATACTGTGATGCAGCAGATTGAGAAAATGAGTGAAAATATAAGAGAACAGTTATATAACGACATTAATAGATGTTCTTGTTTTTCCCTTCAATTTGATGAATCGGCAGATATACGT